>LPNX010068982.1:428356-526358 GCA_001517045.1 Pseudotsuga menziesii
GCTACATTATGTCCAGTGATTCAGGGGCATAGTCATGCTAACAGATCCCTTTACAAAATTTCTGGACTTTGCTAAATAGAGATAGGAAATTCCATAATAATGCATACAATTTATAGAAAGGCAGTCTTGCTTGGGAAAAACTGATCCAAAAGGAGAGAATTCGACTGCGTTTGGCGATGGGCATGCCTCAGCGATCTATCTTTGGAGTCTTGCCGTGTTCCTTGAGCAGTTCCTCCACCTTCTTCTCTAAATTTTCCATTCGATTCCCTATCCCTCCTGTGATGTTGGAAATGTCCTTCATGTTTGTCATGTTGTCATCGAAGATCTCCTCGCGGATTTCTTTGAGCTCCTGGGTCATGGATTCCCATCGGCTTGTTGCATTTTTTTGCATCCTTTTCTGCTTGGCCTCCAACCGGATTAATGCTTCCTTCACCTCGTCCAGATCATGCTGGATCAAATTCAATCTTGTCTCGATTTGCATGGAGAATGAGCTTGCTTCCATCTTGAACACCTCGGCCGTCGTTCAGCCTTGAACCTTGCACAATGAGAAACCTCTGAGAGAGTCCGGGCACTTCCTTCTCGACCTACAGGATATTCAGTGAGCACAAGGTAGAATTGAGCTTCCTGATATAGGCTCGATCCTGCCTTCTCCTCCATCCACTGATCAGATTCTCGTCGATTTCGTCTAAGTGCTTGCACTGGGAACTTATCTCCATGGAGGACGGATATTGGTGCCTATTTCCCATGTTAGCAGAGCCGATACTGGGAAAGCAGGAGCCATGTGACTGTCCTGAAGGCTCTGTCCGATTTCCGACCGAAGACTCTGTCCAATTTTTTTCTTGTCCCTGAGATCGTCCTTTCCCGATTGCCTCATTCCTGCACGCCTGCTCTTTGGGGTCCTTCCTATCTTTATTCGGGCAGCTAACCGGTGAATTTATTTTGTCCCAATCTCCCCTAACGCTAAGGGATTGGCTCATGCTTCTTGGTCCCATTGACGAGGATAAATCACTTGCTCAGGGAGGCCCCTGTATTGGCTTCATGATCCGCCTTCTGAATGAGGTTTCTAAGGACATGATAGCATTTAATTTCATCAAAGTATTTCAGCTGGGTTATAACCTTCTGGTAGTAGTGAGCCATACCCATGTTTTTAGGGGCCTTATTCAGATTTAGAGCTTGGATAATGATTCTAGAATCCCCTATGACAACCAAATTCCATATAGATAGCCTTCTGGCCTGAGCCAACCCTTGCCAGATGGTCAGAATTTCGGCTATGTTGTTGGTGTTCCGGCCTAGCCCCCATGAAAAGTTGAGAACATTTTTCCTTGAGCTGTCCAGCAATACCCCTCCACTTCCCGTAGGCCTGGGATTCCCTTTCGAGGCCCCATCCACATGCAGGATATGCTTCTCCAAAGAAGATCTCCACTTTATGAACTCTTGCTCTTCCAGCCTTATTTCCCAAGGGGAGTATTGTTTGGAAGTTTTCTTGGTTCTGGCAAGTAGGGAGGAGTCTAGATTATGGAACCAACTGTATTCTTATTTGTCAGGGGTTACCTCATTGGTGATATTAGTGTTTGAAGCTACCAAATCTCCCAGAAGCACCTTCACTTTGAGAGCAACTTGGGATGGAGTCCCCGCAATATCCCTGAATATCCTGTTATTACGTTCCAGCCACAATTTCCAGCAGAGGATTTTTGGCACCCACATCCAGCACTGCTTTAGTAACTTTAACTTGGAGAAGGAGAAGGGGGCTATCTCAGGCCAGGAGGCAAACAAGGAGGTGACAGCTGGGGGGAGGGGAAAGTTCAGCTGATCAAGAATGACATTCCAGAGATCCAAAGCAAAGGTGCACTGAAGGAAAATGTGATCAGAGGTCCTCATGGCCGGCACAGAGAGGGCATCGTGAGGGCCCATTCCAGCCTCTTTTTTTTAAGTTGTCCAAAGTAAGGATACTGTCGTGCAGAAGAGACCAGCAGAAGAGATCAATTTTAGGAAGAGAAGGATGACTCCAGAGGTTTCTCCAAACTGTGGGATCGGGGGCTACCCAAGGGATAGCCAGCAGCAGCTGAGTAAAGGCCAGTTGATGAGCCCCAACCTCTTTTGTCCTTCTTCTTGGCCGAGAAGGGGGTGGACCCTTGAAGAGCCTCCAATAGGGAACGCGCTTCAATTTCTAAGATTTGTAGGAAATCCCCAAGGTCCCACTTATGCCAAGAGTCATCGTGGTTCCAAGCAGATAGGTCCCAAAGGGTGACTTTGCCTTTGGAATGAAGCCAAATTTTGATGTTATCCATCCTCTCCAAGAGCTTTAGGGGGGCCTACCCTAAAATAGAGTCCTCCCAGAACTTGATTTTTTTGCCATTCCCTGGGATCCAAGTGAGTCTGGAGGAAATCAGATCAAGGGATTTTAGGCAGAGAGAGAGAATGGGGGAGCCGTTTCTAGTCTGGTGGGGATGATCAAGGCACCTTTCTTTATGGCCACAGAAGTATTTAGTCCTGAGGGCTTTGGAGCTCCAAGTGGTTTTGCCTCTTATCATTTTCCAGAGGATCTTGCCTCCCATGGCCAGATTTTGAGTGGCCACATCTCTGATTTGCAGCCCGCCTTCCCTCTTAGGGGCTTTGACCTTATCCCAGCTGATTAAGTGCATTTTTCTTCCTTCATTTCTTCCCCCTTCCCAGAGGAATTTTCTCAAGAGGCTATCAATGTCTTTCACAATTCCTTTCAGGGCTAGCAGGATAGACACCTGGTAGACAGGCAATGAGGTAAGAACAGAGTTTATAAGGACTAGCTTCCTTGCTTTGTTTAGCCAGGTTTCTCCCCAGGCCATGATCCTGGCCTTAAGCTTGTCCAACAACGGCATCCAAAGGTTACTTCTGGGAGTTGCTCTGACTAGCGGGATTCCTAAATATTTAATGGACTCCCATATGGTGGTTCCTTCCATTTCTAGTGCCCTAGATATGTCAATCATTTCTCTAGGTGGACAGTTCCAGCGATAAATTTTGCTTTTCCTCAGACCGATTTCGCTGCCTGAAATTTCAGTGTAGGCATCCAACTCTTTCTTGAAGGATCTTGCAGTGGAAAGATTGGCCTGGCCCAGGAGGAGGGTGTCATCGGCAAATTGAGCATGGTTAATTCTCTTAACTCTCATAGAGATTGAGAGACCGATCAAAGAACGTTGTTGGAGGCTCTTATCTAGCTGGAAACTTAGCACTGACGCTTGGATGTCGTAGAGCAGGGGTGATAGAGGACAGCCCTGCTTGAGGCCCCTAGAGGCTTGGAAGAATTCAACCGGTCTCCCATTAACCAGGGGGGTGATCCACAGCCCCAAAATACAGGCTCTAACCCCGCAAATCAACTAGGGGTGAAACCCCATCTTGATCATCACTGCATAAAGGAAATTCAGCTGGACTCTATCAAAGGCATTGGTAAGATCCAGTTTGACAATCATACCTTTCTCCTTCCTTTGGCAGCTTGAATGGATTGCCTCTTGCACAAGGATAATATTGTCCTGAATTTGTCTTCCCTGGATGAAGCCCCCCTGGTTCTCCAGAATGATCCTGGGGAGGAATTTTTTGATTCTGTTTGCTATAACCTTGGTGATGATTTTATATCCGGTATTGCAGAGCGATATAGGATGGAATCTGGAGAAGTTTTGGGCACCTTTCTCTTTGGGAATTAAAGCTAGAAAGGAGGAGTTGGTGCTCCCTCCTATTTTCCTGTAGTTATGGGATTTTCTCACCATTTTAACCAGATCTTTTTGGATGATATCCCAGCAAGCTATGTAGAATCTGGCCGTGAATCTGTCAGGCCTGGGGGATTTATCAGGATTCATCCCATGGAGAGCTTTGCTAATCTCCTCAGTAGTTATAGGGGCTGTCATCCATCGATTGTCTTCTTCATTTATTAGCTTGGGGACCACAGAGAGCGGGTAGTGATCCGGTCTAGGAGGGGCCTCCATCTCTTCTGTATACATATTTTTAAAGAATGAGTGGGTTGCCTATTTGATCTCATCAAATTTTTTAAAAGTTTGCCCCTGAAGATGGATCTCTCTAATATTGTTGTGGTTCTTTCGAGATTCTGCTTGTTTATGGAAGAAAGACATGTTTTTATATCCAACTTGGAGCCAAAGGCTTCGTGACTTTACTCGCCAATATTCTTCTTCTCTTCTAAGCGCTTTGTGAAGAGCCTTTTGCAGCTCAATCTCAGCATTCAGCAATTCCGGGGTGACCAAGCCAATCTCCATTTGTAACTGATGATTTCCCAGGGCCCTTTGGGCTTTTTTGCTTTCAAGGATAGGTGAGGGCAGGTTCTTTGCCCAGTTTTTGAGGTCAGCTTTTAGCCTTCTCAGCTTTTCTTCCCAGATGAAGAAAGGAGAACCCGAAACACTCTTCTGCCAGGACGTTGAGACCCGCTCATAGAATCCCTCCATGGAAACCCATAGAGGGATGAAACGAAAAGGGACCGGGCCCAAATTTTCTCCTGGGGACAAAGTAAGGGATATGGGTTTATGGTCTGAGGTGCAAGCTTGAAGAATTTCAGAGGTGGCGAAGAGGCCAAGAGTAAAGAAGGAGGAGTGAACTAGGAACCGATCCAAGCGAGTAGCAATGTGTCCCAGTCCCACTCTTTTATTGGTCCAGGTAAATTTGCATTTACTGGGTTTGATATCCTCTAGATCCCAGTCTAGCATGGTGTCTTCAACCCACTCCCTTGTCGGGTCTCTTACGGGAGAGCCTCCTTTTTTTTCCCAGCGGGTGAGAGTGACATTCATATCTCCAGCGATGACAAGATTCTCATGAGGATTAGTAAAGAGAAATGAGTTCAAAGAATCCCAACATTCTTTTTTTCCCCTAGGAGAACCGGGGCATAAATGTTAACAAGGCTTACCTGATGTCCCGAATCGTTATGCAGCAACTTCGTGAACAACCAGTGGGTGGTACTGTCTTCTTTAAGCAGAACTAGCGATGAGGAGTTCCAGAAGGTGGCTAGACCTCCTGAGGCTCCCCTGGCGCTTACGGCTCTGCCTTCTCCTTTTTTCCAGAAATTTTTGCTAGCCCGGATGATCTCAGGCTCCTCCATTTTCATCTCCTGGATCAGAAGTACATCTAGGGAAGTCATTCTGACTATATCTTTGACTGCTTCTTCTTTAGACTTGCTTCCCAGCCCTCTGCAATTCCAGGAGACGTACTGCATTAAGAACCGGAGGGGGGGGGGTGGCTCCTTTCGAAGCCTTTCCTTTTTTTGAGGATCTAGTTTCCATCATATCCAGGATGGTTTGCTGGACTCCTGCGGTAATGTCCCTGTATGATTTCTCCTCCCTTTTTTTTCTCTCTGGCTTCCTTCCTCTTGGAGTCTTCTCAGGGGTTCCAACTGAGCTGCTGGTCTCTGTGGCCCCCTCATCTGAATCCGCTCTAGTTTCGATGCCTAGGGAAATATGCTCCTCATCCGATTTCATTGGGTCTTCTGCAGGAGGGGTTCCATTAGCTAGGATCGGATTTTTTCAGGGGGGCGTGGACTGAGAGACTATATCGATGGGCTCTTTCACAGGTTCCTTTGGATTTTCAGCGACTTCTTTCGATGGCTTGTTCGGAGGGCTTGGATTTGAGGATGACGGATGATTTGACTATCCAGGTCTTGGGTATTTGGATTTTGGGCCTGCTTTGACTTTCTTAACCCTTTGCCATCCTTCAACGTCTTCCTTTTTTGGGATTTGGTTCTTTGGACAGTTCCTCCAAAAGTGCCCGTGCTCTTGACAGGTTCTGCATTTGAAGGGGAGGTGTTCATAGTCCACTTTCTGGTAGTGAGACCAGGTGCCAACAGAAAGCTTCACAGCCTCCAGGAGCCCTGCCTCCAGCTCAACTTCTACACATATCCTTGCGCAGTTGTATATGGACTTATTGTCTGCCTTATCTACGAATTTCCCTATTTCGTTCCCTATCTTCTGCAGCGATTCATAGTTCCAGCAGTGAACCGGCAGGTTGGGGAGCCTGACCCATACAGGTACCTCCTTGGGAAGATCCACCGTGGGATCAAAATCGGGGGTCCAGCGATTCAGATACAGTCCCTGGGTACCCATAAAATATGGCCCATTTCTGAATATGAGATCTTTATCTTCCTTATTTATAAACTCGAAGAGAAAGTAACCACTGCTCAAGGGGTAGCAGGTGACTCCTTTTTTGAGATGGGGCTTCCAGTTCCTTTGGATCCAGTCATCGGTGGTTTTTGCTGAGGGCCATATCCCCATGAACTGGCCTACCAGCCCTCTCTTAGAGAGAGCAAGGGCTATTTTTATCGATTGCGTCTTCGGCAGGGCGATTTCTGGGATTTCGTCCAGCTTTTTAATGAATTTTGGGATAGAGAGGGGGACTTTGCGCTTCCCTCCACTGGCAACCAGCCTCCTGAACGCGTCCACCTCTGATATTGGAGGGGGAAGGTCCGTATCCCCACCCCCGGGGCGGCCATGGCCGGCTTGCTTAGCTCTGAACCCTAAACGCTCCTCCAAACCCTCACACACTCCTCACGCCTTTGATTGTGTTTTTCAACTATGATATATATTACTCCTTTCAACTACGACATTTAACCATAAGTTCAGATGCATAACTATTCATTCATTTAACCTTCATTCATTCACCACATATAATTGTTAGTTGATGCATTAGTAAACACATAACATAGTAACACACACATCAGAGAAATTTAACACCAGAGATTTAACATGGAAACCCAAGATGTGAAAAAACACAAAAGTGTTCATTATCATTATGAGTAGCAACAATAATGCTTATTTATGTGCACACAACTAGTAGACATCTCCTCAACTTCTCATTACAAAATATTTGCGCACATAGCCTGTAGATCAACCTTCATCCTTGAGACTTTACTTCAGCTTAAACTTCGACAAATACAAAACAATAGATCAACTTCTTTGTGACAGAATACCAAAAGCATATGAATTTTCCCCAAAATTGTCTAACCCCCAAACCTCCACCTGTTACATATTTATAGGCTCTTTTTGGCCTCTTACCCCGCACCCACTAACCCATCCCATTAGTGGGAAAAATTTTCTAACCACCTAACCAACCTTTCAGTTGGACTTCATCGAAACTGCTTAAATTCGTAAAAACTCAGCCACATCTTCGTAGCTATCCACTTTATCGAACCGTTTTGTTGAAGCTTTGTTCACACTATGACCCCTTTGTTCAAAAATGGTACCCAAAAATTTCCAAAACTTTCTGGGGCCAACATCAAGTCCAATTCTACGATATTGGGTATGAAGAGGACTAGTGGACCAATTGGCACTACTTTTAGCAGAAGAAAAGGTAAAGTGTGCAAGAGTACACTATTGAGTTCATAAAAATGGCCATTATATTGGGTATATCTTTTAATAACTAAGATGTAGTCCTAAATTATTTGTGTGGTCTACATAGTCATTTATGAAGGCAAGATATTCTCTTCAAACCTAGGACACTTGACGAGGCATGTGTGCAAGGACAATAAATGGATAATAAGTTTAAATACTAAAGGAAAACCAATATACTAAATATCACTGTGATGATTCCAAGGAGATAAAGAAATAGTGAAAAGGAAAGGAAAATAAGACAAAAACCACAACAGTTTAGTGTAAGGATCCAAACAACCATTGCACATCAATGCAAGGATCCAAAAAACCAGTACAACTATTGTAATATTGATGGTCACATCAAAGATAAGTGTTGAAAGCTACATATTTAGATGAGTCATAAGAATCACAAGAAGGATGTGAATAAGAATAACATTGTCACGTCCCCTCCCATCTTATACCACAATGTGGATTACCCACCCCTCTCTAGGAGCACATAAGGGAGGAATGTGACTACAACTACTCACTCTGATATAGCACGATGTCCATGAACCCGGTTCCCATACACCTGACTGATATGCGGAATAATTTAAAACTTATTATTTCTTTCTCTTAAACCACAGTCATGGGTCATGTAACATCCCTTAACATTCATGCTTAAGCATAAACATCACTATAAAAGTCATTCTCCATCTCACAGATCCATTATGTAAGCAGAAAAGTCATTCCACACTAAACTTGACTTTTCTGCCAACCGTATTCTGCCCTTCCACCTTCTGCTACGGACTTCAGGAATCAGAAACTTCCTGAAATGACCACCTTGTATTTTTACGTTCTACCTTTCTGCCTTCCATTGTGGACCTCGGAATTCGGAAACTCCATGAAACGATCATCTTGTCTTTCAACTTTCCGCCTTCTGACTTCTGCCTTTCCACCTTCCACTGCAGACCTCGGAAATTGGAAAACCCACGAAATGATCACTTTGTCTTTCAACTTTCCACCTTCAGCGTTCCGCCTTTCCGCCTTCCACTGTGGACCTAGGAAATCAGAAAACCCGCGAAACGATCACTTTGTCTTTAGAATTTTTGCCTTCCAACTTCTGGCTTTCTGCCTTCAACTGCGGAGCTCAAAAACTGGAAAACCAACTTTTTTCCTTAACCTTTTTCCCATTTTCCTCCTTTCGCCTTCCGCAAACGGGTTCCGGGGTGCAGAAAACATAATTTTACCTTAGAATTTTTGGCTCTTTTCTGCTTCCACCTTCCGCAGGCAGATTCTGGGGTGCGTAAAACCAACATTCTTCCTTGTCTCTTTCTTGTTTTCCCACCTTCTACATATTTATAGATTTTATGGCTATTTATAGCTGTTTGTGGCTATTTTTAGAATTTGTCTAAAAATATGTAACTTAATCCCGATTAAGGGATTAGAGTCTTTTTCTAATCCGAGTTAATGAATTAGAGTATTTGGATGTTGCGGAATACCTATATTTTGTATTGTGAGGATTCATAATGTAATGAAGAGAATATAGGAGGTGTGGCCCCAAGGTTTTCTGGTTTTTCCCGATTAAGGGTTTCCAGGGTAAATCTCTGTGTTTATGTGTGAATGATGTGTTGTGATCTCTATTTTGCTTAAAAGAATATATATGCTTTGCTTCTCTGCACAGATTTAAAACTTACAAAAGGTAGAAATCTCTTGAATCTCACTTTGTGGATCAAGAGTGCTCTCTATCGGAGAGTTGTTTTTTATTTCGGTTTTTACTTACCCCCATGCTCTCCTGAGTAAGGCCTTAAAACCTGAAAGATATTCTTGGGTAGATTAGTTTTTTTTCATTTCAAGTATTTTAATTCCATGCATGGTAAGTCTCTTGAACTTTGTCATAAGACGAAGTCAAGAGTGCTCTCTATCGGAGAGTTTTATTTGTGCTCATTAATAAAATATTTCCAACACACATTCCCCATAAAATTTACTTTGTTGCTTTCCATCACTTAGTATGCTCTGCCGACCTTAAAAATTTGGATTCGTACTCAAAACGGTGATTGGAAATTGATTAATCTTACAAGTGACAACCATAAGTAAAACTTTCACCCCCATAACCAATGAACCAACGTTGTCGATAAATACTGAGGTAGTGGGAAAATTCTTGCTAGTGATGTCCGAACAAACCGTTGTCTCAGAGTTATATCAGGTTGGTTAAGTTCCTTGGACACCTAGCCTAGAATACTAGACGGTCCGACATGTCATTGATGGGATCCACTGAAGGTATATTTTCCGGTTGATACCTTTTGTTCTTAGCCATAATAATCAATATCATTAAAATCTTCAATCAACCAAGATAAATTTGCACAACACTTTCACGAGCAAAAACTTGAGACTTATCAACATCCCAAGCACTATATTTTGACTCCATATTGGCACTAGTCTATTTTGCTTTCATATATTCATATTATCTGGACAATTTTTCCATTTGGAATCTTGTTTAAGTAATCAGTTATCTATGGATGCCTTTTCATAAGTCTTCGTGTTGTTTATCTTGAATATTGTCATAGCAACATGGATTTCTCTTTGCCATGTGTTATCTCATTATTATAATTTGTGATCTAATTCAAAAAACTCCTAAACAACATCCATCCGCATCCGCAACCATAAAAACATCTAAAAACGTTGAGCCTTAGAAAGACTCTTTGTAGGGACTACCCCCCTTGGCTTCGTTAGGAGTTAGCCTAAATGGTGGAGCTAGGAGTAGGTGACAATACCTAGCTCAGTGCTTGCCCCGAAGGCCACACCTCTCCCACTTTCTCAAGTGAGGAGACAACTTTCATTATATTTGTGTTGCTGGTGTGCATTCGACGAACAATACGGACAATATGATGGAAATGTTTTCTTGTACTTTTCAGGGAGATGCTGGTTGTTGGTTCTATCAGGGCCTTCCTAATAAATGTATAACCTCATTTCCAAGATTCCTTTGGATGTTTTTAGAATAGTGGCATGATGGTAGGGGTAGTATGAATGGTTTGAAAATTTTCCTTGAAAGATCTTTACCTTCTACCTATCTGGGACAGAGTATCATAAGGAAACATATGATGGACCTTTTTCCATGATACAAAGTATTGAAGACTCTGAATCACTTGTTTAACATCTAAGTGAAGAGGAGATCGATGATACTCCCATCGAGGAACTTCCTCGTTCTATCACAGACAACATCGAATGTGTGGTAGTCCCTCCAAGTTATTTAAGAAGGGAAGAGATTAACCAACTTATTAAAGAATATGAGGTCTCTCTCAATACACAGCAGGATTTTGAAGATGGACACATCCATGACAATCCCATTGAAGAGTTTCTCAAAGAACCTTTATTTAGAAACATTGTTGAAAACCATCCTCATATCACTTTAAGAGAAAATAACGAAGATTTGGAAAAGCTGTAGAAACGCATTGAGCAACATATCCCAAGTGACCCCATTGAAGATGTTCATGAAGGTCCCTTGATTGAATATATTATCGAAGATCCTTTTCGTGTTGCCATTATAGAAACTATTAAAGATTTGAAGTATCCTCGGGATTATTTCGGTGAAGATGATCACATGTGTGTTCCATATTTTCTTCAAGAGGAAACCATCGTAGAAACTTATAAAGAAAATTATGATAAAGTCTATATGGTGTATGATGACACTCATCCATGTTCTTCGCATGGTGATGAAGGTTTGGAAAGTTGGGACTCTTGTGAAATATTTGAAGCCATCTCTTTGAAGATGACTGTGATGATGGGTATATCTAGTGTTTTAATGCCAGTGATTATGAATCCCTCATATCTGACAAAGATAGGGATGATAACTATTGGACTTTTATTGAAAATCGAATCTATGAGTCTTTTGAAAATCTTACTGAGAATCTCATTTATTATATGTCCAATGAGGGGAGTGTTTATTCAGATACTTTTGAAAGTTGTAAATAGGAGCATTCAAATTTCTCTTATGATCATTCATAGCCATATCATCCCAAATATTACACAAGTATTAACAATACATATTTTGAGTGGCAGTGCATCAAAGAGTCAGATTTGATACAACCGATGGAGGGTCAGCCTGAGGCTGCATCTTCACATTCCATGGTTCCTTATGATTTGGAGCAGCATGGGATTTACACAGAGATTTATCAGCCGATAATCCCTTTTGATATATGTGATGGAGTTGTTGACCTACTTCATCATTAGCCCTATCCAAGCTTGGATAGAAGAAGCCTACGGAGGCACATGCCGGTTTGGGAAGCAATTTGATGAAGTGTTACATGCATAGATGTTCCATCCAACCCACCCATCCTGAATATCCATGCAGGTTTGCACTTTCTAATAAATATGTCCTTGCTTTGGCTGGTAACCAAAGATGAAGGAACAAATTTAAAGTTTTATAAAATGTTAAGGTGGTTGCATTGGATTTATCATTTCACCTAACGTTTTGATTATATTAGGCTTAGAGTAGGAAAATAAGCTCCTTAAAGTGAGCATTTACTTTCTGCATTTTTTGTTTTCTGTACTTAGGAATAGTAATCTTTTTCTTTAGTTAAAATTTTGTTTTTCCTTTTAATTTCTAATAAATCAACTTAGTGCATCGTTGGATTCTTACAATATTTTGTACTACTAAGGTTGGCTCGTTAAGTTGAGATGTTTCTACAAATTATTGAAACCATAGATTCTATGGTTCTCACATGCTTTCCTTGCTAAAGACCACATCAAGCATGCATCCCGCAGTAGGAGACAAATGTTACCACCTGAGTTGTATTCAGTTGGAATTTTAAGTGAGCCACCAAAAATGAACATTTACTTATTCAAATTCCGAGTTTAGAAGTCCATGCAGGCCTTCCTAGGCCCCTTTTTATTTAGTTTTAACATGTTTATACCCCATGGGTAATTGTAATAAAATGATTTAGCATGATGATTTTATGTAAAATGTTTGGCTTCCTAGGACTTATTCATCAATACACTATTCTAGGGTGTTTTTTCCTTGTTAATTATCTATCGTTTTTAAACGATAAATAATTTTCGAGTTTTTCACTCAAGCCTCCAAAGTTGGAATAATTGTCTTGGTGGTTAGGGATTGGGAGGTTATTAAAACCTAAGTGTCGATGTATATTACCATGCTAAGAATTATTTTGATTCATTATGAACATGTACTAAGTCCCCCATAGGTTTTTTTTCATTTCCGATAAAAAATAATTTTTTCCGTTTTTACAGGCTTATTTTTAATAAGTTAATTGTTAAACTCTAAAAGGTCATAAAAGTGTGGCTAGGAGGTTTTTTTTCCATGGGGGTGCTCATTTTCTAACTCAGAGCACCCACTTAACCTCTAAACCCACTTTTTTAAGTTTTCGAGTAATTATTCATCTCCAAATTAATTTTTACTTGAAAAACCCAAAAAAGACCAAGAAATTGGAAAAAATGAGAAATTCGGCAACTCATAAAAAATTGGAAACTTGACGAAACTTGATTTTGTGAGATGAAAAAAGGTATATAGAACTATTCCTAAAGAGTTACAAGTGACCAAAATGAAAGAAATGGTTGCTAAATATCAAATTGAATTTTTTCCCAAGAGTGTGGTGCACTTCCCAAGAGAGGGGTGCTTTTCCCAATAAAGAAAGTTTTGGTTTGAGGTTAATATTTTGGCATTTTAATTTCCTTCTTTATGCCCCAAATCATGGGAATCCAACTCACATCCAACTCACGCCAAGCTATCAAGCTCATCCTTTATCAAGTGTGCCCCCTCATGCTAAGTTTTTCTATTTAAGAGAGCAAGTTCTCTTCATTTCGACATGAAGAAATTGTATGGAACTTATGCTCCTGTATCTTGTAATCGTTTGTTGAATTTATTGAATGAATAAAGGCTTTGGAAGAAAGAATCGTGTGACTCTCTTCATGTGTGTGGATGCTTACTGTTAGTTTTGGGAGGTAATCTATGTCTTTTCGTTACTTGTTTTGCTGATAAACTATTGGCCTTGGAAGGAGAGATATCTCTTAGTAGGGTAAGAGAAGTATATTTGTTTATCTATCATCTTAATGTTTAGTTTCATAAGATACCTTAGAGATACATGTTATTTTTGTTTAAATTCATGCTCTCTGAGATTTTTATGTGATTAGCACCGATGTGATTAATCTTTCTTGTATAAGTGTGTTCAAAGGATTGCAGGTTGCTTAGATTGACGAGGAAGGAGTTCTAGTTTGAATCTCTTTTCTTTTCAAGCATACCAAGAAGGACATAATCCTTTTGAGTGCCTTTTGGAAGACCCCATCGCCCAAGTTCAAGAGCTTACTATTCCTCTTTTTCTCTCATCTAAAATTTAAAAATTTTCTAGTTATCGATTACTTTGACAAATGTTAATCGATTTATTGAACTAATATAGATCATAAGCTAAATCTGATTTACATATACTATTTTGTTACATCTGATTTTTAGAGTCCAATCTCATAAATCTAGCTTCAAATAAGTACTTTTCAATACTTCAAATTTTTATTTTTTAAAGAGTACTTTGAATAATATGTTAAATTTTTATTATTTCAATCAATTATTTAGCATATTTGATTAATTATTACTTGTTGTTTTGCAGAAATTCATGAACAAGTAGAGGGAGGCACGAAAATTTGAAGATTTAAGCCATTCGGGAGCCTTTCCTCTTCCTACTTATTCTATAGGCATTATTGAAGCCTCATTTTTGTAAAATATGTGTTTCCTATTCTACAAAGGAACACAGATATTCTTCTTTGTAATCATTGTAAAAAAGAGGCGAGTGGGAAGCCAAGTGCCCACACCCCATCCCCATTGGGGGGATTCACATCTTTTTCACTTTTTGATTTTTTTCATTTTTTTAAAGTTTTTACTTTCCTAAGTTAAAATTAACGAATCCGAATGTGTTCTCAAAAATGAGAGTATCGGTTCTGTGATTTAAACCACTCACATTTAAGTTTAAAACTCTTAACATTAACAAGGCTTCATTTCCCGTATGCTCTCGTGACCACTGCAAGCCATTGGATGGATCGATGGGACAATCATAAAGGAATTGAAGTGGCTATTAATTAATCTCACACTCCAATTAAAATTACCAAAGTTAAAATCTAGCTCTTTTCAAAATTACTCGTTAGTGGGGAAATTTTGCAAGTGAAGCGAGAACTACTAGAAAGTGACTGTGGGGCCCCCGTTAGGCTACACCCTTGTTGGTGTAGTGTTGAACACAAACCCACGACTCCATCTAGATAACATGTCACTGTGAGACCCACTTCCTAGTAAATATGGACACATTCCACGTACCCCTCGGGTATATTTGGAAATCCCTTTCCCTTTAATAATTAGATCATTACCACATTTTAATAAAATTGACCAATAATCAACCCACTCCATAATCGATCATCTAATTAATTTAAAAGGAACCAGCTGAGACAATTACAATACTTATTGAGACATCACTAGAAACCCTCATTCACGCAAGCACTCCAACAACACCGGTCTTTATTGTATCATTTATTTATGAGTATTTAAATTAATTAATGTGTTGAGTGAATGCCATTTATATGCTGGTGATTTAAGTAATCATTGCAGATTTATCTTAGTTGCAATATTTCATATCATTACATATCCTATATTAGTTGTTTTATTTTCATAGATTAAACAACCTTAGATTATTTTACCAGGGACCACCCCCCTTGGCTTCACTAGGAGAGATCCTAGATGGAGGATTCAAAATCAAGTGACAACACTTGACTCTTGCTTTCCCCCAAGATCACACCCAGTGGCTTGAAGATTTCTTCCACGTGATCCAAGGTGCGAATTAGGTGACAACAAATACAGAAAGTTGCATGAAGCTAAAGGAAGAGCCTTTGGGGCCGAAGATATGCATGTTTTGAACACGGGGAGAGAGGATACTAGTAGGGTGTTACCTATGTTGGTGGATTGGATGAATTATCAAGAAGAGATGGACGCTAAATTGCTGAACCTATGACCTCTCCAACTTTGGAAGGAGAAACCTCATATCTAGCTCATGATACTTGAGTTAACTCTCAGAGCTAAAATGATCCAGAAGTTTATAGAAGATGCTAAAAACAAGAGGATAATGACAACAACAATGGAAAGGTTAAAGGTATATGTTGTATTAGTTGATAAATTTCATGAACAATTAGGTGAACTTAACACTGAGGTGCTACGGGGTTGTTTGCTGTGAACGAATTGGATTATGTGATTGGCTAATATATGTGCACAGTTATGGCACGGGAATAGGCATGTCATCAGTGAGTGAACAACTAATTGAATAGCTTCTATGTGAGTGAATAATGGATTCTATGAACCTTCTCCATGTGAATGGCTTATATGTTTGTTGTTATGTGAATGGATTTTTGTGAATGGCCTTTCCTTCTATGTGAGTTCTCCAAGTTACCACTAGATGATAAAGAGACATGCTTATTTCAAGCATATCAAGACACACTACCAATAGACGAGAGAAGGAACACATCATTGGTCAAGAGGAAAACCCCTATTGAGCCAAATAAATGAGAGTGGATATGTACCCAATTTACCACCTGAAGTGATGGGGTTGAGTCACATTCCCAACAGATACTAAATAATTGACCCGTCAATGGCCAACAGGAGAAAGCCCCGTCGATCCATACCCAGATAGAATTCCACTGTCATAGCTAGATATATTTACCCCATGCGACATAGAGTGATTGGATAGACGTGTTGCTAGAGTTAGTTGAAGAGCTCGTGGGTGCGAAACAGGGACTATGTCGTGTGAACAATGGCTATGTGCATATTTGAATGATGGCGGCTATGTTAGAGCCTTATTGTTTCTAGACATATATGAAGTTGATGATGATAGTTGAAGACACAGAGAAAACAAATTTGGAGGACCCAAGAAAATGTTTAGAGGGATGGCACACGTGAAGTAGGATAAAGATGAATTATAGCTTGTTCAAAATTTTGAGTTGAAGGGAAAAGGATAGGCATACAATCACCTTTGAACATTTCAACAAAATATCGCAAGCTCTGGCGTCAACTTGAGGGCATTATTTCTTGTTACTTAGAGAGATGGTGCAGGAGCAACGACCACTGTTATTTGTGACGTAGGAATGCAACATCATCTCCGCCATTGGATCTGGCTTGCTAATCAAACAACCATTGTTCATTGTGGAGGCATTGGTAGTGTTATGGCCCAGAACCTCCGCAACATACTTGCTCAGACATACCAGAGTGAGGGGGTATTAACCATTGTAAAAGGATAAGTCTAGGATTGTTTATGTAAACTGTTGGTCTACCAGGGATCAAGACCCATGGCCTAGTCATGGTGGATCCTCTTGGTTTTCATCTCAAGAAGTGTTGGCTTAGTGGAATTGTTGACTGCCCCTTGATGGGAGGAAGTTCCATGTCATGGTGGACCATTTGTGCCTTGGGTTGGTGTCCAATGCTTCTTGGGATGGACCCATTAGGACACATGGCTTAGGGGCTCCTAACCACGCTCATGTTTTTTCAATGTAGAAGGTTAATGTGCATGCAAGGCTTGTCATACCCGTTCTAGCACACCTCATTTATGCTCTCTTGGACCTTTGTTCTTCATACATTACCCCTCCTCTTGGTCTACATGTGCACACTACATGATGACATCATACACTTCAAGAGAGCCTTACCTTACTAAAGGGGAGGACATTGAGGGATCTTCTACATCGTTGGGGTTAGTTGGGGCATAACGTCCTCCTCTGACTCATCACTTCACTTGGATGAAATATCTTACATCATTATGTCATTATTTTTAGTCATTGTGTGGTTTAGTCCTCTACTTGTGGGTGACAAACCCTAAATTTAAGTTATTTTAACTTTTTGGTTGGCTAGGCTCTAAAGTTAGATAAGTCTAGGAAGCCTCATATAAATAAATTATCCTAACTCTCATTGTAAACAAGACAAGGGTTTAATTATGTACTCTTTTCTCTTTATCTTGGTTTATTAGAGCAACTAGGTGATGCACACCTCTATTTGGCATGAATGAAACATGATGAAGGTTGAATGACGATATTTCTAGGGTTTTCTATATTGCAAGGTTGATCCTAAGAATAGTTGTAATAACTTGTGGCTAAGGAAGGACCTAAGAAGTATCTCTTGCTCTCTTTCTTGGTTGATATTGGTAAGATCTCTCCATTTTCTTGTTTGACGTTGCTTTTGCACCTTAAGCAATGTAAATTAGGGTTTTATTGGCATCTTGTCAACTTTGTTTGAGGGGACCTTCTTCTTAAAGGAGATCTCCATTATGGACCTTGGAGTTCATCGTTTTCCCTAATTAGGGTTTTGGCTACTTTGACCGAGTATTAGGTTACTAGCCTTTTCCCTAGTTGGTAAATCTTGAATAGCCAAATTGAGTAGGGCCGTTGACCTCGATTTCTAATTTCCCTTGGGTTGAAGGACTAAGGTCATAACCCCTTCTCTTCAATCTTGTTTATTAAAATGTTGTTGTACATTTATTACACAAATCCAAAAAAATATAATATTGGAAAAATCCTAAAAATTAGAAAAAATTATGTCTCAACAAATATTTGCAATTTGGAAATTTATAGAAAAATGCACTCTATATGAATTAATGGTACATCTTTGATGATGTTTTGATCTGCGCTTGATGTGTCATATCTTGATATTTGAGTTGTCTATGCTTTTGTATTGTAGATCTGTTATTGCAGCTACAACATGTATATCAAGCTTTTTCGCCAAGTTTGAAGGCCTGAAAAGTGGTTTCTAGGTCTATATTGACCCCAAGGGGGTGGAGGTTCAATGGACAACGTGTTAACCAACACCACACTCTATTTAAGGGATAATATAAGGCTCATATCATATTTTATATCTTATTTTAAGAACTTTTTTGAGGGCTCTTCACTCTATTGCTCGTCCCTCCTACCCTACTATACAAGGTACACTCCATATGGTAAGGATGACATTGTTATGACTGATTATTATCTAGTTTTCTGAGATATATTCACTGCTGCAACCCTATAACAACAATAGAAATTTGATGTTATATTTATTGGGATCCATTATTCTATAACTCTTTTCTCTCTTTCAATGATATTTATGCTTCATTGTTTTGACTCCATAAGGCACTGATCTACGTTAAGAGGTTTCTTGGGAAACATGTTTGTGTGTTGTCTAGTGAATCACAATTATCGTTCACCAAGTTCTAGGGACTTCCCCTTGGTCTTAGAAGTTGACCTAAAGTGTTCAAGAAGCTATGTTGTGGTGACGGTGGGCTCTAGCTTCTCCCATACTTGCCACTCATTGCACCGTGATCCGTGAGTTTAAAGTGGGTGCTATTTTGAGCGATAACAACATGTAGTACTAAAAGGTAACCCACCAAAACCTCAAACAATCCATCCCTACCATCAAATTTGAAGCCCATGATTGGATGGTCCACACAAATTGTGAAGGGGAGCCGGCTTAGGTGACATCATTTTTGTTGTGCCCCACAATTTCCTCACTTGTTGATTATTTCACCTTCATCCAATGATCCTCATCATTTACTACAATCTCATTGGGTGCAACTGTTGTTGTAAATATAACTTTGGAAGATATTCTTATTGTATTCTTATTATGATTTTATATTAATTTTATTTGTACCTCATTTTAGGGATGTTTCCCTCCCATCGAAAGATGTCATCGATTTAATTGGTCATGTAAGAGTCGAGGTAAAACCTCCATTGTAAATCGGGGTAAGAGTCCCCAAAAGGAAGATTGTGAAATGTAATTTTGAGTCTCCCTAGGACAAGTCAGCCCTGTAAGAGAGAGAAGTTGGCCTTGTTAGGAAATTAGGTCACCCACATGATTAGTATAAATAGGGAGGCGCCCTCCCTCATTTGGACACACAACAATCACAAGCAAGTTCGCTCCAAGTGAAGAGAAAGACAAGTTCGTTGGGGAAGACATATAAGAAGCTGTAGAAGGAATATTATCTTTGGGTTTCCTATCTTTGTTTGACATTGTACTAAGTGACGAATCTATACAGAAGAAGTTGTTGGGTTTTCTCCCTTTTGGTTTCCATGGGTAAAATTCTTTGTGTCTTTCTTTTGTGTTGTGCTTGTCAATCTTTCAGTGATCCTAGCGCATTATATTAAATATGTAACATATTTGAATTAAAGTGAAAACTCTAACATGGTATCAAAGCCACCCCGAAAGAAGGAACTATGCAGCTGGGGAAAATAGGGCTTCCAAGTTCTAGCACCTTTCCCCACAAACTTTCCAGAAAACAGGGCTAGGCTAACTCGCCTCAAGGAGGCGCATATTTTGGTGGAGAAAACTTCTAGTATGGAGAACTTTCAATTTTTGACTGCAGGACACTGCTAGAAGGAACTAGGGCATCAAGTTTTTGAAGATTCTCTCCATAGAATTTGGAAAAGGACCTTGTTACAGAGAAAATATTTAGATTTGGAGTATATATAGCAGTCCCAAGTACATATAAGTACAATGGCCATGAATTGTGATAATAGACATGTCATAAGTGGTCACAACCATGTACAATACACAGTGGAGTTTGGTCTTCACACCGAATGAAGACATCTGGTACATGATAAAGTACACTGGTCTGGTATGAGAACTGAAATCCCATAGGTATTGTAGCAATCAAGGTAACATATATGAAATGCCACCATATTCTAAGGTCTTATACACAAATCACCAATGGTACATGTCCCATCACGTGAATAGAGGTGTTGAGGTCGAAGATGATGAAACATCATCTAATTACCGGTCATTGATGTATATCGTTAACAAACGCAAGACAACCCACTGATGATGAAAATGGGTGTCAAGGTACCGAGTGCATTCAACAAGTGCGAATAGATTTATTGAGGTCAAACAATTGAAGAATCCATTGATTAGGGGACATTGATGTATTCTCAAATTTGTCGATGGCGATAGAACTTGCCACTGATGACTGCAAATATCAGGGCACTCAACTAACTCTAGATCCCAATTCCAATGATAAATGATACGAAGTCGATGGAATGGAATTCGTTGGAAGGAGGGCATTAGGGCATCCCCCATCAACCAACACAAGGTACACAACAATATTGGATGATTTGGAAGAACTCGGACGAACAAGATGTACACAAACCAGTTGGCAGTAACCATGTGCATCTCTCATGCATACCAGATGCAAGTAGCATGCGAAAGAGACCCTCTGAATAACAACCAATGATTAAAACTACTGATAGAGGCTAGGAAACCACCTTAGGGTCTAATGGAATCCAAGACACGACATGAATCCCAATGTGTGAATAGATTTATTGCCGTCAAACACAAGGGAAACCACTCAGTCAACGACTAATGATGAGATGTCATCTGTTGAGTTCAAGGTGGGCCTACCAATGATTAAAGTAGGCCCAAGGTGCCAAGTAGGACCATAGGTCTATGATGTACCAAGAATGTTTGACATACATAGTCAAGATAACTGAGGAATAGCCAACACATCCTAGACTTCCTTCGAACAAGAGCATGGGTCAGATGGAGACACTTAGTCAACATAGACTCAAATGTGCAAGTTGGGAGATCTCTGTGACACAGGAGGCATCAACAGAGGCTCCATGGGGACTGGAAGCTTAACCAGTCAGTGGAGAAAACTTTGAATAATGAGTACAACTCTTAAGGTCATACTAGAAACCCGACCCATGATGAATAAACTTATAGACTGTGCTCTATTCAAAGGCAACACGACAGCTACCTGTTATCATATATATAGTAGTCGGGCTACCATATTCTATTTTTTAGGTTTTAGTATAGTTTTTCAGCCAGTTCCCTTACATATGAGATGCTGAAGTGAGCATCTATGATGGATCACTATTTGATGATGGACTATAGTAATTTCCCATGCCATGACTGAGTCTGAGGACACTTAGATTTGAGGACTGATGTAGCCATTTATCCATTTACAAAGCAATCATTATTGCCCAGAGTTGCAACAACAGTTTCTCAGTGGACAGATGTTGGTTCAGATTGGTTATGTACAGGTATATGACTCAGCAGTTATTATCTTGTGTTATGGTTATTATTGCTTTTATACTCATTCTTGTGACATGTCTTAGCATTTAGTGTCATGATATGGCTATCATATAAATATGTGGACCCGGTTGTATTTATATTATGTATGTATGTCCCTACTTAGACCTAGAAGTTCTTGACCCATACTCATTGGTTTTTCCCTCCTTAGGGAGAATAGAGGTGATCATTCCTAACATACTTTGGCTTGCTAGTGTTGGTCTCATTTTTCACTATCTCCACCCATCCATTACCTTCTAGTTATATTTATAACCCAACCTACTACTTGACTAATGGCATGGAGGACCTCCCCCCCGCTACAGCCTCTTTGTTGGATAAGCTTCCTTTTTTATTTGTTTCTCGGCTCTGAGTTGCCTAGGTTGTGTTGGCTAAACCTAAAACAAATAGTGCTTCCATCAATACAATGTATATGGAAATGAAATGAATATCTTGTGAAAATCCCATTCATGAAAAGAAGTGTTTCTGAACATACATGATTACAAAGCAAGCCTAATGAAATTGGATTTGAAGTCTGAATGTGAAATGTGAAATGTAAATCCCATGTAACAAGTGTTTTTAAACACGTATGGAGCATGAAGCCTTAATAAATAAAAATCTATGTAACAAATGCATGGATCAAGGCTATGGAAACTCGAAGGCCCAAAAAGAAATGGTCCTGAAAAGTTATATCTAAAGATTGTTGGCCTCACTTGTATTTGATTTGGAATGTGAGCATTTGTCAAGGTGAATAAGCACCTCTGAACATAACTTTCCCATTTGTAAGACACTTCCATCCCCCGTGTTATTGCTTGTCCGACATATGCTAGAGTGAGTATCCCCTTTCCGTATCCAAAGCGTCACAGTGTCAAGTTGGTAGACACCCTTTAGCCTATCCTTTTGATTTTTAGCCTTCATCCTTCACTAGCAAATTGATTACAACTATGAAGTGAGTATGGTCTAAGTCATAATTAATAATTAACAAAAATCTATATATTTGGTTGGTAGATCGCCAGTGAAATGATTACTATTTGTTACAATTGATACTTGAATGATTTGTAGAGCATGTCTTAACCTCTAAACACTTGCAGCAGATTGGTGTTAGCTTGGGTCATATTATTGATTGCGTCGAGAGGCACTCTACAACCCAATATGGGGGAGATCTTGTAACGTTACATGTAACATTTGTTACGTTATGTAACGTTCCTCTTGTAAATGTCAACCATAATTTATTAAAATTTTAATTATCCTCCAAAATAAATGTCAGCCACAAAAACAACCTAATATGGGGGAGTAATTTTCCTGCGTAACAAAACAATAAAAAATAATAATAATTATCGGCCAAAAATGTATGTAAAAAAAACAACACAATATGGGGGGATATGTTGTAATGTTCCTACTAAACAAAATAATAAAAAATAAAAAATTGAATTATCCACAAAAAAAATGTTGGTTGTGCACATGGTTTTAAAACCATGTGCAAGGCCTCCTAAACAACCCATGGTTTTATTGTATATGGTTTAGGAGGGCCTTGCAAATGGTTTCAAAACCATGTGCAAGGCCTCCTAAAAAACCCATGGTTTTATTGTACATGGTTTAGAAGGTTGTTAAAAATGGTTTTAAGACCATGTGCAAGGCCTACTAAACAACCCACAATTTTAGGAGGGCTTTGCACATGGTTTTAAAATCATGTATGGGGGAGATGTTGTAATGTTCTTTCGTAACAAAATAAAAATATTACATGTCGGCCATAAATAGTATTAAATATCAATAATAAGCTGATGGTTGAGTGCAATACTTAAGAAGAGGTTTTCAACTCCAAATATTTGATCCCTCTCGTCGCTTGATAGAGCCTAGGATTTAGATCTATGTTAGTTATTTGATCATTTACATATTATTATTATTTTATTTGTTTGGGCATATTAGATATTGTACATGATCATGCGGAGATCTATAGGGTGTATGAGTATACACCTTAGATGGATTTGGGCTCCCTGAGTCTAATGAGATAGTTTATTTTTAGTTTCGAACAATTACAGTTATGATTTGTCTCAGTGTACCATTTTGGTGCAGTTTTGCCATGTTAAATCGCCTGTCAGAGCAGAAGCATGATTTGATTAGTTCACTTAGGGCATTGTATGAGGAGGGGGTGGTCAAGCCACTTGTTTTTACCATTATACCCCCCTCCGAGAGATCTTGGTGGGTTCAATTAGATAATGCATGCACTCCAGGTGGCAGTTTGGGCAGGTTCACAGTTCCCAAGGCAGATTAAAAATGGTGAAAATGGCTACTGAAGACTTTGATTTGGGCTACTGAGGAAATGAAATGGCATGGGATAAGTTTTGATGATGAGTATGATGTCTTCCACACCTTATCCAACAGTTCCAGCATTCAGGAGGGCCCACACCCATCTCTTTGGCATGTTTTATGATTTTCTGGAGCTTTTGGAGGCTCACGATTCTCCCAGAGAGGCACTATTTTTCACTTAGAGTTATATTTTATTTATATATTGTGCCATGGGGACACACTAGGGGTGTTATAAAATACCCCCTAGACACACCATGAGATTTATTCATTTTTATTATGTCATATTGAGTGGGATCTCCTCTCCTAGGGCGATTTTGTCCATTGATGTGTTATATTATTATATTGATCCATGTACTTTATGATGAGATCATCTCAACCATTGATTAAAACATTTTGATAGTTTAATCTTATCCATCCATTCAAAAGGTGGTTAGGATTTTGGTATCTCTCCATCCTATTTAAATGAGAGAGCTTCTCATTGTAAAAGGGTCTTTGGCTCTTGGAATCTTGATAATCGAAAAACTCTTTTGTGAAAATTCTTGGGTCTCCTTTGAATCTAGTGTTCTTCAATGGTGATTGGAAAGTCTATTGCATCCTAGCATTTTATTATTTGTGGTGAGATCTATATTTTTGTGGAAACTTTATCTTTGTCTACAGGAGGAGCGACTTCACTTGGGCGTTTTTGTAGGGCTTTCTCAACTCGCCTGTTTGGCATCGCTTGTATCAGGGGGTTATCATTAGTATCATTGTGATCTATGGTTTCATATTATTACTTATTTTGTATCATTTTTCCATTTCTCTTGATGCATCAAATCTGATATTTTTGATGTTTGTTGTATAGGAGGTAGGGCGCATTGGCTTCCTTGGGCAAATCGATTTGCATAGAATACTCAACCAAATATTCTCAAATTCATCAGGAATGCAAATACCATCGTCATCAAGGAATATACAAGGTTATCTAGGTAATATACACAAGTTAGTTCTTCTTTTCTTGGTTCCAATCCATTGGCATCTTTATTTTACTGTTAAAACCCTCACTTAAAATAATCGGAATATTTTATGGATCAAATCGCTTGGTCAATTGGAAAACCATTTCTGGGTATTGTAGATTGGGTAAAAACCTAAGTGGGTTATCCTAGAAGTCATGCTTGGGTGACTCAACTGGGCCCAAACTCCAAGGAACTAATCTCTCAACCCTAGCGCATTCCTCATTTGGCCAATTTTTCATGTGTTTTGATCCTACCTTTGAGGCTTGGTTACTTTGATACTGTCATACCTTCCATCAAGTCTATCCATTGGTACTAGATAGCCCCAATCTTGTCCTTAACCTCCCTGCATTGGTCATAGCTCCCAAGGCAATGGATATTTTCATCATTTGCTAGGACCTTGATCCTGGATCTAGTAGTAAAACTCATAAGTCACTTGTATTTCAACCTTCGATCAATTTCACACTTCATAAAATTCCTGATCCAAACCATAACTCATCTTGTGACTTCATTCATAGATCTAGGGTTTACTTCACCTTACACCTTACGTATTTCATCTTCCATTGATTTGATCTGGTGTCTTGGTTTGATCTCTCCTATCGGGAGTAGATCTAGGTCTCCCCCATTGTTGTCTTGGGATAATACAACATCAAGTGAATATTGCCTCAATTGGCGTGACAACCATCCATTTGGGATTCGAGGCTATATTGGTTTCACCTCTTTGGTTTCCCATCCCTCTACCATCCATCTTGGATCCATCTCATAGGGGCAACTACAAGTCTGGTGACAACGCTTCCAATATAAGACAATATCATTTCTCATCCGGCTTTGTATGTTTTTTTATTTTTATTGGTCGTTTTCATATTATAAAGCTTGAAAAGGAATAGAATGTGTTTATAGTAAATGGAGAGGAAACGAATGTCACAGTCAATCAATTTAGTTCCAAGCAGTGGAACATACCTATGCTCAATGCAAGGAAGCACATGTAGGATAAGGACATTTGGAGGAATGTTTCCTTTTGGGTGAGGGTGATCAAGTTGCAAAGGATAAAAACTAGGTTTTTCTTGGCTAGAATTGAGACATGCTTGAGAAATTTGGCTTATAATATTGAAGTGGGGAGCCAACTTTAATCTCAATAAGGCAAGCGAACGCATGGAATGCATTTACAATTTGATATAAAATGGGAGTCCCTAAGGGAGATGGCCATCATAAAATATAAGAAAGAACATGAAGTTTGTATTTGAGGTCATGACGAGACTACAAGGGACTCCCAAACCTAGGGAGGAAGCTTAGCATGGGCACTAGATGGAAAGACATGATCTAACTAGGGCACCCATGATCGAGAGAGCTCTATTGCTTACATAATGACACTTTTAGTAGTAGTGAGATTGTTCCGTGTCATTAAGAATCGGGTTCGTACCTATGGTTAATGTGACTTTGGTCATGGGACAATGCAAAAATGCACGCAGAATATGATCCTATCATATATGCCATTTAATATTTATACCTTCCATGGGCATTAACAAGCTCTAAACAGCCAAAATCCATGAAGGATCAATGAAACTGCATGCTTAAAAGAATCTGTATGCTTTTCTTCTCTGCACAGGTTTAAAAATTACACCAGATTCGTGGTCAATTCCAATCCTATGAGATACCTCTTGAGTCACCGCCTCCTACAAGGTCGTGTTGCCAAGTGGATCGTCGTCCTTCAATAATTCGACTTGGAATTCATCACACCCAAGAGTACCAAAGTGTTAGCGTTATCCGCACTTCTGACAGACCTTCCTCCAGTTTTTGTGTTGCCACCGGTCACAATCGACCTACCAGACGAATACATGTTTGCCATTTCCACATAAGACCCATGGTATGGGGGCACACTCTTGTACCTGCACACATAGAAATTTGAGGCCCACCTAAGCCTCGAAGAAAGACGGTGCATCTGACACAAAGCTTCTCGTCATCTCCTCATTAGGGATGTTTTGTACCGTCGGGGCATTGATACCATACTACGTCGTTTTCTCACCCATGATGTGGCTGAACAAGTCCTCAATGACTGTCATAGTGGAGCTTGCGGTGTCCACCTCTTTGGTTTGGCGACTGCTCAAAAGATTCTATGTGCCGGCTAATTTTGGCCTTCAATTTTCGTTGATTGCATCAAGGCAGTCAAACAATGCCATAGTTGTCAACTCTTTGCCCCAAAAGCAAGGACTCCCCCCCATGCCACTACATCCCGTAGTCACAGTTGGTCCCTTCTGCAAGTGGGAGATCAATTTCATGACAATCAATCCTACCTCGATCAGCGACCATAAATACATTATTGTGGTCATCGATTATTTCACTAAGTGGGCTGAGGCTACACTTACGTTCAACTGCAAAGCTGACACAACAACACATTTTTTCTTTAACCACATGATTACAGGTTTTGGTGTTCCCCAACAGATAGTCTCAGACCACGGTATCCATTTTGAAGATGATGTTTGGACATAGCTTTCAACCATGTTGAAGTTCGAACACTAGTACTTGTCCTCCTCCTACCCTCGGGGAAATGGACAAGTTGAAGCAGTCAACAAAATAATTAAAACCATGCTCCAGTAGATGGTGGGAAACCATAAAACCAATTGGAACCATATGCTCTTTTCTGCCCTCTGGGCCTACCTCACATCCATGAAAACTGCCACCGGCTTTACCCCATTCCACTTAGTTCATGGTGTCGAATCGGTACTTCCCATTGAATCCCAGATTCCATCGCTCTGCCTTGCTGTAGAGCTCCTTCTCGATACATAGACATTAGAAAAACGTCTTAGCCTAATTGAGCAAACCAATGAGGATCATCGTGTTGCACTTCAAGCAATTGAAGCAGTGAAAACTCAGTCGAAGTCACATTTTGACTCCCATGTCCACCCTCACACTTTTAGCGAAGGCGATATGGTCCTCGTGTACGACCAAGCCAATGATAAGTTAGGAAAAGGGAAGTTTGAATCTATGTGGTACGACCCATATGTCCTTCGCCACTTCCTCAACAAGGGGGCATACATTCTTTCTTACTTTGATGGACAACTCTTGAAGAATCCCCACAACGGGCTCTACCTCAAGAGATTTTATGCCTAACATTACCACCATGAGTCACTTGTAGTACAATATTTCTTTTTTGTTTTACCCCGTTCTTGAAATGAGTGTCAGAACATGTTTCCTTGACTGCACCAGATGGATCCAACCTTGCATCGCTACATTGGATTTGTTGACAGAGCAAGTAGATGGTCTTTGAATCTCGCCTCGGCTGCGTGGGTTGTTTATTCCTCGTCACATGAGTTGATCCATATCGACAGAATGTGTGTTGGAATTGCTACCAACAACCAGGATGAGTATGACGATGTTGTTGGTCTCTTATCTGCCACCCTCCAGTAGGGTATTCGTCACCTTGATGTATTCTTAGACTCCCAACTACTTGTCTCCCAGTTGAATAACTACTACCGGGTATGCGATCCTTGTCTCTTTAGAAAGTTCCTGCGCATTAAACAGTTGGTTAGAAATTTTGAATCTATTACATTCACACATGTTCCCAGAAACCTCAATAGTGTGGCAGACCAAATGGCTAATGATGTTCTAGAGTGGCATATTCATCATTGCATATAGGAAATATAAAAACTACATCATGCATCATCATGTGATCATGCATACATGTGTAAAATACATCATCTAGGCATTTTCATCATAAAAAGGCATATAAAAACATAAAAAGTGCATCCACGTGCACACAAATATATCTATATATATANGACAACTCCACTAGCTGCTAATCCGAATCAAAGTTCTCATCCTGATCCTTTGACTCTGTCTTCTCCTCTAAGGCCTCCTCCTCATTGGAGCTATCCTCTTCCTCCATCGACGTGTCTCCCTGGGTCGCCTCTTGAATGTACTTTGCCACAACTGTGATCCTCCTGATCAAGGGGATCCACTTGGGAGGAGCACGATAATAAGAAACAATCAGATCATCGTCCAAATGCTGTCATCCATCATCGGTAACACCATCTAGAAGACGCTCAATATCACAATGAAGCAACTGCAAGGTACTCCGGGAGAAGGTGGATCCACCCCCTCCACCCTCCCCTTTCATCGCTCGTAACCTATGAGCGATCATGGTCCAACATCTACACATACACACGGTACATCATCAGTGTCTCTCGTAAACATAAACTAGTTACCACTAAGCTAGTGTACTATATATGCATGTAAACACACAAAACATCATGTATACGTACCATATGGTCCCCAAACCTGTCCTGGAGATCTAGGCATCTATGGATCTCCCCTATAGTCCATGTCTGTGTACAGGTAGTCCTCAATGATGAATGGCAGCTTCCACCACTGTGTGAGCAGCTCCTGAGTAAAGAAACATCCCACTAAGTCGCCTCCTTCATGGACCAACATCTCGCTCTGACACATCCGAGGCTCCTGAGGCCCACCATCCTGCACTTCTAAATGCGGTCGAAGGGTCAGAAGCCTTGCGAAGAAGAAGGAGCACAAGAACGAGGGGAAACAGAACTCCCCTCCCATATTCCTAGCACGGTTCAATGCAAGCTGAACCACAATCAAATACATCTGGACCACCCATAGTAGGTTCCTACCATCACATGCTCCATAATCTGGAGCTGCCCTCCGGAGATCTTGTGGGTCCCAAATTACCCCAAGATCTATAGCACCATCGCTACAACCACCTGAGTCGAGAGACTCTCAATGTCACATATCAAAATATACGACCCATGCATATAAGAAAAGGCATACTAGTGCCTCTCGCAGAGATCATCCAAAGTCTACCTGTGTGAGAGATTTGGTGTTGTATTTCCAATCACTCCCAGCATTGGGAGCCCATTCAAAAGTACACGTCTTGCATCATAATCTCAAGATGTTGCCACTAGATAACGAAGCACTATGCCCCAATATCCAAAAATCTCACCAAAGTCTCTAGTAGCAGGTGCAAGGTCCACATCAGGGGAACTTTAAAGTACTTGAGCAATCCACTCTGGTCTAGCATATCATGCACACCTGTGCTCCTCGTGGCCTGCCTCCGCAAGTCCCCAACATCCCTCTCCCTCCACACAGGTTGATCCATCTTGCACAGCAACCAACTCCCTGTCAGGCACAATTTCACAAAAAAAACTCATTCAAGGATGAATTCGCGCATGTTTAGCCAAACTAAGCGACCCAAATCATGACTTTTGGCTAAACAGGTGCGAATTAATCCACTTTCTAGCCGAACAAGTGCGACCCAGGTCGCGGTTGTCTCCTTAACAGGTGCTACTGCATTGCAACTGTTTGGCTAAAAAGCGCGACCTGGCTCGGTCAAACCCTTTTAGTTCAACAAGGGTTCCTGGGTGAGCTAAAAAAAAACTAAACCAGTGAAAAGGATGGTTTGGACAAGTTCTCTTACCTGCAAGTCACATATCAAAAATCCACCGATAGAAATGAAAGAAATCAACAAAAGAGCTCTGGGGTCCTCCACTCCAATGCAACACTGAATAGGCTAAAAATCCATGAGATCGTGTCATAACATTGTCCTTAGGTGCCACCCCATATGTTAAAGTTCACATTCCCCCATTGGGTCGCCTTTGTTCAAAGTATTGTATGATGAGTCTTCCTTGGTTCCCCTAGATATCAATGGTCCAAGTTACCTCCCTCAGTATTACCCATCTGCAGTTACATTCCTCGTATTACAGCTATGATCCCTCTCCCATGAGTCAGTTTCGTTTACTGCTAGGTCAGCCCTGCCATCATACTCTGAACAAAGGAAGTTTGAGTCCCCCATACTCCCCCTGCCCCTGTTCCACCATTCAGTGTACTAGTCCATAGATTTTCCCACATCTTTGGTTATCCCCATCATGCTCCTCGTCAAGGAAACCTTATTGCCTTGATTAGTTGCAAGTCTCCCTATGTTGACGAAAACACATCTATTTCAGAGGATAGACCAAGAGGTCCCTGTATCCTGGTTTCATTAACCTTATTGATGAGTTCCTTGGACCACTTGAGAGGATTCCTTAGTGCCTCTTAGGATGGTTGTGTCTCACGTGCTCGACTTCAGCTACATCATCACACCATTGAGATTCATACAGGGTTTTAGTCCATATAATATTTGATCAAACACCCCGTTTTTCGCCCGTCTCTAGCATATTAGTGAGTCTATTTAAGGACCCAAACAAGTTCATGTCCCTTGTGATTGTCAGGTTGCATTGGAAATAGTGTTCAGAATCCCCCAGAGCAGTGCTTCTGTATAGCTTCATGATTGATGCGACATGATTGTACCAGTAAGACTCTGACTCTCCATCAGTGAGTCCCTACAATTATGTAAACTTCCAGATCCAACAGAGCATCAATTGTACAGATATTGCATTCCATGAGAATACCATGGTTCCTATGTATCTATTCTTCATATCGGCATTGTATTCAACCTCTCACTGAGGCTACCATTATGTAACACCAGTTGTATATGTATTGATCGGCTCCCATATTTTTTAGCCTTTATCCCATTATTTATTCTTTTGGCATTGTTACGAGCATGGGTATGCCCGCCTCATCCATATACATGTCACTTATTCTTTGTATCTCACCCATTGTTGGGAACCAATATTAATACAAAAACCAAAAGCCACCGTGTCTCTAACGAGGAAGCACCACTTCACTTCTTCACAGGTCTCTCCACTATCCCCATGATCCTATGATGTATGTCGGCCATACGATGAGCTCCTGCTCTCACATATCACGAGGCAATCTGTTAACGCAAAAAATTTCTCAACTAGCTCTACATGGCTTAAACCACATACATATATCTTTTTCCTACCTTTTCCCCTCATTTTTGACCTCCACAAATATGGTTTAACCTCTCTCTCTATCAAAAAGCTCAAAAATATAAAAAAGGGCCTAAAAACCCACAAAAGGGATAAAAAGCTCACAAGAGAGCTAAAAATCTCATAAAGGGGCTAAAAAGCTCACAAGAGAGCTAAGAAACATAAAAGGGGGATTAAAACCCTAAATAGGGCTTAAAAACCCTAATTAGGGTCCAAAACCCTAAAAGAGAGAAAAGGCCAAGAAAAAACTATAAAATAGTGTGGAGGTCGCCATCACAAGATTCACTTATTCCTTTTGTCATTATTATATTTCCATGAGTACGTTGAGAAGCCATCATTCTCAAAATACTCGTATCATTTGTCAATCATTCCATTGTCCCACCTCCTCCCATATTGTATGTTGAGGCACCCTCCATACTAACAAGCATGTGGAGAGGTGCTATAATTCCAAGTTAGGGCATGGTGGCCCACTTTCAAGGAAAATAGCAAGTATACCAGTCTCATTTTTGTTTATTTAGTTTAGTAGTTTTTTCTTATTGTTTATTGTGTTACTAATATTCTATTTGCAGCTAGCCCTATTCCATTGAACTCTACCCTTCTGTCCCTTTGATGGAAGGGAGGTGCTTTTGCACATAGCTAGGGTGAAAACCCGACTACAATATCCCCCATTTAAGATGTGGAATCTCACTGTCAAATTCATGTTATGTCATTACATGAATAAAGTTATGCATACTATCAAGTTGCCTCTCCACATGATTGTCGTTTTTATTCATTTAAAAAAATCACATCTCTAGAAACAATAAAATTGTTTTTACCTCACTGTAAATACTATATGCCTTGGTGGTGTTTGATTACCCCAATAAGATGCATTTAAACTCCTTGCAACAAGATTCTTACTTTGTTCCTTCAGAATTGATGCATAAAAAGTGGAAGCAAAAGCCCTAAGATGCCTCATATAATGTATGGGGACATACCACATTTCATTTGGAGCCTTATTGGAAAGATCATGAGATGGAATTTTGTTTCTCAAATAGAGTGCACACGGAATTGTATCACCCAACAACATAAATTTCACATTCTTAAAAAATAACATGGAGCATACCATATTAAAGAGTATCTTGTTCATTTTTTTTGTACACTATTCATTGAGGATTTATGGAACAATGGTTTCATGCATAATCCCATGTTTCAAATGCCTCATATTTTTGCTTTAGTAAATAAATCCAACACATCTTGGTGTAATCACCAATAAAAGTCATTAGATATTTATTACCATTTTTAGAAGAAATCGACTTTGGGCCACACAAGTTAGAGTGTATTGAAACTCTAATTCTCTACATTGTCTGGAGTTTGAATCATGGAAATGTTGCTTATTATGTTTGTCAAGAATACAAGCATCACATTGTTTCAACACCTTTGGAATGCTGGGTAAACCAAAAACAACAATTGTCTTCAACATTCTAAGAATATCATAATTGATATGCTCACATCTTGCATGCCACAAAAATCTATATAAAAAAATACTCTCATCATGGTGTTGGTCCCCATTTTGTCACCATTTTTGGGTTAAATACTTTACATATTAACGCATGTTTTGTTACCTTTTGGTGTCTTTTTCACCATGCAACTCACCATTCAAGCCTCAGGTATGAATAAATTTAAGGTTTATGTCAATTATGTTTATTATTATCATTTTATGGTTTCAATGAATAAAATTGACATGATATGAAGCGCATTTGATGTATTAATTCATGTGTATAATTGTTTGCAGGTTATATGGTCTTTTAGACAGGCTAACAAATAGACACGCGTTCAGCTATATATATGGAGAGCATATCCAGCTTACTATCCAAATCACTAAACAGACCGCGCGTCATTGGTAGTAGACTTCTGTGCGTTAAAGGCATGTAACGACCATGAAATGTTGTGACCATGCTCCAGCGTCATAGCATCAGCCTTGTTCTGGAAGAAGTGCCCATCTAATGTCTCTACGTGACACCTTGACGTCGACTCCGATTAATACTAAAGTCATATGCCACATCGCGCACCAGAAGGAACCTGATCTATGAAGGAGAAGGAACTGTCATTTGTTAGTTGTTAATGTAATTATTTTCTATAATGACTTCCTTATCATGAAGAGAAGTCGACCACTAAAGGATCAACTTGCTCGCCTTCTATCAAACAATGTATATATAGGCGTTGTTATGTGATTTAGAGACAAGTCTTTTTATTTGATATGATCAGTTAAGTCTGAAAACTATGTAATGTCACCCTTTTGATTTAATGAAAGTCCTATTGCGTTGTGTATGATCGTGTTTCATTCCCAAGGAATAACTCTGTTCGCTAGGAGGCCCCCCCGACAACAAAGTTTTTACATCTTTGTGCAGGTTCTGTTATTTCTTTTCTCTGCAATTAGTATAATTTTGCTTATAAGTTCTTTGTGTAGTTTTGTTTCTGTAATCATTTATGTTTTCTGTAGCATATATTTCAGTTTAATATTCTGCTGATTATGTAGGTTTATTTTATCAGTTAGCAATCGGTTGCACCTAGAATAGCTTTCAAATTCTTCTGCAAGGTCTTTATAGTTCATTACTTGATTTCTAGACTAAATTCCTTTATCTAAATTATAGTAAATTTAGTTCTATTTATTTCAGTTTTTGTCATGAATTTGCTTAAGAGTATTTCGGTCTATTCAATGATGTAATTTCCTTTTCAAATTATGAAATTAGCTTAGGTTATATTATTCAATCATTAAGTAGATTTATTTCTTGATTTTACATTTCATTAGCATATGCATGAGACGACCACCTTCAATAAATCATTTAGATTCACAATTTCTTTAAAGTTTTAGCATTTTCTTCAAACAGACTGCCATTTAGACAACCTATCCCACGCTTTATATAGACCTTCGTTTCCACCTGCTATCCAGTCGCTCATTCAATCCCGTGTGTCTTTACTCTATTTTAAGCTTACCTTCTTATTTTTATGATTCTATCTTGATAGTAATGGTTAGATAATGATTGTATTTTTTCTTAAGACCTTTAGATAAGATTGTTTAGACTCCTTGTTAAACCTTATTTCTGTTTCTTCTTTCTTTTTACCTTATGCCTAGGAATTATGTCATGTAGTTTAACTCATTGTATTGATTTGTAATTGAACATTTAATTTAAGTTGTTCCTTTATATATAAGGTCTAAGATACATGCATTACTAGATTAAGTGGTTTACACACAATTTGTTCTGTTAACCATGTAATTGTTAAAAAGAATCCATAAAATAGAATTTAGATTATCTTTTAAGTTTTATGTTTGTTCATCAAGCATGTCTACTTCCTCATAGTATTTTGTAAATAGGAGTTATTTGTTTATAAATAATCATGTTTACTATTTCTTGTAACTGGACATTTCTCAGTTTACACATTTTTGTGGAGATCAAACTAGACTTAATCCCATTTAGCTTTTACACATCTTTTGAGAGCCATTTTGATACCTCTCATGCTCCAGTTCCCATTACAGTAAATGCTTACCCTCAAAATAATCAAGGAGAGTGGAATTAAGATGATTTAGTTTGATTTATGTACATTAGTTAGTGTATGTATAGTTTTTCAAAAGTAGTATATTGTAAATCCTTCTTGATGTAGTCATTTTCTCAATTAAAATCAATCTCTCTAGATGGAATAGTTCATTGTCATAACACTGTTCATATCCGAACATTTATAAATAGTTTGATACCACTCTTCCTAGACCTTTGATTTTATTAACTTAACTATATTAGATCCTTAGGAGTTCAACTCAAGGTCTTTCAATCTTTAGCTTATTAAAGTATTACCACGATACTCTCTACCTTCGCATATATTTTGTAGCAACTCTAAGCCTACTAACACTAGTCGATAATTAAATATTAGGTAAATTATTCAAGACACTATTTTGCCCAACATTTTTTGTGTCGTTGCCGGGGGGATGTTTCGTAAGGTAGAATAGATGTAGGCTGGTAACAGGGGAGTGGTAAGACGAGAGGTAAGAACCTGCGCATATGTTATAATAGGCACCCCCAAATTCAGTAGTAGTAGTAGTATATGATAGATTCATTAAGATAGTAAAATTTTGTTAAGTTTTTGCAAGAAACATTTTGACCTCAATCATCAACTCAGAGAAAATTCATCGAAAAAAAACACACTTATAGGAAGCAATTTTGCTAGAAACATAAAGAAATTCTTATATGGGGGAATCATAGAAAGAGAATAGATCTTGGCAAGAGGACCTAAGGGCCCTATTCTTGACAAAATTTAAAAAGAAGTAACCAGGGAACCTCTTAATCTTCTAATAAGTAATAAAGTTAGATAATATAACTCTTGAAGTAGGGGATCTGAACTTTATTAATTTTGTTAACCTTACCTAGGTGGAAGCTCTCTTTGGTAATAGTAACCCCACAAATTGACACATCCACAGTAGCATTCCCTACTCCTATAAGAAAAAATCAAAGAATGGATGATCAAAGGAATATTTCTTCTGGAAAAACATGTTGGGTTGCCCCATTCCCCCCAGAAAGAAACCTTCTACGTACACTTACTCTAGAAACCAAACCTACATAAAGAACCAGGAAGAAGATCGGGCAGCAAAAATCAATGTCTGTCCAAAATGTAAAACTAAACATCCTCAACCGGAATGTCCATTAAACAAAACTCCTCCATGTTATATCTGCAAGGGGCATCATGTTTTGCCCTAGGGGATCAACATGGATCCTATCAAGATAGAGGTAATCATTGGAATTCTCTATCCAAAGACTCTTCCTCCTCCTAATTCTTAAAAATATTATAGGTTATAATCATTTGTAAATATGTCAGTATGTGTATATTTCTTTGAATAAATAAGAGTCATCTCTAATCATAGAGGACTCTTCTTCTATGTTTTCAAGAATAAAATAAATCATCTAATAAATGGTTTTGAAATTCAGTTACAAATGGGTCTTTTCTATAGGATATTACCTAAAAAGGAAAGTGCTCTAAAAACACTAACATCATATCTTAAGTTTGAAGTTTTAATTTTAAAACCATTTATTTTATGATTTTGTTATGCTTTATATGCAATGGTTTGATTCACATATGTACATTCCTGATTTCTTTAACAAGTGCTCAAAAGATTCACTTCAATTATCATGTTTTCTAGAATTTTAACACCTAAAGATTACTAGCTTATCTACACTTGTTATCAAAACTTGACTCTTAAATATTTTTGAGAACACTCCAGGATAAGTGGAATTTCTGCTTGTAGGGAACATTATTTTTTATAAAGAAAATAGACTAAAAGGCCCAGGAACACCTTTAATTTATTCTCTTTTGACATGATCTATAATTAAGGCCATTTTATGAAAAAAAAATTAACTCATGTGTTTAGCAGGGCTTAGCACGCTCTAGTACCAATCAACTCCTATACTCAGAATCTTTATACAAGGAAAACCCGCCAGGGTACTGAACAGACCTGCTGGTAGCGGGTCAGTGCTAAGTAACAACCTAAAAATAAGGAAGTTCGTTAAATGCAAGTAAACCCGTTGGGGTACTGAACAGGCTTGCTAGCAGTGGGGCTATGCTTGCATGGTACCAAGATAAACCCGTCGGGGTACTGAAGAGGCCTGCTGGCAGCGGGGCAATATCAAGTAAAAGAGATCTGGTTAATGCACCACTAGGCACATGGTTTAACAGAAAAACATGTTTAGGCCTATTGTTTTTTATTCCATTAAAGAATAATTGTAAGATGGCCTTGGATCCGACAATCTGAATTCAATCAATATCTAGGATATGTTTATCCTAGAAATGGGACCTATAGCTGTAAACTCCTAAAAATTCGAAGGTGAGCTCAAGAATTTTTTAGATGAAAATCTATCCTTACAATAAGGCAAGGGTGACTAGTTTTCCCTATGGTCCTTTCACTTATATCTTCATCACATGGTAAATGATAAATTTATACAATTATATATTTGAGCACTATTATATTTCGATAAATATATATATCTGAATCCTTTCCATTTTTAGTTTTCTTTCTTTTACACGCTTACAATAGCATGATTGAACTTTCTTAATTTATTTTGGAAATTACTTAGTTTTCTTGTATGGCTTGGGGACATGCCATATCTTTGGTTTGGGGGAGGATTATCCTGACCGTCTGTTTTTATTTTTACTTATAAGCGACTCATTGCCAAATGATAAAGTGTTTTCAGGATAATGCAAATAGCGAAATTGGTTTCAAAATGTTGGATGAATAAGGAAGAATGCCAAAAAAATATTTCATAAGACGAACGCCAAAAAACTATTTCATATAACTTCTTTGAGACCGAGAAGCTTAGGAAAAGCCACAATTAGTAACAGTTGGATCTAGCAAGCTCATTTTTATAGAAAGTTGTATGAAGGATCATATGAAGGGTCGAATGGCGGTATGAATAAGAAGTCAAATGACAAGCTGAATAAAAATATTAGATATTTTTGTCTCTATGATTAAGTGTTGGCTTAATTTTATTTGGGTAAAAAGTCGAGTCATACCATTAGGGTCACATCCACATGATATTATGGCTAATGATGATTCATGATAGTACGAATTAAATCTAATATGATTTTATTTCACCCCTATATGGATATGATATGACCTTCGGGTACCTTTTAGTTATCATGACTTTGCCATCTCCATTATTCTCTTTTTCCGTTCGCACGCATAAGCTATCAGATAAGCCAACCCTCTCGTTGAACTAAGGTTATGGTTACGAATTTGGTTATACACTCGCATTATGTTACACATTCAACCTGTCGAAAGCTTGCTTTGGAAATGGTTGAACCAACTAAAATTTAGAAACCCATTCAATCACGCGCTTTAGACGGCACACGTTCCGAAAATTTCCATAATGGGATCCTTTAGGCATGCCAAGCTGTTTGCATGATTATTTGGTAGGTTGAATGCGGCACGCTTTAAAACTAGCACTGTGCAAACCTTCTCCCATTCCATCTCTATCACCAACCATTATCACTGTAGAGCATTTAGCCACCTTTCTATGCAAACCCTGTATCTCTTCCTCTGCTAACATCATGCCGAACCGATTCGAGCCAAAAAGTTACCAAGATTTATTTCAAATGACAGAGTTTAGGGAATGTAGGGAAGTTTTTTTTCGAGCCGGTTGGAACCCGTTCCTCCATTCGCTGCAAGGTTATGATGAGGAAATTCCATTGCTTTTTGCAATGGGGTTCGATGGGAGGATGACCAGGGTAGGTCATCTTTCCTTTCAAATCACTGACGAGTCAATTGCCCGCGGCACTAAGATTCCCTGAGAGGGTGAGCGATGGCAGAAACATTGGTTCATTCCATGAGCATCACATAATTTTTCTCTCAAGCCCAAGTTTCGGTATGTATCAAGCGTAAAAGGCTACCATCAGAGTTGGATAAAGCTAGAATACATCAAGCCGTTGATAGTCATTATTCATCTGGTTACCTGCGAAGGTAAGTTTATCGTTTTCAAATCCCATCACCTTCGGTTACTGGCTCACTTTGTCGATAATAAATATTTAAATTTCCCTTTCTTTTTCCTCCATAGATTAGAAAAAATGTCAAATTTGGTCAGAAATAATACCCTTCATCCCAAGAGTAGTTTGTACCACCACAGTTTAATCAAACTGTTAATCCTGGATCAGCTCAAGGAGCGAAACCAACCTTGGGAGACTTTTGTATTCAAGGTGCTTAACCCCCACCTTAATATCCGTAAACGATCCCGTCATTTTCACCATGACTCAAGTCAAACCTCGCCCGTATAAGAGGAAAACCCCAACATTGTCCACCTTGACGAAGATGTCTCAGAACCTAACTCACCTGTGCAAAATACCCCTGCTAGTCCTGTGCCCGCCGAATTTGTACCTTTTTTACTACCTCGTACCAGAAGACAAAAGGATAAAAGTGTTCAGCGTATGCTTTGGCCCAGTACCCAGACCGTAGTTCAGCCTGATGTGCAGACTAGTCATTCAGACGATGAGGCCAAGGTAGATAAAATCGACCCAAATTCATCCCTGTTAGCATTAGGCAGTCTTTCTGTCGAGTTACTCAAGTACGTCGATCAAATGAACATTCCTGCATCTGTTCAGGATATCATCCCTACAGAACCCCTTCCTACTGTCGATTTGGATCCACCTTCAATGAAAATGAGTCATCCACAGGATTTTAAGCAGTCCCCAGAGCCATCTACGCCACCGCATCCAACACTATATCAGTTAACTTCTGCGTTAACTCAATCGACGAAGCAGAATGAAGTGTATGTTAAGTTAATTTCAGAGCTTCGGGAGGAAAATAAAGAGTTGCAGTTACAGATTAAAATTATGGAGAACCTCCACAAGACCGTTAGTTTATCACAGAGGGATCGGCAAGCAAGGCATGCCCTTTTGAAGGCTCGGGCTAAAAAGTTGAAGTTCAAACAATCTACTTCATCAAAGTCGGAGGCAGCTATTGACGCGGCTCTGCCTCCTTCCTAATGCTAACTTTTATTCTCTGACCAGTGGGACCTGGCATTCTTCCGGTTGGGGGAATGTTGGTCCCCATTTTGTCACCATTTTTGGGTTAAATACTTTACATATTAACGTATGTTTTGTTACCTTTTGGCATCTTTTGCATCATGCAGCTCACCATTCAAGCCTCAGGTATGAATAAATTTAAGGTTTATGCCAATTCTGTTTATTATTATCATTTTACGGTTTCAATGATTAAAATTGACATGATATGAAGCACATTTGATGTATTAATTCATGTATATAATTGTTTTCAGGTTATATGGTCTTTTAGACAAGCTAACAAACAGACACACGTTCAGCTATATATATGGAGAGCATATCCAACTTGCCGTCTAGATCACTAAACAGACCACGCATCGTTGGTAGTATATTTATGTGTGTTAAAGGCATGTAACGACCATGAACTGTTGTGACCATGCGCCAACATCTCAATACCATCCTTCTTCTGGAAGAAGTGCTCATTTAATGTCTCTGCGTGACACCTTGACACCGGCTCCAATTAAGACTGAAGTCATATGCCACATCGCGTGCCAGAAGGAACCCGGTCTGCGAAGGAGAAGGAACTATCAGGTGTTAGTTATTAATTTAATTATTTTCTATAATGAATTCCTTATCGTGAAGAGCAGTCAACCACTAAAGGGTCGACTTTCTCACCTTCTATCAAACAATGTATATATAGGCGTTGTTATGCGATTTAGAGATTAGTCTTTTTATTTGATATGATCAGTTAAGTATGAAAAATCTGTAATGTTACCCTTTTGATTTAATGAAAGTCCTATTGCGCTGTGTATGATCATGTTTCATTGACAAGGCATCACTCTGTTCGCTAGGAGGGCCCCCCGACAACAGAGTTTTTACATCTTTGTGTAGGTTCTGTTATTTCTTTTCTCTGCAATTAGTATAATTTTGCTTATAAGTTATTTGTGTAGTTTTGTTTCTGTAATCATTTATGTTTTCTGTAGCATAGATTTCAGTTTAATATTATGTTGATTATGTAGGTTTCTTTTATCAGTTAGCAACCGGTTGCACCTAGAATAAATTTCAAATTCTTCTGCAAAGTCTTTATAATTCATTGCTTGATTTCTAGACTAAATTCCTTTAATTAAATTATAGTAAATTTAGTTCTATTTATTTCAGTTTTTGTCATGAATTTGCTTAAGAGTATTTCATTCTATTCAATGAGTAATTTCCTTTTCGAATTATGAAATTAGCTTAGGTTATATTATTCAATCATTAAGTAGATTTATTTCTTACTTTTACATTTCATTAGCATATGCATGAGACAACTGCCTTCAATAAATCATTTAGATTCGTTGTTTCCTTAAAGTTTTATCATTTTCTTGAAACAGACTGTCATTGAGATAGCCTGTCCCACCCTTTATATAGACCTTCGTTTCCACCTGTTATCCAGTCGCTCATTCAGTCATGTGTGTCTTTACTATGTTTTAAGCTTATCTTCTTAGTTTTCTGATTCTGTCTTGATAGTAATGGTTAGATAAGATTGTATTTTCTGTTAAGACCTTTAGATAATATTGTTTAGACTCCTTGTTAAACCTTATTTCTCTTTATTGTTTCTTTTTACCTTATGCCTAGGAATTATGCCATGTAGTTTAATTGATTGTATTGATTTGTAATTGAACCTTTGATTTAAGTTGTTCCTTTATATATAAGGTCTAAGTTACATGCATTAATAGATTAAGTGGTTTACACATAATTTGTTCTCTTAGCCATGTAATTTTTAAAAGAATCCATTAAATAGAATTTAGATTATCTTTTAAGTTTTTCGTTTGTTCATAAATCATGTCTACTTATAGTATTTTGTAAATAGGAGTTATTTGTTTATAAATAATCATGTTTACTATTTCTTGTAACTAGGCATTTCTCAGTTTACACATTTTTGTGGAGATCAAACTATACTTAATCCCATTTAGCTTTTACACTTCTTTTGAGAGCCATTTTGATACCTCTCCTGCTCCAGCTCCCATTACAGTAAACACTTACCCTCAAAATAATCAAGGAGAGTGGAATTAAGATGATTTAGTTTGATTTATGTACATTAGTTAGTGTATGTATAGTTTTTTAAAAGTAGTATATTGTAAATCCTTCTTGATGTAGTCATTCTCTCAATTAAAATCAATCTCTCTAGATGGAATACTTCATTGTCATAACATTGTTCATATCCGGACATTTATAAATAGTTTGATACCACTCTGCCTAGACCTCTGTTTTTATTAACTTAACTATATTAGATCCTTAGGAGTTCAACTCAAGGTCTTTCAATATTTATCTTAGTAAAGTATTACCATGATACTCTATACCTTTGCATATATTTTGTAGCAACTCTAAGCCTACTAACCCCGGTCGATAATTAAATATCAGGTAAATTATTCAAGACAATATTTTTCCCAACACATGGTGAGAGAGGTTTTCAATTTTTTTTGCTCTTGCAGATTCCCTTTCAACTTCAATAGTCTCTCATCTTCCCACCTAGTCATGATCACTTGATTGTCAAAGTATCTCATTATATCAACTTTCCCATTGAATATGAAGATAGAATGACCTTGTTGCCAAATGTGCACAAGGGACAACAAGTTTATATACATCTCTATAAGATAGAGAACACTAGCATAGAGTCAGGGAATCCAAGGAATTTGAGCATGATGGTACCGATTCCCTTGGGTTTAGGGTTTGATTTATCTACAAAATATACCACACCATCTATATTGTCATTAAACTCTTCAAAGTAGTTTTTTATAAATGCCATGTGGCAGGTTGTGGTAGTTTCAATAAAACAAGTATCTCTCCAAAATGAAAACAAAGTATTGAACAAAGATTCTTTTGTTCCAACATTACAAATTGCAACAATGAAATGAGAAAATTCAAGAGATTTACCATACTCATGAAATTTATTCTTGACTTCTTTTTTTGTTATGTCTTCTCTGTGATATTCTCCCATGTAATTTTGCATTTCTTTGCCTCGTGTCATTTCTTGCCACAATAGAAACATTGAAAACCATATCTCTCACTGTGGTTGTGTCTATCCCCCTTGACTCATAAGTTATTTCTTCCATGTCCTCTTTTTCTTCTATCTCCTCAAGAATAATCATGTGGTTTATTCTTCCCTTTTTTAGCAAGGGATATGGTCTAGCTAATGGGTTGAATTGTCTTCTATCCAAATGATTTCTCTCGTTTTGCAATCTTCTCCACTAGAGTGTCAAATTTGAGTTCTTTCAGTTGGGCACTAGACATAAGTAACTCAATATAATGGGAATATGTGGGGTAAATGAACTTGGTGAAGGAAGTGAAAGCAAGGTCTACCTTCACACCAATAGCACCAATGACATGCATAATGGTTTTGATCTAAAATGCCACAAGTATGGGATCATTATCCTTCAAATATAGGTTGAAGCACTTCAATCGAAACTAAATTAACTACAATTCTAAGTGTAAGTAACACACATCTTTCAACTTCTTAAAATCATCATAAGAGTTCTTAGCATATGAAATACACCAACCCACCTCTTCACTTGTTGTAGCAGTGATCAATGCATATTCATTTTTATCTCTCTTCTTCCACCTGGAAATTTATTTATTTGTTTTAGGCTCTTTAGGTGAAACATCACCTTCTCCTTCACAAATTTCATCCCACGGATCATTGAATATGAGGGTGTGATTGATATTCCTCAACCATTATGGATATTTTCCTTGCCACTACGCACCACTTCGACAATAGAAACGAGAGAATGCATCTTCAACAAGGATATTAATAATGTCACTTATTGCAATATTATATTCAAATTTGTCACTACAATCCAGTCCAATATCTGTGATGCAATCTATACAATAATTATACAATAGAAATGTCTACAATTTAGCCTTATGCAATAATACAATCTTCGTTCTTGAGATTTAGAGGATATAAATGAAACCTTCTGATGACATACAAATATTTAATAATGCAATTCTTCTCTAAGAAATGCTCTAAATATCCCATAAGAGACATACAAATTGGTAGAAGAGAAGTGTACATATCAGTGCATATTCCCAAAGGTATAATCTAGTTCTATTTGAATACATTGGAAGTCACATTTAATAGCATGCCAATAAAAGGCTAAATGAGGCAACATACTGCACATAGAAAGAGGGCATGTTTGGGTAGTAACAAGGACCAAGTAGACTTATGTATCTTTTCTTGATGGACCATTAATGAAAAACCAACCCATCTTTGGAGCAATGGTTCAACTAGCTTGGGCACATACACCAGCCATTATCTAGGTATTTTTTTAGGGTTTTACCTCTAGTATGAGGCCACAACTTCCATAGACTGGATATTATAATTCATAGGTTGATAGAGATGCATACTACCTCATGCAAATATGACTCACGAATATGGTAAGGTACATAAGTGAAGGGCATGCACACATAGATAAGTCATGAAAATGGTAATATGTGTTGAATTTTTAGTTGAGCTTTGAAATTTAATCTTTAGATGTAGAATAAATGAAACTTAAAATCCCTCATATGGGGTGAAAATTGGAAAATTAATCAACACTAATGGTGATGCGAAGGTAATGAAAACTTGGCATCTGACGATGGACGAAGTGACGACCAAGTAGGTTCCAAATACGCCAGCCTTCACTGCTCCACCTTGTAATCTACGACGACATGACCACCCTGGTGGCTCGTGTTAATTATGTCTCACTTTGTCCTCCATTATATGGTGCTCAAGTGGCTGTAAAAATTCATCTTCATCCTCATTTTGGGCTCGCAACTCTTCTCTTGCCAAGTGTAGCAGCTCCTGGAGTGCCCAATTAGGCTGGACAAAGCAGCTAGCAATGATTGTTGTAGTGACAGTTTGTATGATGGCACGTGGTGGATGCAGAGGTTGACGGGGTGGCAGAACCAATTATCCGATCCAATATAATGGTAATTTGGATCTCCCTGGGTATCTTGAGAAGATAACTAATGCACTTCTCCTCCTACACAATTATCTCAGCAAATCTGAGGAAGACCAGAAAATGTGAATTTTTGAGATAAAGGACACAGTCTAGGAAATCCTTTATTGGTGTGGGGAGATAATCGCTATGCATCGTTTACCCTCACCACTAATCATGACCATTGCAGTGGATGAAAATGTACACGGGCTCTTTAAATAAGACGTTTGTGCACCGGTGATGGAAGAAGGAAAAAAACCTAACATCATAGTCAAGCATGAAGGCTAGGGAATTGAAACAAAGGACACGTGGCACGACATCAACCTCCCTATACCAGGAACCTGTGGTGATAGTTGTGACAACTAGGAATATTCCAAGTTAGAGGTCCATCCCAGATCCACCACATCGCAATTAAGATTTGGCCCTTGTGTCAAGTAGTCCTTCTCTGTTTCTATGCTTGTTTCTCTTTTTGGATATTGTCTCAGTTTAGTTTCTACCACTTGGCATAAGGTTTATTTTCTATGTTTTTGGATACTAGTGGATATAATAAACTCTATTATTAAATATAGCCATGTAAAACTAAGTATTATAATAGGTTCTTTTCTCCTATGGAGAGGCTTGCATGGTGATATAATGGGCTATTTTCTCGCTATGGGAGGCCCATAAACACTAGTTTTTTGTACCATCATTTATGTGATATAATGTGAATACTAGATTACAAAAAACTTTGAGTACTTGAAATCAATGGAACATTCATACACATAATCAATCACACATAACACAATATGTACCTTCAGGAAAACACTCAAAACAATGAGGGAGAAAAAACCCATCAAATATCCAAAGTATAATACTGATAGATAGCAGAGAATGTATTTTACAATAGCATATTTCTTTCGGCACCCCAGGTGCCAGATAAGAGAGAATCAACACCTAGGGTCTTATCACTGAGCAAGAAATAATAGAGATGGAAGGAGGTTCTCAATAGTATACCCAACATACAATTCAATTTGCACTATTTGCACTAGTGAACTCTATCCTCTCAACCATTCACCCTTTCAACACTAAAGAGAAAACCTTGCATACTAATCATACACTTTTGCACTAGTAGGAAAACCCTGCACACCAATTCACCCTTTTTCCTTGGATATACCAAAACAATATCACTTGATTGATTTCTACATAGCCAACTTGCAATATAACATATTCTTGGCTAAATACATCATACACTGACTTCAAAATGAACTCATACTTCAACTTGATGCTAGATCACTTAGTTAGGATGCTAAATTAAGTGTCATCATGCAAATACTTAAGTTTCATCATGAAAATACTTAAGTGTCATCATGCAAACACTTAGTTAACTTAAGTGTCATCTTTTAGTTTATATTAAGTGTCGTCTTTTAGTTTAACTAAATTGTTTTCATGCAAAACACTTTAGTTAACTAGTTTATTATCACTTAGTTAACTCCTTTCATTGAACTCTTCTTCATTGCATCACTAGAGTGATCAAACTTAGTTCTCTTTACTTTAACTAAAGCTTGCATTGTTTACATCGTTGGAGTTCAATAATTCAAGTTCTTCTTTATTAACTAAATTCAACAACATGTGCAATTTAGAATTCTATTTTAACTAGAGCCAATAATATGTGCAATTCAAATTCTCTATTTAACTAAAGTTAATTACCATGAGCAATTCGAATTCTCTATTTCTGTATGCATGTTATCTCTTATCTCTGTATCTTCTCTGCATGTTCCATACATGCCCACTTTTATTAATCACATTAATTATCTATCATAACAATTATACTTGGGATATTCTTCCATTGATGTGGTCATATCATTCTACTATTTGTGCCAGGTGACATTATGCTAAAGTAATTCACTCTAGAGGTTATTAATCTCTAGAGTAGACTTAATAGTTAGATCATGGTTAGAAGGATGCCAAAAATCATCATGCTTCAAATAACAAAGCATTTCCTCTATACATGAGGCCCATCTCAACACATGAGGATCCAACTTGGTACACAAGTCCTTATCCTTGTCCAACAAGACTGTACAACATCATCACTTTGACATATCAAAGTATTCACCTCAAAACATGAGGATTAACCTTTTACAAAGAAGGCTTAGTCATTTTTGAGTCCAACCCAAGAATTTTAGTTCAAGTTATTGAATCCAACTCAAGATCCCTATTACCTCAACACATGAGGCCCAATCCTAGTGCACAATATTGTATTGGAGAATGACTCATGATTTTGTAACTTTACCACTCCCCCTCATTGAGGGAGGCATTCTCTGTCATACCAATATTTCCTCGAAAGTACCTATAATCTATCACTAACAAAGGATGAGACAACCCATACTTCAATTGGATGCTACGTCACTTAGTTAGGATGATAGTTTAAGTGTGATCATGAAAATAATCAAGTGTCGTCATGCAAATAATCAAGTGTCATCATGCAAACACTTAGTTAACTTAAGTCTCATCTTTTATTTTATCTTAAGTTTCATCTTTTAGTTTAACTAAAGTGTTGTCATGCAAAACACTTTAGTTAACTAGTTTATTATCACTTAGTTAACTCTTTTAAGTCAACTCTTTCTTGATTGCATCATTGGAGTGATCAAATTGAGTTAATTATACTTTAACTAAACCTGCATTGTTTACATAATTAGAGTTCAATCATTTGAGTTCTTTATGAATCAAATTCAACAACATGTGTTATTTCAAATTATCTTTTAATTGGAGTCAATAATATGTGCAATTTGAATTCTCTATTTAGTTGAATTTAATTACCATGAGCAATTCAAATTCTCTATTTCTCTATGTATGTTATATCTTATCTCTCTATCTTCTATGCATGATCCATATGTGCCTACTTTTATCGATCACATTAACTATTTATCATTAAAATTATACTTAGGAGATTTGTCCATTGATGTGGTCATATCATTATACTATTCATTCTAAGTGACTTTATGCTAAAGTAATTAAATCTAGAGGTGATCAATCTCTAGAGGAGACTTAATAAATAGATCTTGGTTAGAGCAATTTCACATATCAACATGTTTCAACCAGAAAAATATTGCCTCTATACATGAGGCCCATCTCAACACATGAGGATCCAACTTGGTACACAAGTCCTTAGCCTTGTCCAATAAGACTGTACACCATAATCATTTTGACATATCAAAGTATTCACCTCAACACATGAGGATAACCTTTTACACATAATTCTTAGTCATTCTTGAGTCCAACCTGAGAATTTTACTCTAAATTCCTGCATCCAACTTAGGCTCCCTATTACCTCAACACATGAGGCCCAATCCTAGTGCACAATATTGGATTTAGAGAATGACTTGTGATGTTGTAAATTTAACATTACCTCTTACTGAGGGAGGCATTCTCTGCCATACCAAGCTTGTCTCGAAAGTACCTATACTTCATCATAGATAGAGGATGAGATAACCCATCTATTATTTTCTCATCAATACCAATGTATTGAGTCACTTCTTTGGACCATGTCTTTAATGAACTGATACTTCATCTCACAGTGTTTTATAAGAGCTTAATAAATCTCTATCTAACATAGTGAATAACCATAGTCTCAAGCTTCTCCCTGAACAACCTATCTAGTAGCTTCCTAATCCACCCAACTTCTTGGTTGGTAGTACTATTCACAATATACTTTGCTTCTATAGTACTAGCCACAATACACTTTTTCTTCTATTGTACTAGCCACAATACTACCATCCTAATTGGAGTTGGCATAACGAAGTAAATTTGCCTCACCATTGGAGGAATATCTTAGTCCATAAGAAAATTTACCTCAAAGGTACCTAAACACATGCTTAGTAGAAATCCAATGTATATGTCTAGGCTCGAACATAAACTGACTCACAACACAACATATAACATGTCTAATATGTATCAAATACATTAAGGAACCAATAAGCTACCTATTTATGGTAGCATCCACTGGATCCAATCCGGAATCCGACTCATGTAGTTTTCATAAACTAGAAACCATCAGAGTAGTCATGGATTTGCAATCCATCATACCAAACCTTTGCAACACATCAAATGTGTACTTTCCTTGTAGAAGGAAAATATCATCTTTCCCTTGGCAATGTTCAATACCAAGAAGGTAGTGCATAAGACTGAAATCTTTGAACTTAAAAGTGAGCTCCCTTTTGCACCAAATTATCAGTCGTTCCTCTCCAATAAAGAACAAATCATCAACATAGAGAACCAATATCAGAGGTTGGTTCTTTACAATCTTGAAGTATAGGTTTGGAACATCTTCACTCCTAGAGAAGCTCAATCTCTAAATATAGTTGTCAAACTTGAATATCAATCCCACGGGGATTGCTTAATCCCCTACAAGGATTTCTTCAGTTTTGATACATGGGACTCCTTACCATGCAAGACAAACCTCTCTTCAGTGAGAACCACTGCGATAATAGAAATGAGAGGATGCATATTCAACAAGGCTATTAATAATGTAGTTTAATTCAATATTATATTCAAATTTGGCACTACAAGCTAGTGCAATATATGTGATGCAAGCAATACAATAATTATACAATATAAATCTCTACAATATAGTCTTCTGCAATAATACTTCATTCTTTTGATTTATAGGATATAAATGAAACCTTTTGATGACATATAAAAATTTAATAATACAATGCTTCTCTAAGAAATGCTCTAAATATCCCATAAGAGACTTAAAAATCAGTAGAAGAGAAGTGTACATATTAGTGCATATTCCCAAAGGTATGATCTAGTTCTATTTGAATACATTGGAATTCACCTTTAATAGAATGCAAATAAAATGCTAAATGAGGCAACATACTGCACATAGAAAGAGGGCATGTTTGGGTAGTTAACTAGTTTATTATCACTTAGTTAACTCCTTTAACTCAAATCCTTCTTGATTGCATCACTGGAGTGATCAAATTGAGTTTTATTTACTTTAATTGAAGCTTGCATTGTTTACATCACTGGAGTCTAATAGTTTGAGTTCTTCTTTATTAATTGAAGCCAACAACATGTGAAATTTCAAATTCTGGAGTCAATAGTATGTGCAATTCGAATTATTTATTTAACTGAAGTTAATTACCATGAGCAATTTGAATTCACTATTTCTCTATGCGTGGTATCTCTTATCTCTCTATCTTTTCTCCATGATCCATATGTGCCCATTTTTATCTATCACAATAAGTATCTATCATAACAACTGTACATAGGATATTTGTCCATTGATGTGGTCATATCATTATACTATTTGTGTCAAGTGACCTTCCACTAAAGTAATTCACTCTAGAGGAGACTTAATAAATAGATCGTGGTTAGTAAGATGTCACACATCAACATGATTCAACTAGCAAAACATTGCTTATATACATGAATCCCACCTCAACACATGAGAATACAACTTGGTACAAAATTCCTTTGCATGTCTGACAAGACTGTACAACATCATCACTTTGACATGTCAAAGTGTTCACCTCAACACATGAGGATTAACCTTTTACACATAAGTGTTAGTCATTCTTGAGTCCAACCTAGGAATTTTACTCCAAGTTCATGAGTCCAACTCAGGCTCCCTTTTCCTCAACACATGAGTCCCAATCCTAGTGTACAATATTGGCTTGGAGAATGACTTGTGATGCTGTAACTTTAACAATATGCACACATGGATGGTGTTGAAATTGCAACTTCAAGAGTCATTCCCACGAGACTTGTGTTGTATCAAATTTGAAACCTATGTCATATTCGGTTAAGATATTCTCCATGGAACTTATCTTGTATTAATTTCACTAACTTATGTTGTATTAAGTTAAAGAGATTATGTTGTATTTAGCTAGGACCTTGTGTTGTATCAAGTCCTATTCGGGATAGATGCTTGTAATAGGGATTCTATGTTGTATTAAGATCATGGCCTTATGTTGTATTAATATCAATAGTCTTGTGTTGTATCAAGACTGGTCTTGTATCAATACCACATGACTTATGTTGTATTAAGTCTAGAGGATATACTATGTGATGTATGTTATATTTTCTAAGTTAATTCACTTAGGATATTTATCTGAAAGAATAAAAAGTGCAACAGTACATCAAAGATACACAAGACACATAGATTTTCATCAACGAAACCATAAAGGATAAAGCCCTACAAAATTCCTCAAAATAGTTATGTCACAAAGACAAGATCACAAGATGAATAACCCAAGAAAAATATGTCTGATGTAGATCTCTCACTTCCTCCTCGCTGTCTTCTCTCTCCTAATGCGAACATGAGAGAGTGAATGAGTGTGTGACAAATGAGGAGGGCTTATCACTATTTATATTCTTCTATTGAGTAACTAACTCAACTAAATAGGTCAGCCAAGTAATCTCTTGGGGCTGACCTACTTAGAAATACACACAAATACATTTTCCTTTATTTAACCTGGGGACTATTTCCCCGACTTACAACAGAGGGTTTACCTCAGGGACCATACACAATGATGAAATCCTGAAAGGAGGGAAACACATCTCCGATGTACAACAATATACAATAGTAATATACATCCGAACATCTTCCAAAGTTATAATTACAACAACACTCCCTCTTAACTAGGAAGGTATTCTCTTGCCACAGTCATTAGCACATCTTGTCATCGTCACCGAGTCATCATCGTCACTATTTCCATTGTTCTCATCTTGTCTAATCCATTGCATCTATCCATCATAGGAAGCTTCTATAGAGCCAAACCTTTTTCATGTTGGGTGTAGGCCTAGTCCTCATCCAGGTCTTCATCACATCTACAAGCAAGCCATCACGTAGGTACAACCCAGTACCATTATTTACATTTCCATGAAAATAACCTGCGTCTCCTATCGTCATCTCATTGTATCCAGATCATCGCGTTGGTATAACCCAAGACCTTTTTTACATTGCCACTACAAAAACTTGTGTCTCCTATTGTCATCTTGTCGTATCCAGATCATCTCTTTGTCCTGCACAAAATAAAACAAAATATACAGAGCACATCCTAGATGTAGACCACTTGCATTATACCAACATAAGAACATGTCAGGGTCTAACTTGCATCTACCACTATACGAGAATCTCCTAGGAGCACACCAATTGCATTATGTCTCTCTACGATCAACCTGCATTCTACCAACATAGGAGAAATTCCCAGGTGCACACCAAGTTCCTTGTGACCTCATTATCTCTAATCACGAGAACACACACATACATGGACTGATTATGACCAAACAACCTGCGTACCACGCCAGGATATTTTCCATCCAGGTCAACCTCAAGGACTTATTACATCCGAATAACATGTGTTCAGGATATTTTATGTTTGGACAACCTTCAGGACTTATTACATCTGAGTAACCCACTACACCAGAACCCTTTTTACACTCCGAACAACCCATAGGACTTATTACATCCAAGTAACTTGCTACACTAGGATCCTTTTTACACTTGGATAACATGTCTCAGGACTGATTATGTCCAAGGATAACCTGTGAGCTTCACTAGTACTGATTACATCCGAGGACAATCTACATGTCTTATTATGCACGAGAAACCTGCTACACCAGGATATTTTCTAATCGAAAAACTTGTCTAATTTCCCATGTGAGATATCATGCATCCTTCTAACCTATGTTCATATTCTAGCATACAAACATGTCAAAACTAATTACGTCTAAGGATAACCTGTGAGATTCGCTAGGGCTGATTACATTTGAGGACAACCTATAGATTGATTACTTTCGAGCAACCTGCAACCTTTGCAAGTACTTTTACACTCGGATAACATGTATCACCAACTATGCTAGAAATCGTCACTCCTTTTTTCGAGGGGTCTTGTTCTAGATCACACCGAGTCTTTCTTTGAAATACTCAAACTTCACTTTGGATAGAGGCTTGGTCAATACATCGGTTATCTACTCATCCATTTCCACGTACTAGAGCTTTACTGCTCCTCTCTGCTTCATACAAAAAAATGTAAGTAAGATCAAACAAATCAGATAGTATCTTTTGAATCCATACTACCTAACAACTAGCCCAGCAAGTGGCACCATATTTTTCCTCGGTTGTACTCAGCGCCACGCAGGACTTCTTCCTACTAAACCAAGAGATCATATTGGATCTAAAACTAAAGCAGCAACCCAAAATGATTGTCCTATTAGTGGTGCTATCTTCCAAATCCGAATCAACATAACCGTGCAGGTTAGTATTATGCTTTTCATAATACTTAGGTCCATACTCAACTGTACCCTTTAGGTACCTCAATACATGTTTTGTAACAACCAAGTGAACATGTCTCGGATTCGTCAAGAACTGGCTCAGGGTGTTCACAACAAAGCATATGTCTGGTCTCGTATTTGTCAGATACAAAAATGAGCCAATCATCTGACGATACATCATGGCATCAACTAACTCTGATGAAGCATCACATAGTAGCTTCAAGTTTGATTCCATAGGTGTGTCCATTTCCTTGCAGTCCAACATTCTAAAATCTCTTCAGAATCTCCACTGCATACTTTCCTTTACCAAGGAAAATTCCATATGCATTCTACCACACCTCCAGGCCTAAGAAGTAGTGTATCATCCCTGGATATTTCATCTCGAACTCAGTAGCAAGTCTCCTCTTTTCATCTTCAATGAGTCTGTCCTCTCCTGTCATGAACAGGTCATCGACATATAGCAAGAGCATCGTTGGTCTTCCTTCTTCAACCTTGAAGTAAAGGTTGGAATCCGCTTTACTTTCAATAAATCCTAGGCCCAACAGTAAGTTGTCCATCCTGCCATACTATGTGAATATTCTTGAACTTAGAGATATTATATAGTCACTCCCTATGAAGCAAAGCATCATCCTCCCTCTGCATTTTGTACTCTATGTATCGAAATTTTCTGTATTGGAGTGACAGGTAGCTTCCTCTGCTACCAATATTCTATGTATCCATCTCAGGTGAGTGGATACCAAGATTCTCTATCTTAAACCTTGTTGAAAAGTTCCTATTGCACCAATCTATGAGATTTCCATCCTTTATAGGCTTCCATCTTCAACCTTGTTGCAAAGGTTAATATCTTCCATCTTCAACCTTGTAACTGTATGTGTTATCTCATGGGTGTCTTCTAAGCTTGCACAACTCCTTCTTCAATTTGCACACGAGTCTATTTGTCATGTGTATCGACTCCCAGTGGTTTTTCTACATACAATTCCTCCTCGACTACACCATTCAAGAATGTTGTCTTGATATCCATCTGGTGTATCTCCCATCTCATAACTGCAACCAACACAAGTATATATCTAATGGAAGTGTACCTCGCTACTAGTGCAAATGTCTCCTCGTAGTCTATGCCTTCTTTCTATGAGAAGCCTCATTCTACGAATATTGCATTGTAACCCTTGATTTTGGCATCTGTTGCATGCTTGATCTTGTAGATCCACATGGAATACACTTAGGACTTCCCTTTGTTAGGATTATTAATCCTCCCTTGACCATATTATCTATTAGATTATTTAGCCTAACTTAGGAACCTTAATTAATTAATTGGGTCCACTAGTACCATTGGGTCCACTTGGCCTAATGGGGCCACATATACCAGTTACTAAAGTGTAGGGAACACTGCTAGAGGTTAACTGCCACTTACTGCATGTGCATGCATCAATTTGGGTGCCTCCTAGACCAATCCCTACATTTTAGGAATCATTGGGAGTCCTGGAACCAACCTCCATCAGTTAGTTGGAGTTGGAAATAGTTAGTCTTAGTTAGCTTCCAATTACTTTCATTGAGATCACAATAAGTTAGCTAGTGCTAGTTATGCATCGCTGCATGTGGAGTAGGTGCCTTTTCCCACCTACCACCTTAATTGCACTGAGTTAACTAGTTATTACTAATTGTATGAGTTGGTTGGACATATGGGAGTTGATCTATTGGACTTCGATATTGATTGAGACACTATGAGTTAGCTAGTCAGTTAGGTATAGTCAGATCCAGTTGGTAGATTCAAATTTCTCCCTAATGCATTCGAATTCTTCCTATGTAAACTATTGTAACACCAGATTTAATTAATGACAATGATACTATAATTATCTAATCTATACTCATATGTTTCTTGTGTGGTTTGTTTTGTTCAGTGTGTATCTTCATTCTTCTTTTACTGCATTAATAATTTTGGACTCATTCCTTGAATATATAAATGGCACAACAATTTTAACATGGTATTAGAGTCATTTAAAGCAGGTTTCATGTTTGTTTCACTCCATTGAACATCAGAAGTAGTCAAGTTTCCACAGAAGTCCCCAATATTGATTTGCTAGCTCTAAATTTATTCAGAGTAGTGGTGTGGGTGTGACAGACCTTGAAAACATGTTCATGTCGAGAGGAAAATAATGATTCTAACATAGTTCGAATGTTTTAGTGTTTTACAGTGAAAATCTACAGGTACTACCTATCTTGTGTGAAGTTTTGTGATCTTTCAGCCGAAGAATTATGGATTCTCAATCTCCTACACCACGGATAATTACAACTTCCAATTATCTTGATTGGAGTATTGATATGGAGCTGGCCTTGCACAAGCACGACTACCTTGGGATAATACTTGGAAGGGATCCTGAGCCCCATCAACTTGTTGAAAAGAACAAGTTCTTGAACTGTTGTGATGAATCTTTCGGTTATCTATGCACTCATATATCCAGAGATCTCCTCTTGAACCTTGAAGGTTTGAGGACACCCAGAGAATCCTAGGAGCATCTTGAGAACTTGTTTTGCAAACAAGATGAGATTTAGGGACACCTCCTGGAGAATGAGCTGGAAACCCTACATCGTAGCTGTTTCGAGACTATTGAGCAATTCTTTACTAAATTCAAGTCTCTTTCACTTCAATGGAGACAATGCGGAATAGAATGGAAGGATGAGCAAAATTTCCTCTCAATACTCAGCAAAATCGGTCCTGAGTATTCTGTATTTGTTTATATATTTCATTTCAAGCAGGACGACTTCCCTAATTGGAAAATTCCTTCATTAGATTCCTTTTTCGATTCCTTAATCAAGGAACAGGACAAGTTGATTCAACTAGGAGTTATCAAGACTTCCAAAGATCAGGATCTCCTAGTTATTGACTCTAGCAAAGTGCAAGCCAAAGGGAAATCAAACAAGAAGGAGCCAAAAGCATCTAATTCAAAGCCTAAACAGAATCATCAGACTTTCTCTGGATCTAAGAAAAAGGAGAAGTTCGAAAAGAAGTTATGTCCCTATTGCGAAAAGGAGTACCATATTGAAGATTATTGTATGAGGAAGCAACTTGATCAAATGCCAGCTCTTCTCAAGCAGCATAGCGTTGATCTCCCACAAGGAGCAAAGAATCCTAATGAAGAACCATAGACAAAAGATGATGAAAGGTGCCATGCTTTGAAAGCTATCCTTACATAGTATACATCATACATAATTGATTCTGGAGCTTCCAACCATATGGTTTCTTCCAAAGAATCCTTCTCTACCCTCTCACTATCAAAGGGGCCTAACGTTCACATGGGAGATGATTCCTAGATTCCAGCAGAAGGAAGGGGCTCAGTCATAGCGAAGCATGGTGAGTTCAAGAATGTCCTCTATGTTCCCTCCCTTGCATCTAACTTGTTGTATGCTTATTAGATGACTCATACAAGCTCTCCCAAGATAGTCACATTCGATTTAGAAACAATTGAGATCATAGAAAAATCCATTGGTCAGCTCATAGCGAAAGGTATTTCAAATCACTCTACTAAAGCTTATGAGTTCTCACATTTCTTACATGTCTCTCCTCCTACAAATTTATTGTCTCATGCTAACAACACCAGAAAGATTTGGCATGAGATATTTGGCCATCTCAATTTCAAATATCTGCAGCAACTCCACAATGATAAAATGGTTGAAGGTTTTCCCTCCATACAAACTTCCAATGGAGTATGTGTTGGTTGCTTGGTAGGTAAGCATCCAGAAAAGAAGTATGATGTTGGGAAGGCACATAGAGATTCCTCTACACTTGATTTGATACATAGTAATGTAGATGGACCTATGCCCACAAACTCCATTAATGGTTGTTGGTATTTCCTAACCTTTATTGATGATTGTTCTAGGTATTGCTAGATCTACTTCATGAAACAAAAATCAGAATTTTTTGATATTTTTAAAGTTTTAAAAGCTATGGTTGAGAACATTTTCAATAAGAATATCAAGTCAATAAGATATGATAAAGGAGGAGAGTACATCAAAGGAGACTTCCATATTTTTTATGAATCAGAGGGGATTCAAATGGAACACTCAGTTCCATACACACCACAACATAATGGTGTCATTGAGAGGAAGAACAAATCACTGAAAGAGATGGAAACATGCCTTCTCCATGCCAAACATCTACCTCCTTCTCTTTGGGTTGAAGTAGTGAACTGTGCTTCATATTTTCATAATAAAGTGCCTCACAAGTCAGTGGTTGGGGCCACACCATTTGAAGCACTGCATGGGCATTAGCCCAATGTATCTCATCTGAGATTTTTTGGTTCCAAAGCTTGGGCCAGAATACCACTTGAAAAGAGGAAGTCCTTCCAAGCCCACAGTAGCGAATGCATTTTGTTGGGATATGGAGAAGATGCAAAAGCTTATAAAATGATGGAAGTTGCAACTAGAAGATGATTAATTGAAAGTAGTGTCCAGTTCGAAGAAGATCAGTTGTATGACACACCTCTAGTAGGATAGGAAGGTATAACTATTTATCCACCTATTTTTGATGGTGATGATGTGCTACAGGTTTCAGATTTAGATGAAGAATATCACATTCAACATGATCTTGTTATTGAGACTGAATCTCAAGAGATTCTAGATCCAGATCCAATATACATTCCGAATCAGAAGCATAAGCCCATATGGACTAGAAAGATCCTTAATGAAGATGGAAGTGGTGCTGGAAATACATAAGATAGAAGAAGAACAAGGTCCCAATATCATAATGAACATGTTGCACTATCTCTCACAGATTCGCTCCCTACATAGTGGTGCAACAAAGTTCCAGGTCGGTGCTACTTGATGATGGCGAATGATCAACTACATGGCCCACAGAAATTGAAACTTGATCATTCTCTACCTTCACCGTCCAGAAGAGACAAACAGAGTCATCAGTTCAAAAGTACATTGAGAGATCCACAGATGGACCATGCTACTGCATAGAGCTGCAAATTCGCAGCAGTGTTTTTTGCTCAAGTTGTTTTTCTAAGGAGGAAGCTTCTTTCTTCTAAAGATAGCTTGCAGTTTTCTATTTCTACTTATTTTGAGGGGGGGGGGGGGTTCCCATGAGTTTTTTCCCCATTTCCTCGGTTGTATTAAGTAACATTTTTAACTGTCTTTTAGATTGTATTTGGGTGACCTATGGTCTTGTTACCAGGGCCCACAGTTTTCCAAGTAAGGATTCATGGGCGTTGTTAGGATTATTAATCCTCCCTTGACCATACTGTATATTAGATTATTTAGCCTAAATTAGGAACCTTAATTAATTAATTGGGTCCACTAGTACTATTGGGTCCACCTGGCCTAATGGGGCCACATATACCAATTACTAGAGTGTGGGGAACATTGCTAGAGTTTGACTGCCACTTACTGCATGTGCATGCATAATTTTGGGCACCTCCTAGACCAATCCCTACATTTTAGGAGTCACTAGGAGTCTCAACACCAACCTCCATCAGTTAGTTGGAGTTGGAACTAGTTAGTCTTAGTTAGTGTTAGATTTTTATCATTTAAGCAATATGATCTTAGGATCTTATCTAAGAGAATAACATGCATAGCAATAAACACAAGAGACAAGAGACACAAATAATTTTCCTCGGGGAAACCATAAAGGAGAAAACCCTGCAACTTCCTTAGAGATAGAATGAGCACCAATGGCAGCAGTAAAACCTGAAAACATAAATATGATCTCCAACAGCTTGTTCTCTCTCTCTCTCACTCATGCGCCCCAGTGAGTGAGTGTGTGTATATTAAATAGAGAGTCTCACTCTCTATTTATATTCTTCCGTTCACTTAATGTCCACTTCAACATGTCAGCCCCACTTAACAATTACTTACTAGGGTCAACATCTCTAGTAGAATCTAATAACCCTAGTGGCCCACAACTGTGGGGACTTTTCCCTCCGATCAACAAGGAGGGTTAACCTTGACACAATTGTGGGGACTATTTCCCCGACTTACAATGGACGGTTAACCTCAATGACTTTACATGACTTGTTTACATTATTGAATCTCTCGATCGAAACATCGGGGCATGACATGACTCAATTACATTATAGATACTTCCTGGAATAAACATCAAGGTACAATACATAAGATATACAAGTGAATACATTATGAAGTAACAAATACATTAACACTCCCTCTTAACTAGGAAGGTATTCTCTCGACACAATTTATCAGCACAAGTCTTCTTCTCTGTATCATCTGGATCATCATCAAGTCATCTTCATCTTCAAGTAATCTTCATCGCCAATTCATCTTCATTGTCAAGTCATCTTCATCAAGTCTAGATCATCATCGAAACTGGATCATCATCAAAGCTGGATCATCATCATCATCACTGCTTCCGTTATCTCAATCAAATGGTGCTATCTCTTCATTCTTCTCATCACAAGAAGTTCTACATAGCCAACCCTTTTTCATTCTGGTTGTAGGCCTAGCCTCCAAGTAGGTCTTCATCTTCTTCAGCACTTATATCTTATTGAGTCAGAAAGGCCCGCCCAACACTTATATATGACCATGATAGGAAACTCATTCACACATCATGTCAGAAAGGCTCTGCTCTTACATCTGACCATGATAGGAAACTCATTCACACATCATGTCAGAAAGGCTCTCTAGCACTTATATCTGACCATGATAGGAAACTCATTCACACATCATGTCAGAAAGGCTCTGCACTTACATCTGACCATGATAGGAAACCCATTCACACATCATGTCAAAAAGGCTCTGCACTTACATCTGACCATGATAGGAAACTCATTCACACATCATGTCAAAAAAGCTCTGCACTTACATCTGACCATGATAGGAAACTCATTCACACATCATGTCAGAAAGGCTCTACACTTACATCTGACCATGATAGGAAACTCATTCCAGAAAGGCTCTGCACTTACATTTGACCATGCTAGGAAACTCATTCACACATCAGGTCGGAAAGGCTCTCAGTCCCAGACTGAAATTCCTAGTAACTGACCAGGTGCCTCCATTCTCCTAGAGAATGGCCTCTCAGCACTTAAGTTGAGCTTCAGTCCCAGACTGAAAATCCTGGTAACTGACCAGGTGCCTCCATTCTCCCAGAGAATAGCATCTCGGCACTTAAGCTGAGCTTCAGTCCCAGATTGAAATTCCTGGTAACTAACCAGGTGCCTCCATTCTCCCAGAGAATTGCATCTCAGCACTTAAGCTGAGCTTCAGTCCCATACTGAAATTCTTGGTAACTGACTAGGTGCCTCCATTCAAAGAATGGAATTCAGTGCTTATATATGATCATGTGAGAACAAATCTCACAGTCACCTCAGAATGGCTCAGCACTCACATCTGACCATGGAAGGAACCAATCCTATCACCATGAAATAATGGCTCAGCCCTTACATCTGACCATGGAAGGAACCAATCCTCTCACCATGTCAGAATGTCTCACGGACTCATCACTTCCTCTTGGAAGGAACCTCGATCTGGAGAACACCAAGCTTCTCCCTGAAGTACTCAAACTTCACTCTGGCCATTTCTAGCATAGAATCCCATCAGGTTTGATTATGTCCAAGGATAACCTATGAGCTTCGCCAGGACCTATTACATCTGAGGACAACCTATAGGACCATTTACATCTGAGAAACCTATGAGCTTTGTTAGGATATATGCTCAAACAACCTATCTCACCAGATATGCTAGAACTCCCTCTTTCGAGAGATCTCGATCTGGATCACATACTGCAGCTTCACTGCCCCCCTCTGATCTCATACTGAAGTAGCTCCTCGAAGTGCTCTTCCTATCAATGACACTGCCTGCCCAATACGAATCCACATAACCCTCTAGTTTAATCTTTTGATTCGTATCATACTTGAGCCCATACTCAACTATACCCTTCAGGTACCTCACTGCATGCTTTGCAACCTTAATGAGTTCCTCTTTTCTGTCAGGAACAAGTCATCGACATATAACAGGAGCATCACTGGTCTTCCACCTTCAACCTTGAAGAAAAGGTTGGAATTCGCTTTATTCTCAGTAAATCCTAGAGTCATCAGTAAGCTATCCATCATGTCGTACCATGTCGAACTTTAGGATATTCTGCAGTCACTGCCTCTGAAGTGGAGCATCATTCTCCCTCTTCCTTTCATACTTTATGCATTGAAACATAATGTACTGGAGTGACAAGTAGCTTCCTCTACTACTATTATTCTATGTATCTATACTAGATACCAAGATCCTCTATCTTGAACCTTTTCAAAATTTCTTGTCGCACCCATATGTGAGCTTGTCATCCTCTATAGGCTTTCATCTTCAACCCTGTAGCAAAGGTTAAGATATTCATCACTCTAGGTGATATTCAAGCTCCTCATGTATGTGTTATCCCATGGGTGCCTTCTGAGCTCGTGCAAGGCCTTCTTTCATTTGCATACATAATTCTACATGTCATGTGTCTTAACTTCTAGTGGTTGTAAATGTCTCTTCGTAGTCTATGCCTTCTTTCCATGAGAAGCCTCGTGCTACGAATCCTGCCTTGTATGATGTTTCCATCTACTCCATGCTGGATCTTTGTAGATCCATATGGAAGATACTACGGACTTCCCTTCAGGTCTCGATGCTGCATCCTAGACATCATTCTTCATGAACTAGTACTATCCTTCCCTTTCTTTCATAATTGGAAGGATCTGCATCAATGATGTCACTCAACAGTGTCACATAACTGCACTGTGTCTAAGGCCTCTTGAATTCTTTGAAACTGTCATCATCTTCTTCTTTATCTGTTGTCACTTGTTTTTCGGAACAAGTGTCATCCTTCTTTTCTTATAGTTATTATGTATGCGATCTTTCCTACAAGTCAAATGCATTTGTATGGTTGGAAACATTTCATAAGGCATATTCACAATGGCAAATTCTTATGCATAAATATTTTGCCATGCAACTATTCTAGCCAATACAACATTCATCCATATCTCATGGAAAATTTCTAGATGTCTTCCATCTCTACCAAGACAACATTGAGATTGTGCACAAATCCAATATGTCAGCAAAGAGGTTTCATTCTAGATAAGTAGCAATGGAGAGTTGTATAGCACCATGAGCTACTTACCCATCACATGCATATACTGTCATTAATGCAAACATTCTATCATGCATAATACATCAACTGAATATAAACAAATGTATAACAAAATAATATCATGAAATGACAATGGAATACTTATCTTTATTTGTTTCGTGGGTAGACTCTTTCTTGAGCCTTCAGCTTCATCATCTTCTTTATTCATAATAGCATCATTTCTTATCCAAATGCTAAGATGGATAAGAGGTTGAGTTCTTCATATTACTCATCGCTTGAGGGATCTTCTTTGGATGGTGAGAGCTTGATCTTCAGTTGCTCCCATCTTCTCTTCTCTTATTATGAGTCGAGCTTCTTCTTCTTCCTAGAGTCTGCTGAAAGTAATCATTTCCTTCTGGCACACATTCCTCGAATGAATGAATCCCATGATCCTGGGAGGCCATTCAAGGTAGTTATCACAACTTCTGCATTCTCCACTTCTTCTTCTACTGCTTCAGGTTGTTCTTTGATTTGAGATACCCTTATAAAGTATGACTGTATGGTCTCAACATTCTGGATCTTTGTATTCTTCAATTGGTTTCTCGAATTCATATTTTGATTTATGTTCTTCCCTTTAAATAGCTTGGTCAAGGAATCAAACATATTTTTCGGTGTATTTAGGCAAGACACTTGTGGTATAAGGTGATCAGTGATTGAATCATCAATTATCTTCTTGGCCTTGACCAAGTTCTTCTGGTGTAAGGCTTTTAGCCTCATCTCCCTCTCGAACTAGAACCTCTCTACTTATGTAGGTGTCCAATTCATTTTCTTCAGAGAGATCATATACTTCCATGCTTGGAAGTTGTCAACTTCACCAATCTTATCATCAAGCTGATGTGATAGATCACTTTGAAATGAGAACCTCAAATGAAAATAGCAAAAGATTAGATCTTACCGATTTGAGGTGTTCATCCTGGTTCTGGAGCTGGCTAATCTAGGGTTTGTCAAAGAAACACTAATTCTCAAAAATTGAAATATTTCACATCTGATTTGATAGAAAGATATACCTCTTCAAGGTGAGCTGTCCAATGTACTCATTTTCTGAAAACAGTGTAGGGAAGCTCCCAGAATAGGAAGCCCTAGTTTTCCAATTTCTTCTGCAAAAATCCCTGATACTGTTTCTGAGGTATCTCCGCAATTACAGCTCTTCTATATATGAAACTTCGTATTGAGGTAACCTTTCCTATCCTTGTTCCAACACCATAGGTTTCATCATAATTGGGTTCACCAATTGGGACTTATGAGCGGTTTCCACAGGTGACCTGTTTCAGGATTGTTCAGAATAGCGACGTTGTACGGACAGTCACGTGTCACTGTTTTATCTTCGGGGTCTAAAAATTTTACCACATAAATTTCAGTCCGTGCCCTTTCTAGAAATTTTTTATAAATGTCATTTGGACCTCTATATCCCGAGATATAGTAATTCTCCCCAGGTGCCCTGTTTAGGGATGAATCCTGGGAGAGGCTGGAACCCTAACTTGGAGGAATCATATCTCCTAGAATATAGCAAATTTGAGGCTGAAACTTGGAAAAAATGTACATAAGGAATTTATCTTCTACTTTTGAAAGTTTCGTCCCCTGATACTTCTACAATCCCGAGATATAGCGAATGTACCAAAACTTATAAGTTTTAGTATTTAGGGTTTTTCCAGGCCTGAGGTCAAACTAGGGTTTGACTTTCCTGGAGTTTCACCCAACCAAAAATCTCGACCCAGGTCTCTAAACTTCGATTTTGATGAGGATATCAATCATATGTCGGGCTCACTAAAAAATTCATCTTCTGTAAAAAGCCCTAATTTCTCGCACCAAAAACTGAAAATGCCCGGAATCAAATTCTGCTTCGACAAAAAGATGTGCCCTTCAATGGAGAGTTAGCCTAGCCTTATTTTGATGATGGATTGTGGAGAAAGACCCAAAAAGTAAGAAGCCATAGCTTCTACATCTGCATAGTGTCTTCTTCTCAGGTTAGCTCTGATACCATGTTAGATTTTTATCATTTAAGCAAATGATCTTAGGATCTTATCCGAGAGAATAACATGCACAACAATAAACACAAGAGACAAGAGACACAAAGAATTTTCCTCAGGGAAACCATAAAGGAGAAAACCCCGCAACTTCCTCATATATAGAATGAGTACCAATGGCAACAGTAAAACCCGAAAACATAAAGATGATCTCCAACAGCTTGTTGTCTCTCTCTCACTTGAGAGAGCTTCTCCTCTCTCACTCATGCGCCCCAGTGAGTGAGTGTGTGTATATTAAATAGAGAGTCTCACTCTCTATTTATATTCTTTCGTTCACTTAATGTCCACTTCAACGTGTAGGCCCCACTTAACAATTACTTACTAGGGTCGACATCTCTAGGAGAGTCTAATAACCCTAGTGCCCCACAACTGTGGGGAATTTGCCCTCCGATCAACAAGGAGGGTTAACCTTGACACAATTGTGGGGACTATAGCCATGACTTACAATGGAGGGTTAACCTCAATGACTTTACATGACTTTTTTACATTACTGAATCTCTCGATCGAAACATTGGGGCATGACATGACTCAATTACATTATAGATACTTCCCGGAATAAACATCGGGGTACAATACATAAGATATACAAGTGATACATTCCGAAGTTACAAATACATCAACAATTAGCTTCCAGTTACTTTTAGTTATATCACAATCAGTTAGCTAGCGCTAGTTATGTATGGATAATGCATGGCTGCATGTGGAGTAGGCGCCTTTTCCCACCTACCACCTCAGTTGCACTAAGTTAACTAGTTATTACTGATTGTATGAGTTGGTTGGACATCTGGGAGTTCATCTATTGGACTCCAATATTGATTGAGACACTATGAGTTAGCTGGTCAGTTAGGTACAGACAGATCCACTTGGTAGATTCGAATTTCTCCCTAATGCATTCAAATTCTTCCTATGTAAGCTATTGTAACACCAGATTTAATTAATGACAATGATACTGTAATTATCTGAGCTATACTCATCTGTTTTCTGTGTGGTTTTTTTTGTTCGGTGTGTATCTTCATTCTCCTTTTACTGTAATAATAATTCTGGACTCATTTCTTGAAGATCTACATGGCACACCAATTTTAACACCCTTTAGGTATTGGAACCGCATCCTAGACATCAGTATTCTTGATCATCTGGTACTCTTTGATCATAGTCTCCTTGGATTTCTTCTTAGGTACTTATTTATAGCTGGAAGGATATGCATCAATGATGTCGCTCATCAGTGCCACATAATTGGATTGCGTCTAAGGCCTCTTAATTTCTTTGGAAGTCTCGTCATCCTATTCTTCATCTTGGATTATTTCACGTTCCCAATATGTTCTTCATATCTCGAGGTAGATCTACCATTCTCTTCAGGTCATATAATGGTTCTTTATATTATTTTGAAGCTCTTTCTTTTGCCACGGTGTCTCTAACCCAGGGATCTTCATGTTCCTCTTCTGAGCTGTCGTCACTTGTTCTTCAAAACGATTTACAAGTCAAGTTTAGTTGCATGATTAGAATCATTTCATTATTTCCAAAACATATTAGTCTAATGCATTAATATATATGTCGCATAGTCATGCAACTATCTTAGCCAATGCTACAACATTCCTCCATGTCCCGTATACATATGGTAACTTTCTAGATGCCATCCATTTCTCCCAATTATGTCATCAAGGAGGTTTCATTCTAGAAAAGTAGAAATGAAATATTGTACAGAACCATAGGCTACTTACCCATCACATCTAAGTTAGTAGTATAAGTGCAAACACTTAGAGATGAATAATACACCAACTGAATATAAACATGTGCACAACTAAACAACATCATTTAACTAAGTAGATATATGAGAAATGGCAATTGAACACTTATCTTTGTTTGTTTGATGAGTGGACTCCCTCTTGATCTGTATGTCCTTGCAAGAATAACTGGAGTCTTTGACAGTGTGTTATACATATTCATTCACAACTGCATTCCTTCTTATCCAAGTATTGAGATGGATAAGAGTATGATCTTCATATTCACCAGTAGAATTCATATTCCTCATCACTTGAGGAATATTCCTTTTCTTCTTTGACTTCTTATTGAAGGATCTTATGTTCCTGGGACAATCTCTGGAGTAGTGTCCCTTCTCATCACAAGTAAATTCCTTTAATATTTTGTGATGATGTTCCTTCCTTCTTTCTATTATTTCTACTGGTGTGAACTGTGATAGATATATCTTCAGTAGCTCCCATATTCTCTTACCTTGTTATGAGCCTAGATTCTTCTTGTGTGCATTCTTCCTGGAGTCTACTAAAAGAGATCAGCTTCCTTCTTGCACACATTCCTTGAATGAATGAATCCCATGATATTGGGAGGTCATTCAAAGTGATCATAACATTTTCTTTGACTGCTTCAAGTTGTTCCTTGATTTGAGCAATCCTTGTGAAGTAGGATTGCATGGTCCCTGAGTTATGTATCTTCACATTATTCAGCTAGTTCCTCAATTTCATCTTTCGATTGATGTTCTTTCCTTCAAAAAACTTCGTAAAAGCATCGAACACTTCCTTTGGTGTCTTCAAGGATGACACATGTGGGATGAGATGATCCTTAATCGAGTCTGTAATGATTCTCTTGGCCGTAACCAAGTTCTTCTTATGAGTAGACTTAGCCCCATCTCCCTCTGACTCGGTAACTTCCTTACTGATATACTGATCAAGTTCATTTTCTTTAAGGATGAAGGATATCCTATACTTCCATGCTTGGAATTTGTCAACCCCCCCAAACTTATCATCAAGTTGGGTGTGATGAGTCATTTTGGAATGAGAACCTTAAATGGAAATAACAAAGATTTAGATCTTACTGGTTTGAGGTGTCCGACCTGGTTTTGGGGTTGGATGATCTAGGGTTTTTCAAAGAAACCCTAATTTTCTAAACTTTGAATTTCAAACTTCTGATTAGACAAGAAGATGTACCTCTCCAAGGCGAGTTGTCCAATGTACTCCTTTTCTGAAAACTGTGGTGGGAATCCTCTAAAACTTGATGCCCTAGTTTCTTCCCGCAGTGTCTCATAGTAAAAAATTGAAACTCCAAATAATGAGAAACTTATTCCATACAAATATGCACCATCATGTAGAAATTTTGATGGTCTTCCTTTTTCAACTGATCGGTGGAGGGAAAAACCCGAAACAGGAATCCCTAGTTTCTTCAATTTCTTCTGCGTAATTGTCTGATCTTGTTTCTGCTATATATCTGAAGTTTCTACTCTTCAACGTCTGAAAATTCAACCTAAGCTATCTTGTTATGTCTTCTTTCCAACCCCCCATGTTAGAGCAGAATTGGATTCACCAAGTGGGACTTATGCTAAGTTTCCCAAGGTGACTTGTTTGAGAACTGCTCATTATAGGGAACTTGCAATATGGACTACCACATGTCACTTTTTCACCTTCGGGGTCTAAAAGTAGGACCACAAAAAATACAGTATTTTATTAATCTGTAAAATCTTGCGAAAATTGATTTGGACCTTCCTAGCCCGAGATATAACAATTCTCTCTAGGTCACCTGTTTATGACTATATTATGGAGGAGGATGGAACCCTAATTTGGAGGAATCATGTCTCCTAAAGTATAACGAATATGTGGTTGAAACTCACACACAAAGTACAAAAAGCATTCATATTCGGATTATAAAATTTTCATATCATAATCCTTCTCCAATCTTGAGTTATAGCAAACGTCCCAAGATGACTAGATTTTGTCTTCTAGGGTTTTCAAGCATGAAACCCTAATTTCTAGTAGTTTCCATTGTAGCAGTATTTCGGCTGCACAGTGTCATCATTCAAAGTGGATCTAATACCATGTAGTTTTTCTAAGTTAATTCACTTAGGATATTTATTTGAAAGAACAACAAGTACATCAATACATCAAAGATACATAAGACAAAGAGATTTTTCATCGAGGAAACAATAAAGGAGAAAACCCTGCAAAATTCCTCATAATAGTTTCGTCGCAAAGATAACATCACAAGATGAATAACCCAAGAACAATATGTCTTATGCATCTCTCTCTCTCTTCCTCTTCGTTTTCCTCTCTACTAATGCGCACATGAGAGAGTGAATGAGTGTGTGACAAATGAGGAGGGCACCTCCCTAGTTATATTCTTATGTTGAGTAATTAACTCAACTAACTAGGTCATTCAGGTAACCTCTTGGGGCCGACCTACATAGGACTACACACAAATAAATTTTCCTTTATTTAACCAGGGAACTATTTCCCCGACTTACAACAAGGGGTTTACCTCAGTGACCATACACAATGATGACATCCCGAAAGGAGGGAAACACATCTCTGATGGGGGTACAACAATATACAATAGTGATATGCATCGGATTATCTTTCGAAGTTACAATTACAATAACAATGTATGGCTAGTCATGGTCACCAGGTTCTACAAGTCTCCTTTAAGGATTAGCTACCCCAAGAGTGATTTACTCTAGCATATGACTATATGACCTGGGGTAATACATATGATCATAGGTTCGGAACAATTATTATGAGTATGATATGATATTGATGATTAATTAATTAAACACAGATGGACCCACTATGGACGATGCATAATTAATTCATGATAAACAAGATGAGCACAAAGATAGAGAGATAATTTGAATTTTCCATGTATGCCTCCAAGTGAAATCGAATTAGTAAGACAGCAATTGAGTCTTAGTAGTGATAAAAAGTTTCAACTAATTAAGGAATCAACTCCTTAATTTATGAAAAGTGGTTGTTGAATATGAAACCGATGGTGAATCACTAGTTACATTTAGTTCATTTTAGTTCAGTTACATTAAGTTCTATTCAGTTTAGTTCATTTACATTGAGTTCTATTCAGTTACATTCAATTATGTTCAGTTACATGCAGTTCCATTTAGTTCAGCCCGGTTCAATAAGTTAACAACTAATTTAGAGGCAGTTAACACTAGTGAATTAATGGAGGGCACATATATTCTATGTGGAAGATAATTATGAGGTGATAACTTGGCACCAAGTTAGCAAGGGCTCAGGGTTGAAGGTGAAAACAATGTTCATAGTGTTAACAATGTCATCGGTGCACAAAATCATGCAACCATTCACTACCTTCTTGTTATTAAAGTGTTATGCACTTGGCAAGACCAGTAAAATGTTATGTATGATCTCTATTCTCTTGTGCTCTCTTATCAGGAAATGTGCTACTGTGTTGTAATCACTCTCTATCATACTCAAATATTTTTCGATGGGTTTTTTATCCTCCAGATCAGTGGAGGGTTTTCCCAGGGTACATAATGTGTCTTATGGATTGAATGCTTGTGTATGAATTGTTTATGGGATCTATTTGCACTGTAATTGTGGATTAAAGTTTTAAAGTTCAAGAATCTTTCTTTATTACTCAAACACTAACTTGGTATCAGAGAAAGGGTGTGCAATATATTAGTTTTTCCCACACAAGATAAATCCTGCGTGATCTTGAGGAGTTGAGCAAAAGCTTGGAGCCATGGCATCGATCTTCATCCAACTGGAAGACCGACTTAAAGGTACTTCCAACTTTAACACATGGAAGGCAAGGGTGTTAATCATTCTTGAGAACCATGACCTAGATTCCTACATGAACTCAGTGAGTGTGGAGTTTTTATCCAATGGAGGGCAAATTCAAGAGCAAGTCAATATGCACAATTTTCGTCACTTTTCAGGAGGCAAATTTCATGGAGACATTTTGATCAATCTGTGATAAATTAGACAAAACGGTTGGAAACCCACTTCCCAAATGGACTGATTTAACTCTCAAGTGAATTTAAAAAATTCACAACTGTTTGAGAGATATAATTAGGTATTTGAAGATGAAATTATCTGAATTCATGTTATGAACATTTTCCCAAAGTGGACGAATTGATGGAACAACCCCATGATCTATGGTTTGGATATTATCATTATTCAATGGATCTTGTATATAATGAGAGTCTCATATAGTTGAAAACTCATACAAAGAAGAGGATGATAATTAGAATATTTTTTCCTTGAAGAAGACCATTCGCTCTGGGTTGCATGGGATCCATTTTCTCCATGCAGAGATTCACTACCTCATGCATGCACTCAAATTTGCAAAGATATCAAGACCAAGGGACTGCGGTAATCTCTGCAAGGAAGCAGAGATCAAGCGGGAGCACACAAAACAATAAAATATAAGTACTTAAAATTTTTATTATATGATATTTAGATCTATATGCTTTTGAATGTTTTCATTACAGTCTTATAGAGATTCGTATTCCTAAGATTAGGAATTGTGAGCATATATGTTGATTGTCTTTCCTTTATTGGCAAATAACACAATTCATAAGATATGAATAAAGTGTTGTAAGATTGTTTCATAAGATATGAATATAAAAGCATGCATGATTGTTTCACAAGATATAAATATAGAGCATACATGATTGTTTCGTAAGATATAAATATAGTATTGCAAGATTGCTTCATATGATATGAATATAAAGCATGCATTATTGTTTCATAATATATTTTTTTCCAAAGAAAAAAAGCATAATTTTATTTCATCCGAAGAGAGACAAAATTATATTTTGTAGATATGCAACGCATATTTGTAACCAAACATCATAACCCGATAATAAGGTCTATAAGCACTTCCCAAACCCAAACATCAAAAGATAAGTCTCCCCATCTATCTGCTAATATAAGAAACGATAAACAGTTCGTGGAACCAAGGACATTCCATGAGCAAGGCAAGCCTAAGCAGCCCAAATAGTCAAAAAAAATAGTATCGGTCATATCAACCAATAGTCATATCCAACAGGTCATAAACCAAGAAAAAACTCATAACTTTCAAAAAAATAAAACATATGTCCAGCACCATAACAAGGATCATCTGCAAGACTCAAATCACCACCCCTTCAATGAAGGGACGATGATAATACTCAAATACAGAATCTTCTAACCGCTCCTTAACCTTCCACACACCTGCATCCAACTGGAGCCCCTCCTTCAAGGTTGAGTCCGCCTGGCAGTTGTTCTCCCTGTAAACATGTGTACATGTAATCAAATCAAATGAATCTATGACATCCCAGATAGAAAGTAAAATGTTTTGTAACATAAGGTCTCTGCATTATTGAATCCTCTTAACCCAGTTGATAACATTCAAAGAATCACCAAAAACCTTAAGGTTGTTGTACCCCTTTTCTACTGCGAATATGAGAAGTAATTTCAAACTTAATAGCTCAGCATGGTTGTTTCCACCCTCACCCAGCCCAACCATCAATTCAAAGGAATGATTTTCGGCCAAATGTAGGATAACACCCCCCGCGACAGAAAGTATTATGTGAAGCACCATTAAAGAAACCCCAGGGAGATGTCTGGTCAATCACAAGTTCAAGTACCTCCCTCTGCTTCTCAACCCTGATATGTTTGGGGAAAGCAAGTGCAATCCCACAAGACTGCCCTGCCGTGATTGCTGGAGTGCAAACTTTCCCATTGAACACCACATTGTTCCTGGCTAGCCAGATACCCCAAGTAACCAGAAGCGGAAGTACCTTCATAACATCTGACTTTTCCAATATGCGCCATCATTCCCACGCATCAAGGATTAAATCCCCTTCCCACTGAAAATCTAGACCCAACCTCAACAACTTATAGCATTCTGTCTATACCTACACACAGTATGTGCATTCAAGGAACAAATGTACAATCGTTTCGCTCCCCCCCCCTGGACATAAGGCACACCATCCAGGGCCAATAATACCCCATTTATGAAGATTATCCCAGGTCAAGACCTTGTTCTCAAGAACACACCACCAGAATAACCTAGATTTAGGCGGGCAATGATATTTCCAAATATTCTTCCACCACCACTCCATCCTCTGATCGTTTCCCACAGAACTAAGATAAATATACCCCCCCTTTGGAGTGTACCTCCCACATGGCGCCGCATTCCAAATAAGTTCGCCATCCCCTTCCCGGAGCTGTACCAATGTTAAATGTAGCAGCCCAATATACTGAATCAGTTTAGCCTCTTCCCTCACAGGAAGATCAAAGAAAGTAGTCGGGCGCCATCCCTGAGTCCATCTATTCTCCTGAACAGGAGAAGCGAGTTGATAAAGATAAAAAACACTATGCTGTCTGAGAGAAGCCACCAATGGTTCAGACAATCTAAACCTGCCATTGCAACCCAACCAAGGATCCTCCCCCACCCACACCCTCCTGCCATTACCAACCTTCCAGACAAGATTTTCTTTGATAACATCAAAGGATTTAATCACTGCTTTCCATATGACCGATCCTCCACGATGACTCTTAAGTGGATTCTTGATCCAGTCCAAAATTGAATTAGGGGCAATATATTTCGCACTCATCACCCTGGTCCACAAATTTTCTGCTTGAATCAGTCGCCATCCCCCCTTGGCAGCCAACGCTTCAACAAAAAGAATATGTTTTTAAGGCCCCATCCCCCCAATGATTTGGGCCTTGCGATCCTATCCCATCTTACCCATGGGGTTACCGATACCTCCTTGTTTCCACTCCACAGAAAATGTAGACAGATCTGGCTAGATTTCTCTAGAATACCCTTGGGGATCCATGAGAGAGACATCCAATAAAATGGTATAGCTTCCAGCACAACCTTAACCAGAATAAGCCTCCCTACCCTAGACAGCCACCGATGACTCCAGGTATGTAACCTCTTCTCCAATTTTTCGATCAGCCACACCCAATCCTTCTTCAAATACTTGTTGGGTTTCAGGAAAAAACCCAGATACTTTAGTCCATCGTCCAATGATACACGAATAAAGGGAAAACAGTGTGTAGCACGACCAACTTCATCAACATCCATACGATGAGTTGTTAACGTAGATTTCCCTACATTTATCTCCATGCCAGTCGCAGGAGAAAAAAGGGCCAAAATATCAGCAAGTGTATTCATATCATGGACATTTCCGGAGCAAAAGATAAGAACATCATCCACAAACAAGAGATGCGTGATCTGTTGATGTTGAGATATAGCAATGCCATTCAAGTTACCCCCCCTATGAGCCTCCAAAAGTAATCGGCTCAATCCTTCAACAACCAAAAGAAACAATAGAGGAGACAAAGGACAACCTTGCCTCAATCCTCTCTCCGCATGAAAGAAAGGTGAAGCAGCCCCATTGATCAGAACAGAGAAAGACACAGTGGTAACACAACTCATAATCCACCTGACAAAATCAATCCCAAAGCCAATATGTATTAGTAATATATGAATATATAACCAGCTTACCTTGTCATAGGCTTTTGAGAGGTCAATTTTCAAAATTGCCCCCTTAAGATTTCGAGTTTTCATGCTATGAAGGCCCTCCTGAGCCACACTGATGGCCTCATGGATCTGTCGTCCTTTTAGAAACCCAAATTGTTCTGCCGAAATATGCTCTGACAAGATATCCTTCAACCTACATGCAATAATATTTGATATCACCTTATATATGTAGTTACAGAGAGAGATAGGTCTGAAATTGTGCAAAGTTTTTGGATTATCCACCTTTGGAATCAAAGCAATGAAAGTCGAATTAAAGTAGGCTGGGATCCTGCCCAAAAGACGAGAGTTCTCCACCACCTTCAGGATATCGTCCCCTAAGAGTTCGTAAAGGTCTGTAAAAAATTCAATAGTCCAACTGTCTAGACCAGGGCTCTTGTCTTTCTGGAAACTTTGAAGAGTCGCTTTGAGTTCCTCTTCAGTAACCTCTGCCATCAAAGATTGATTTTCTTCCTCCCCCACAAAACGTGGAAAAACCTGAGCAATACGCATAAACTACACTAGTTGTGAGCCCTCAAGAGCCTGAAATAAATGCTGGAAATGTTAAACCCCAAAGCCAGCCATATCCTCGAATGTTTCAAATCTTCTCCCGAGACTATCCTCCAAACTCCAGATAGTATTCATAGCTTTCCTTCCCCTAGCATAGGTATGAAATGTTTTTGTATTTTCATCCCCACATTCGAGCCAAATATCCCTACTTTTCAATCTCTAGGTCTCCTCCTTGTCCAAGAGAATATAATTCCTTCTACCCTGCAACCTGACCAAGGAATCTTTAGTAACTTGGTCCAAAATACCCCCTCCCTCCAAATCCATGATGGTATAAATTTCCTTCTCAAGCTGCCTCAGTTCAAGATCTTCTCTGCTACACTTATCCACAGCCCATTTCTTAATGAACCCTTTGAGCCGGGAAATATTCTCTGCAAATTGAAAAGTCGCAGTCAATTGATTTTCAAGATTAAAAGGAACCCAGTTTGAAAGAATCAATTGCCGAAACGATTCATCCTTTAACCAAGTCTTGTTGAATTTCAAAGGACTAGGCGGTCTAATAGGACCATTCCTATATTCCAAAAAAATAGGTAGATGGTCAGAACATCCCCCACATCCCAACCATTGCCTCAAGTAATGTTGTTGATCCAACATCAATTTAGAAATCAAAAAACGATCAAGACGCTTAGCCACATGCCCATCCCCACACCGATTGTTGTGCCAGGTGGGCTTTAGCTTAACAGGTTCAATACCCAACCAATGCCTCTCAATGAGCTTCTGAGAATAGTAATCAGACAGAATATCTAGACGAGCAAAGGGTCCCCAAACCTCAGCCTGTCCCAAGGAAAAATTTAAATCTTCTCCAATAATAACCAAGTCTCCCCTTAACATCTCCAAATTAAAGAGATTTTCCCAAAAGGGGATACGGTTTAGGTAAGGGCCATAGATGTTGAAGACATCTATAGGGTCCCCCTGATCCAAACCTAGTAAAGTCATCCCTAACACAGAATCCAGATCCCAAATATTCAGACACGAGTATTCCACCCCATGGCCAGGCCCCCTGAACGACCCCGAACATCCAATGTCACAAACTGCCAGCCCAAGAACCAGCTCTCCAACTTTGCTTTAATCACATCACCTACACCTAAAGTTTCTTGTAACGTCATCACATCAAGGTGCTCCAAATCAACCACCCTACGCAGCGTAGGTCTTTTAAGGGGACCTGCTAGACCTCGACAATTGAAGGACATGATATTCATTTCCGACCCTTCTTCTGGGCCTCCACTGCTCTAAGTGCTCGTTCAATAGAAAGTTGTTTTCCTTCATGGAGATCCTTCCGAGCCCTGGACTGAGCCTTTGCCAAAAAATAAGTACGACCTCTCCCACGAGACACAGGGTAAGATTCTTTCCCCAGCCCCCCAGTTAAAACCTTTTTCCCAGAGCTGAGGAAATATCCCGATTCAGGCGGAGAGTGGGATGAGGGGGGAGACCCATTCCCAACCATTCAAGGGACAAGGGATAAAGGTGTTACTTCCTCAATAATTGTAGCAGAAGAAGGGGTGGAAGCAACCAAAGGAAGATGAGAGATAGTTAAGTTCTTGAGTTTTTTCCCCATCCAATCCATCCCAGAAAATATTTAAAATATTAGTAAACACATTTAATGACAGAGAAGGGGCAAAGGAAGAGATACCCAAAGAAATCGCCCCCACATCTGGAACAACTTCAACGCCATCTTCCTCAGCCAATGCCATCGGAATCAAAACATCCTCCATCATAGGAGGAGTCGGTTCCTCCATATCCATGAGCCCCTCATCAGGTTCAGACGACAAAGGTCCCAAGGTCGGTGATGACGTACCTCTACTAAACCCATTCCCATGGGAGCCCCTCTGAGATCCACGACCATTGATCATACGCACCCCAAGAGAAAAATCGACCGCCAAATGACCATAAGTATGACAACGGCTGCAGTGAAAAGGGATGTTTTCATAATCCAATCTCTGCTTGAAAAAAGTATTACCCCAAGAGAGATTAATCTCTTCATATAAACCCTCCCTCACATTGATGTTTACCAGAATCCAAGCCACCCTGCTCAGTTTTGTAATTTTATAAGACATATCCGCCTCCAAGAAGGTCCCCAAAATGTTGTCAGTACTAGAGAAATGATCCTCCGACCAATACTGTCGTGGAAGACCCGAAAGCCTAACCCAAATAGGAACCACATCCACCCATTCGTGAGAAGCATCAAAGGTCGGAGTCCACATTTTGAATAAAACTAGACACTGATCCAAAGCCCAATTCCTCCCTAAAACCTAGCTTACATGAGCCTGCTGAGAAAAATTTAGGGCAAACCACCCCCGCGTTAAACCCTCCAGTTCAGGAACCTCCCCCAGCTCATCAGCCCAACAATATTTAATCCAATTTTCGATCACAGTCATCGAGCAGTTTTTCCCAATGATTTTCCCAACCATGGTGTAGGAATCCATCTGAACAATTTGTGACCACCTAATGTCTTCCCCAAGAGCGTAGGAACAAGCCACCTTTCTCTTCTTAACAATCTCCCTTCTTCGTCTACCAGCCCCACGACCCTCACCACCAGCCCCCACGGGAGCCTGTCTTACCACCGACTCCCTCCGCCCTGATGGGATGTGCCCTTGAGATGATTCTGCTCAAAACTCTGAGACCACAACAGGTTCAGTACCACAAAATCCCTGAACATCGACATCATCAATACCATTCCCATTTAGACTCAAACCCCCATCTGGAAACCCTTCCGTCGCCGTCGCACCTCCCTCATCTCCAAGACCCAAAAAATTGGCCCCCAAAGTGTGATCATCACCCACAGCAAAACGAACGTTCTCCGTCGAAATACCACCATCCACAACACCCGGGAGCAGCACGGGTTCTACTGGAAACACAGGAGAATGTTCAGAGAAGAAAGAAGATGGTGAGAAAGAACCAATCAGGTCAGTGAGCAGAGAATCTGGAACAAAACTCCGACCCCAAATGTTTTTATTGCCAAAACAGTAACCGCCTGAAGCATATTGAAATATACCCTCCGGCACTGGGTCCAGCGAATAATCAACCACATCAAACCGCCTTGTTCACGTCTGCCAAAATGAAACCGCAAACCACCTTCAATACCTCAAAAAAACCCTAATCAACAACATGCATAAATCGATACGCCCGAAATAAAACCTGACACCGCCACCTGCACCGCACCAGCCACCACAATCAACTCGACCCCACCCACCACCTCAGCGCTGCGCCTTGGGACCTGTACCAGCCCCTCCCACAAGGGCCCAGCATGGGTAGAACCCTAGCCGCCTCCATCCCTCTCAACCCAGCAACCAACCAATATTGTTAATCCATTGTTTCATAAGATATGAACATAGAGTTGCATTATTGTTTCATAAGATATGAATATAGAGTTGCATGATTATTCGTGAGATATGAATGTTGGGTTGTATGATTATTTGATTATCATATACTTTTATAATCATGTTTTGTTTTATTACAATCTGTATTTCTGGGATTAGGAATGATGTTATGGTATGAACATGATTAAAAACATATGTTACAATATTTCTATTTATTGGTAAATAGAAAACTCATGTAAGAAGAATAAGGGGTTGCATAAGTCTTCATGAGATCTAAATATAACATTGATATAGAACTGCAAAACATTACATGAAATACGGGGTTATGTTGAAACATTGATTTTATGTGTACATAATTATATGAACCACTGCAAATCAATTGAGGCATTCATGTGATTAAAATTCATGAGATATGGTTATACTAAAAAATTGGTTAAAATGTTTTCAGTGTGTGTTGTTTGTCATTTTATTGAAATGATTGGATTATGCAATGTTGCTAATAACTTGGTTGAATTTGGCTTGTAGGGAAAAACTATATGCCCTTACCTACAAGTAAAAATGACATGTATTGAATGAAGAGTAACTTTGATGGCTGGTCTTGAAAGAGAGCGGGATGTTGTGAAGTAAGAAGCTTCTGGTAGCAAATCAGGAGGTTCCTATGTATTAGGAAGAAGCCAGAATAGAAGCTCTAATCCTATTCTAAGATATGTTAAGACTCTTAAAGGTAATTAAATTATCTTATTTACATTCAGGTGTCTAGAATACTTTCATACATAGATGAGAATGAAGTCTTCGTGATGGAGGACCCAGATTATGATTCTCACATCCTGATGGTGAGAGTAAGTAACTAGATTCACTAGCTCCTGAAGAACCAATAAAACTGGTTGATGTATATTTTGTTAAGAGGACACCTGCATGATGCTCATATTCAAAAGGAAGTTGAGAACTACATTCAAGAATCTTGTTATGATTCTTATGATTAGTGGTGTAGCAGTCACTAGACAAAGATTTTCCTTGTTTAGGACATTGTGCAGTAAAAGAGCCCGAAGAGTTTTAGGATGATGGACTATAAATCCATGGCCACACATATGAAGATAAAACTGAAAGTTTATAATTCTTCTTTCATATTTGGAGGATCACAAGTCAGTTGAGATGTATTTGGCCAGTCACAAGCCCCAGGATATGTTATACGCTTTGTAGTATGTCCATAGACATGTACAAAACATGTGTTGCGGTATATACTTGGTACAAGCATATGTGGGCTCAGATATGTCTTGGTTAGTAAAATATAGTTTCAAAGATATATGATATCTGACTAGTATAGTGAGCGAGAAAATATCACATGTGTTGCTCTAGATAGAGCATGTTGAAAAGCAGTAAAGCTTTATGAGGTTTCTAGTCAGTTATATCTGAGACATGGTACATATCCACGGATGAGTAGTATTTCCAACATTCTTACTAAACCTCTATCTGGGACAATCTTGGTATAGTATATAAAAACTACTCTAGTTGAAGAGGGAGTATTAATGTGTCTTTACAAGTGGTAGCAGATAATGCCCCCATCAGTTAGTCATGGTACATGACTAAGGGAACCAAGGGTTGTGATACCTTGTAGAGAGAATCCACATGAGTAGAGACATGGTCAAAGTCTTAGAGACTATTGATACTCAAGAAGAGTTATAGTCTGGACTATCAGATAACAGTTAAACCTATTAGAGAGGTAGTTGGGGTGCTACAATATAAAGAGAAGGATCACTGAGAAAGTGATCAGGCCTTGAAGAACATCACAGAGAACGACAAGCTCACAGAAGATGCAACAAGTCAACAAATGTTGAAGAGTGACAGAAAAGATAATCCTTTCTTTATGAATGATATTACACATTTGATGTATAATGTTGTATAAGATGGATTTAAAATACATGGTTTCTAGTTTAGAGAAACTTTATTCTGGATTGGATCTAGATGATGCTACTATGTGTAAGTAGTTGGTTGGTCTTTGACCAGACCTGTTGTATTTCATGCTTACTACTAAGCATATGTTTAAGTACCTTTGAGGTACATTATAATAGGCTCTTTATTGTATTTAATACATGGAATACCTATTATATGATTGTGTTATCCAACTATTGTTTTATCCTGAGATAAGCGATGTAATTTGCAGCTAGTACTAAAAAATCTAAGTGTATTGTGGCTTGTACTACAGAAGCAATATGTGTTTTGCATATAATACTACATGTTGAGGAGTAGTGTAGCTTGGGAAGCTACCTGCTAGGGTGAAAAACTTGAGCCTATAGTCATTGGGTGTTAATAGTCAAGCTTTCTGAAAAACCCTATATGTGTGTTATGATAAAACACATTGAGATGAAGTTTTACTTCATTGAAGTCATGGTCATGAAAAATGAATTCCAGTACATATCTACTAATGAGTAGATTACAAATTTGTGACAAAGTTGAATTACTTATGAGATAAGATTGGTATGGCAGAGAATGTCTCCCTTACTGAGAGGAAGTGTTGAAATTACAACTTTGAGAGTCATTCGCATGAGACTTGTGTTATATCAATTCTAGAACCTATATCGTATTAGGTTCAGATCTTCTCCATGGACCTTATGTTGTATTAAGTTCACTAACTTATGTTGTATTAATTTAAAGAGCTTATGTTTTATTAAGCTAGGACCTTGTGTTGTATCAAGTCCTATTCGAGAGAGATGCTTGTACTAGGGATCCTATGTTGTATTAAGATCATGAACTTATGTTGTATTAAGGTCGGAGACTTGTGTTGTATCAAGTTCGAACTTATGTTGTATTAAGTTCAAGAGTCTTGTGTTGTATGAAGATCACGTGACTTATGTTGTAATAAGTCTCGAGGATATACTATGTGATGTATGGCTAGTCAAGGTCACCAAGTGTTACAAGTATCCTTTGTGGATTAGCTACCCCTAGAGTGATTTACTCTAGCATATGACTATATGACTTGGGGTAATACATATGCTCATAGGTTTGGAACAATTTTTATGAGTATGATATGATATAGATAATTAATTAATTAAAAACATATGGACCATGCATAATTAATTAATGATAAACAAGATGAGCATAGAGATAAAGAGAGAATTTGAATTGCCAATGTATGCCTCCAAGTGAACTCTAATTAATAAGACATCAATTGAGTCTTAGTTGTGATAAACAAGTTTCATTTTATTAATGAATCAACTCCTTAATTTATGAAAAGTGCTTGTTGAAGATGACACTGGTGGTGAAGCACTAGTTACATTCAGTTCAATTCATTTACATTTAGTTCTATTCAATTACTTTCAGTTATGTTCAGTTACATGTAGTTCCATTCAGTTCAATTCAATAAGTTAAAAACTAAGTCAGAGGCAGTTAACACCAGTGAATTAATGGAGGGCACATATCTTCTGTGTGGTACATAATTATGTGGTGATAACTTGGCACCAAGTTAGCAAGGGTGGAAGGTTGAAGGTGAAAACAATGTTCATAGTGTTAACAGTGTTACCGGTTCACAAAAGCATGCCACCACTCGCTACCTTGTTTGTATGACTGAATTTGGCTTGTTATTAAAGTGTTATGCACTTGGTAAGACCGGTACAATGTTTCGTATGATCTCTATTCTCTTGTGCTCTCTTATCATACAATCTGCTATTGTGTTGTAATCACTCTATTGATTATCTATCATGCTCAAAGATTGTTTGCTCGGTTTTTTATCCTCCAGATTAGTGGAGGGTTTTCCCAGGGTACATCATGTGTCTTATGGATTGAATGCTTTTGTATAAATTGTTTATGGGATCTATATGCACTGTAATTGTGGATTAAAGTTTTAAAGTTCAAGAATCTTTCTTTATTTCTCAAACACTAACAAATGGCACTTAAGTTCATTGAGTTAAATGACATAAAGCTTTTTCACATGGTTTCCAGTGAAGCCCACTCGCAACCCTCTGGCACTGCATGAGACTACACCATGTCACAGCCAGATAACACACAAACTAAAACAATTAGCACATCGATCAAAATGGGTAGCACATAAATAGATAACATGTAGACCAAGACAAGTAGCATATAAAGAATGGGTCAATCATGGACATATATCACACAAATTGGAATGGGTAGCATGCATAAAATGGGTAGTAAATTAGCATGATGACATAAGATATGAGTAATAAAAGGAACTGGGTATTTAGTAAGTCACAGGGAGAGATTGCGAAGTGTTTTTTGGTTGTAGCTGTCACAAAGATGGATAATAATAATATGCCAGGAGTAGAGATGGTAGAAGGAAGAATAAGGAGTTAAAAATAGACTAGGGTTCTGATACCATGACAAGCTTAGGAAAATCCAAGATGGATATTAATACATGGAGAAGTGACCTTTAGATTCAACTTCCAAAGGTATGTGACTCTTCAACTATTGTTCAAACGCATATTAATAATATTTACAAGTGGATAATAATCTGATAGGATTAGGTATGCAACACTGCAAATCTTGATCTACAAGCAAATCCTCCATCTTGAGTTTCCATAGCTCAAAGTTAGTGATTGCATTAAGCTTCTCCATTTATATTCTAGACATGCTTTCCATTTCCTTGCAATAAGATTTTCTCTTGTGCAAACTCCCACTCAAACCAACATTAGATAAAAATACCTTGTCCCCAACAACTTAAATCCAAGATGATCACACTTTGATACCAAATGAAAGGAAGCAAATGTGCGGATGGAATAGACTTCCTAGTTTAATTAAAGAGATAAAATGCGTAGAGATTCAATAAAAAATGTAGTAATAAACAACATATAAGCAAATAACCATTAGACAATAATTTACAGGGGAAACCCTTTTGAGAGAAAAAAATCCACTATCCAAAGCGCACTCAAATGAATTAATCATATACTAAAATGGTTACACTAATTACAATGATCTCAACAAGAATGCTCAATGACATAAGAATTATGGAGAAATTTTGGCAACATACCAATAAGTAAAAACTCACGCACACTATTTCCTCCAACTCTAGAACTCAATAAATAGAAACAATAAAAAAGGTAAATGGTTTATGATTTTCCAACTCTATAAGCTAGAAACCACCAACAATTGTTTGGCCAATTGTTGCCATTGCTTAACATTTTTTGCTTTCTAGTCATCTACACTTATTTTCTGCCATTGCTTAGCAATTATTCCATATCACTGCATAACAATGATTCCCTACCATTGCATAGTAGTTTACTATTTGCCACAACTTAGCATCCTTACTTGCTCAGCTACAACAATGCAACACTTATGACACACCTATCCCAACAAAAAAATCATAAAAAGAGGTTATAAGATGGAAAAATGTCCACGTACTTTTGACTCTAAAGGTTGCAAGGATACTTTATGGTTCCACAAGGTTTCACATAACTTACTAGCATAGATTCATCTTAAAAGGGGATCTACCAAGTGCCGAGAGGGATCAATTATATCGAGGTGCAACCCTTTTTAAGAGTGGAAATGTTGAAGAAGTGTGTAATGCAATGTTTATGGTTTTAATTTATTTAATTTGTTTAGTTTTATATTAAGCAACTCTAAATATTTTAAATATAATTTGAGCTGACATGTTATTTTTAATAATATTTTATTATTTTTTATAAAGGACACGTGTCAGCTGCAAGATGAGCATGGAAGGAGTTACACATCCCCCCCAACTGGGCTATAGAATGTGCCTCTTCGGTGCAATGAGAATACATGCATACAATATTTATCATTTTAAGTACACTTTCAATGTTTTTGACATTGCTTTTACACACACATTAATTTTAGACATGTTTCATCATTTGACGTAAGGAAACATGTTAATGGTCCAAGAACTCGAGGCATTTGGAAGTAGTGGAAGCCTTCCCCCTTACAAACCACCAACGAGTTATTTCAAGTGGTGTGGTTTTCCTTGAAGAACAGTGTTGAGTCAACTCACATTTGCAAATAGGAGCCAATAATAACTATACTCCTGACCAATAACTAGGTATGCTAGATAGTCATGTTTAAAAAAAAGGCATAATATTGAAATATAATTAGAACATTGAAATGTAGAACCTCTTATGTATGTACTTTGCAAGCACAATGTATATTTTGTGAGAGAAATATGGAAGATCGTTTGTGAGGCTGATAAAATGTTTATAAGAATAAGGTAGAAGTTAACTCTGTGGACTTTTTTGGGAAATTTCCATACATTCTTGACAAGCGACGAAACTTTTTACAAATGCCACGCCTTAAAAAAACAATTTCAGTCAGTGAGAGCCAATCTCACATTTGCGAGCCTGCTTCTTCAAGATATAAACATAAAAAACAATTTCGGTCCCTAAAGAATTGGGTTTCGATATAAAAAAAAGTATTGATAGCTCTGATTAGTGGAGGATCGAGGATCTTAGAAACCATGTTGCATTGTATCATAGATTCATTTTTAAGAATCTCTACAATTTAATTGACTGCTGAGTTATGATTAGGCGGTAAATCGATGGGAGTTTTCAAAAGTTCAATTTTCAGAATAAAAATGCTAACATCTAAAACTAGGAGTCCTTAGATGGACATATCCCACGAATGATAAAATGTAAATCCGTGACTTGGACCCAAAATAAGGGGTTGAAAAAAAAAAAATCTCTAGAATTGTGACAAAATTTTGTCACTTCCTCGATTTAGCAACCTGATTCGCTGCCCCATATGCTCACACGTCACTTTGAATGTGTCAATACGGGCGCGTGACAATCATTTCTCTTGGGCTGATCTCGGTAATTTATATATAAATTCTCTCTTCTTGTTTCGCGGATTTCTGGAATACTTCGGAACCGGGACTTCCTACAAATTCAGTTTTTCAGAGCGAAGCAATGGCCAATGATCGAGCATCTCACTTTGCTTTGCCCGCGATGGATATTTCTCTGGCTTTTCCTCAGGCTACTCCGGCTTCCAAGTTCCCTCCTTGTGGTAAGTCCTTCTAAATTAACTTACATCTTTATTCCCATAACATGTAGCCCCAGTTTATCCATTTAACAAATAAGATTTATTAAGCTTTCGTTATGTAGATGTTGTGAAAACATGAATCAGAACGACCAGACCAGCTCTGCATAATGATCTATAACTTTGACATGCTCGACGATCTTAGTTTTTTGTTGGGTACACTTCATTGTCAAATAAGCACTAGTTTCATGGATTTTACTAAAACCAAAAAAGAATTTATTAAAACATATTCCAGAGATTTTTGTTTTCCGCCTAATTAATTTTTGTCTTCATTTGAGAAAAGAACATTATTTTGATTAGGGAATTGATTACTTTAAGTTGGATTTGTAGGGGTTTTGAAAAATGTTTACTACCAAATACAGAGAGAGGAGCCAATTATTAAGTATTGCAATTACTAGCATCAATCCCATGGATTTGGGAAGTCAAACAACATAGATACTAGATCACAGAGCCTGTGCCTGTATGGTCATAGTTTGCTCTATGTTTGGGAAGACATAGGCAGACTAATGACGGCCTTTTACCAGTCATCCACCCCCATTTTTTTAGTCACCCTCCTTCATTTTGAGCATATTTTTTGGGAAGGTGATTTGGACAGTGGCCTGGGCCATGGATTTATAAATGGATAGATCACGATAATCAAGATAAATAACCATTTGTAAGCAGCTTGTGTGGACCTTTCAAGTCACAGTGAGAACATGCGTGCTTAATAAGTATCTAGTTACATCTGAGCCCTGACCTTCACCTGTTCAAATTCATAAAAATCACAGAACAAATTGTTAAAAGAACCATAACAGCTCATGTAGAGGAGTCTAGAGTCTATAGTGATTGGATGGATTGTGGAAATTTGAATAATGATGTGATTTTTCAAAGTTCGGTACTAGTTAAAACTTGGGGGAGTTTCCATTATATTTTAAATATCTTGTTCTCTTATTATTCTGTATTTCTGTTTTGTTTATATGATTGGGTATCATCGACTTTTAGTAACAGTAATGGTAAGATAGTCATCCATATTTCTCAGTATAAGAGAGTAGATGCTATGCAATATCTTTTCATTTTGATACACTCTGTTATTACTTATAGATCCATTTTAACACACTTTGTAGTCTGTGTAGGTAGCAGACGACCTGCTTGACAAGAGAACCATATTAAAATGAAAATGAAATCTAGATCATAGGCCCAAGAAACCCTATTGATCTGACTTGATGCTAGAAATGAAATAAGACTTTTCTAAGTCAGATATTTTTCTGAACTATGCTATGTAGTTCTCTAGAAACAAGGTTTAGATACCAAGACGCTCATCTTCTTGCTGCTTTGTTTTTATTTTGCAGTATCTGATTATTTTCAGTTAGATGTTCTTCTGACCTCTGAAGAGCAGGCTATTCGTAAGAAAGTCAGGGATTTTGCAGAATCAGAAATTGCCCCCATAATTGTAAAGGTATTTTCTTTTACTATTTCTTGTCAGTTTAGTTCATCTTCTTTACAATTATGTTGTCGATTTATTTTATAATATATTAGTTTGAAGTATTTTAGATAGGCATACTATGGGTTAATATTCGTCATGATCCAAGCATTCTTTGTTCTGTTAAAAGAATTCATGTGGTTATATGGTCAAAATTGTGTTGAAAAAAACTCTCGTGTTTGTTGTTATCACTTTTATTAATCAAGAAGAAGGCAGTCAGTATTAGTCCGTAGTACTACATAGCATTTCATAGGCACAAAACAATAAAGTACTATTTGGCATAAGTCATGCTATGGCCCATGGGATTGTATATTAAGAATTTATGAAGTAAAATATATTGACATTAGTAAGCCCATCCAAAACAAGACTTCACTGTTCATGATTTTAACATCCATTCACTTGATTTAATAGCATGTGTTTGTTTCCCTTCATTTTGAATTTTTCATACTGTGTACATTCTCTGGATTTAATGCAAAGAATCAGATTTCATATGAAAATTCAAAAATTAATTTCTTGCACATGGTCTGGATTTTAACATGGTTATAAAAATAGTCAGCATTGGCTTCCCTTTGCAAGAGCATTTGTTATGTTGTTCTGTTAAACATTTACCCACAAAGAATAGATGAATAGAAGAAATAGTATCTGCTGTGAAATTTTTAACATGGATTTATTCTGTTATCAGTAACAGTCTCTTTTTCTTTCAAAAAAATTCTAGCAGACCTGTAAAACTATCAGCAGTATTTACAGTAGTTGAAATTCTGAGATAATTAGCAGCAATAGAACAGTGAACAAGAAGAAGCAAACATGCACAAGTACACAAAAATCTATCCTGGGGTAAACCTTTCAAGGAATAAAAACCCCAGCAATGAAAATCTTCCTTATTATGAAATGATCGAGTTTGTACATGAGCAGATAGAAAAATTACAGACCTTTACACAAACATCAAACTGCCCCCCTAGGGCACACATACCAAGAATAAATGATCAAGAACTGTCCTGTAGAAGACAGATCAAATTAACCACCTGAACTGAGCTGCTTGTTGACCGAGATGTTGACTAGATGACTGAGTATTAGCTTGCTAGCTGCCTGGAACAAACTCGGCCTGCCTGGAATATGCCTTTGGATGCCTTGGTCTGCTGATGTAAGCCCTAGTAAGGGCTGATGTGATCTGTAGGTGCCCTAACAGGGCTGCTGAACCTTGGAGCAAGCCCTAACCAGGGCTCGGGTGAACTGTAGGTGGTCCTAGTAGTGCTGATGTGAGCTGTAACAGGCCCTAACAGGGCTTGGGTGGCCTGGAAACAATATTGGGCAGCATAGGAAGAGCCCAAAATACACCCTACAGGATTGCTGCTGCTTCGGGAGAAAGAAAAGACCCCATGGCCGCCTCAAAATACTGAATCAGTCCACACGTGTGAGAAGAAGAGAGAGAATGATCAGCTGATAAAACCCAGTAATTTTCTTCTTGATCAGAGATAAAAATTGTCTTGGTGTGTTGAACAAATGAAGATGCTTCTTTATTTATAGTCTATCCAAGAGAGACAAATCCTTAAGTTAAGAAGCCCGCCCTAAGGGGCTTTTACTCTTTTTTTTGGGGGTCTTTTGACATTTTGTCTTTTAACTCTTTAGTTGGTACTTGGTCCTTGCTGGTGGGGTACTTGGACCATCAATGGGTTCCTTGGTCCTACAAGGTGGTTCTATGACCTCGACTAGTCATCTTCAAGCATTCTTCTTGGTCTTCAAGATCCATATGTGCCAATTCAAGATGCTTCATCATCAATAAGGAAGATTTTCATTGTTCATCTCATTCTCCTCATTGACACCAAGGTTATGTGCTAGGTACTCCAACAAGGGGTGGCCAGGCCCTTGAGAGGTCACATAGCCAGGTCCCTCATCTCCAGGTTGAGCTTCAGTCCCAGATTGAAATATGTTGATCAATCGCCTGGTCCCTGACTAGGTCCTCCGTTCTCTTGGAGAATGGTTCTCAGCCCCAAGCCTAGGTTCAGTCCCAGACTGAATGTTGATCAACACGCTGGTCCCCAACCAGGTCCGCCATTTTCGCGAAGAATGGCTCTTGATGCTACTCAGAATTCAGCACTCCCTCTTAGCGAGAGGGTCATTCTCCACAATACCAAGCTTGTCTCAGAAGTACACAAACTTTGTCACTGGTAGTGGCTTAGTCAACACGTCTGCAATCTTCTCATTTGTAGAATATATAGAAGTTTCAGGGCAACTCTCAGGACCATTTCTTTGAAAAAGTGATGCTTCATCTCAATGTGTTTCTATCTGTTATGAAACAATGGATTTTTTGAAAGCTTCATGCAACTATGGTTATCACAATGGATAATAGGTGGCTCAAGCTTTCCACTGGACAAATCAGAGAGTAGCTTTTTAAGCCACACTGCTTCTCTGCAGGCATCACTGGCAGCAATATATTCGGCTTCGGTTGTGCTCTGAGCAATGGAACCCTGTTTCCTGCTGGACCAAGAGATCATGGTTGATCCCAAACTGAAGCAATACTCGGATGTACTTTTTCGGTCCATTGCACTTCTTGCCTAATCGGAGTCAGCATATCCAAGTAACATCATTCCATTGCTGGAAGTGTACCTGATCCCATAAGCAACAGTGCCCCGCAAATATCTAAGCACTTGTTTAGCAGCTATCCAATGTATGTGCTTAGGCTCAGACATGAACTGACTCAATGCACTCACTGCATAATAAATATCAAGTCTAGTATGCACTAGATACATCAAGGATCCAATAAGACGACAATACTGAGTGGGATCCACTGTCTTTGAGCAAGAGGCTGACTCATGTAGCTTCTTCAAGTTTGTTGTCATAGTTGTGCTCATGGGTTTGTAGTATTGCATCCCAAACCTTCACAATATATCAATTACATACTTCCCTTGGGAAAGGAAGATCTCATCTGTCTTTTGCCAAACTTCTAGACCAAGAAAGTAGTGCATAAGATCCAGATATTTCATCTCAAATTATGAAGTGAGCTCCCTCTTACACTGAGCTATTAGTTGTTCCTCTATAGTAAGGAACAAGTCATCCACATACAAAACCAAGATCAAGGGATGATTCTGAACACATTGAAATACAGGTTGGAGTCAACAGCACTCTTGGAGGAACCCAAGCTATGAAGATAACTGTTGATCCTTGCATACCAAACCCTTGGAGCTTGTTTGAGCCCATAAAATGCTTTCTTTAACTTGGACACATGTGATTCCATCCCATGAGTCACGAAACCTTATGGTTGCTCAATGTAAACTTCTTTTTCAATTTTGCCTTTAAGAAAAGTTGCTTTTACATCCATTTGGTGAAGTTTCCATCCGAAGACAATAGCGAGGGAGATAATTGTTCTGATGGTAGTCAGAGCCCTAGACCATGAATGCATTTAGTTAGGAGGGACTGCTATGAGACCTTTGATTAGAAGCACCAGATGGGAGGGATGGTCGAGTAGATAAGACTTGTATTGTATTTTTCAATACTTCTGTAAGCAACATGTTTGATTTTTTAAATCCACTTAGAAGTCACTACAGACTTCCATTTTGGTCGTGGGACCACTTCCCATACATCATTTTTCATGATAGAATTGCACTCTTCTGTCATAGCATCTTTCCATACTTGCTGATCGACTGCTTCCTTATAAGTGGAAGGTTTCGCATCAATAAATTGGCTCATGAGATCAGAATACTTATGGGGCTTCTTGCTTTCTCTAAAACTTCTTGAAGGAGCTTTATGCTTCTCTGCTTCCTGCAATGTTTCATGAAACCAAGAAAGTCTTCTTTTGGAAGGAGCCTCAAGCAATTCTTTAGTAGGCCTTTCTGGTTCTATGATAGCATCTGGAATTGAAGGCTCATCATCTTCTTCCCTTTGATTATTTGAATGAGGAAAATATGGAACTTCAGAAGGAGAGTCTTTTGAATCATTTGGAAGTTCTCTAGAATGATGGAAAGCAACTTCCTCCTAGAATATCACATCTCTACCGTCTTCAATGTATCTTTTACTGAGAGTATATATGTGATAAGCCTTTGAGTTGTCTACGTAGCCAACAAATGTCCCTTTCTTTCCGGAGGGATCTAGCTTTGTTCTCTTTTTGTTTGGCACATGAATATAGACTAGAGTGCCAAAGATCCTCATGTGATCAACTTCGGGTTTCTTACCTGTGAACATTTCTTCTGAAGTCTTTTCCCTCAAAGTTGCCTGATGGTTTTTGTTCTAAATGTAGACATCAGTACTGGCATCCTTGACCCATAGAGATAGAGGAAGATATAGATCACATAACATGGCTCTGGCAGCTTCACATTTTGACATGTTTTTTTATTTCTGCAACCCCATTATGTTGAGGGTTGTAAGGCACAGTTAGCTCCCTCTTGATCGCTGTTCTCGACAAAGATCATCAAACTGATGAGATTCATACTCACCCCCATTATCTGACCTCAAGGTATGGATGTATATGCCTGTTTGATTTTCAACCAGTGCCTTGAATTCTTTGAATTAACTAGAGTTTCATTTTGAGTCTTTAGAAAATAAATCCAGGACTTGCGGGAGTAATCATCTATGAAGATCACATAATATAAACAAACCATTCATAGAGGGTGAGTCATAGGTCCACATATATCTGAATGAATTAGATCTAAAAGCCCTTTAGATCTACTGCTACTTTTAGGAAAGTATTTCTTGGCATTCTTGCCAAGAGCACAACCTTTGTAGATACCATCATGCTCATAAGAAAAATCAGGCATACCTATTACCATCTTTTGTAGACCAGGAAGAGATCTGTAATGGAGGTGTATTTCCTTCAATTCCATAATTCACATGGAAAGATTGTGTTGTGGACTATTCCCTGAATGGAATGCCCTGATGCTTTGTAGAGGCCTCCCTCTCGAACTCCAATCGTTACAACTGAGCTCAACTCTTCATTCTTTGGACACAGGAGAACCTTTAAATCCATGAAGATCACTCTGTAGCCTTTGTCTTCTAAGCCTGGAATTGAGAGAAGATTTATTTTCAAGCTAGGTGTTATCACCCGCCTTGTAGTTTCCTGTGTGAAGTGGATCCAGGATGGATGGTAGAGGGGCAAGCATCTAAGGGGTGGAACCACGAATGCCTAGACTCCCAAATGGATGGTTGCAACGCCAATCAAGGCAGCCTTCACTTTATGTTATCCTAGTCCAAGATAACAATGGGGGAGACCCAGATCTGCTCTCTACAGGAGAGATCGGACCTAGACACCAGAAAAAGATCAGATGGGGCTTCAGGATACTTAAGGTGCAAGGCGAATGGAAACCCTAGCTCTAGGGTTTAGGTACTAGCAACCGGTGAAGATGACCACTGTCTTGGGAAACGTAACTGTGACAGGGTGAGCAAGAACAGAGTTGGGATTGTCTAGTACCAAGGAGACAGACTCAGTGAAATATAGTTGACTTGAGTTATCAATGAGTGTTGGTAAAGGGAATGGGAGGATATCTTAAGGATGGAACTAGCGCTAGCTAGGAAATCAGTGCCTTATGTGTATTGGGCAATGGAGTTAGCAACAACCCAACGTTTCAGTGAACCCACCCGGGATACACCTTGATCTATGAACCCAAAAAGTAGTTGGTTTGGAGAAGCTAAGGTACAGGAAAAACTAGCTCAATGGAAGGCTAGTGCTAGGGCTTGGAAGGACAGATTTGCAGTTCTAGGGTCACCTGGAGGCTAATAACTCAGCGTTGAAGGAGAAATGAGGTCAGGGTGACCTGATCTAAAAGCCCAAATCAGAAAATCAGCAGAAAAATCAGATCCAGATAAAGTCAAAATTTGATGAGGGGGCTAGGGGGGATGAAAACCAAATTTTCAGATCTAGGGCAAACCGGAAGGAACTAGCTCAGCGTTGGGGGTGTTCTGGAATTCTTAAGCCCTGATCTATCAGCCTATCTTGTCAGATTTCAGAAAAAAGTCACTTCTGGAAAAGTCCAAGTCCAATTTTCAGTGAGGGCGCAAGGGCTGTTTTAGTCAAAAACTCAGATCTAGGTCAAACAGGCAAGCATTTGGATAACGTTGAGGTTGATTTGGACTGTGTGGGACCCGATCTATCCATCTGTGAAGTCAGAATTCAGAAAAAATCAAAACCCTAGCAGGTCAAATTTTCAGTGGGGGGTTATGCAGTTTTTTGGCAAAAAATCAGATCTAGGTCAAACCAGCAGGAGTTTGACCAGCGTTGCAGTTGATTTGGTGAAGGGGAGGCCTGATCTATGAAACCCATAAATGGTTTGGCCTAAGATTGGACGATTCCCAGATTTATTGCTTTTTAAGGTTTTTAGTATTTTAGGAGTTTTCAGAAAAATTTGAAGTAAACCAAGGTACAATGGAATAAGATTTGAAAAGAAGAGACTTATCTGGAAAAGCTTGTAGAAGTCTTTAACAGTGATGATCTTTGCTATCTCATTCAATTCTGGAAGATCCCCGTGATTTCTATGGCATATGCAAGCTCCAAACCACCAATGCGCCCCCTACCTTGCATGAGCAAACGTCAACCATATCAGATTTGCTAATACAAGATAAAGAAACTGAATGCTACAAGAAAGTAAAATGAAGTAATCATAGATCACAATGAAACTAATGAAAACCCCCTGATCCAAGACGAAGAAAACCGAGCGAGTTGAGGTCCCCCTACAAAAACGCTCCAGCCAAAACGCCCTCCTATAGACAAAACACTGATAGCCAAAAAATATAGATCTCACAAGAATTTCCACAATGCTAGGAAGCTGAAGATTTTCCAATCACCATTTGAGAACATTAGATGCAAAGCAGATCCAGAAAATTTCCACAAAAAAAGTCTTTCTATTATTCAGATCCAAGAGCCAAAGACCCCTTACAAATGAGAAGCTCTCTCCTTTAAATAGAAATGAGAGAACCGCAATCATAACCGAATCCTAACCACTTTCAAAACGAGTGGCTAAGATTAAAAAATGAAATGTTCTAATCAATGGTTGAGATCAGCTCAACATATAATACATGGATCAATATAACCATAATTTATCAAAGTGGACTAACCCACCCAAAAAAGGTAACCCACTGAACAAGAAATAAATGAAAGCACATGGTGGGTCCAAGGAGTGTTTGACTAACTCCCTCTGGGTGTCCCCATGGCACAATAAAATAATATAATAATATAATTCTTTGACTTTTGTGCCTCCTTGAGGAAATCGTGAGCCTCCCAAAAGAGCTCCAGAAAATAATATAAAAATGCCCAAAAATAGATGTGGGCCCAATCAGGAGTTGCAACTGCTGGAGAAGGTGTGGAGGACATCACTGTCATCATCATGACTCATCCCATGTCATTTCCTTGCTTCAGTAGCCCAAATCGATTTCTTCAATAGCCATTTAATCATTTTTTAATCTACCTCGGGAAACGTGATCCAGCCAAAACAACCTTCTAGGGTGCCTACGTTGTCAAATAGATCCCACCAAGCCCTCTGGAATGGGGGTACTATGGTACAAACAAGTGGCTGCACCCCCCTATGCCCATACAACACCCTAGGAGATCCAACTGAAACATCTCCCTGCTCAAAAATATCAATCTGTGAAGAAAAACTGCATTGGAAAGGCAGAATGAGCTTGATCACATCTGTAAGTGCCCAGAACTGGAAATAAATTGTCTCATTAGACTCAAAGAGTCCAAATCCATCTAAGATGTATACTCATACGCCTCATAGGTCTCTATCTGATCATCAATCATATCCAATAAACAATATAACCATCTGTGAATAATCAAACACCAATAATAACTCAGACTATATCCATCCGTTGCAAATGTTAAAAGGTTAATACATGCTCTACAACTCATTCAAGTAACAATCACAACAAGTAGCATTCATTTCACTGGCGGTACATCAACCAATACATATGTAAGGCTTTATTTATTATTACTCAAACTTAGACTTTCAAGACTATACTCACTTCATAACTGTAGCCAATTTGCTAGTGAAGGGTGAAGGGTGGAAATGACAAGGCTAAGGCAAATGATGACTTCCTACTCAACATCATGACACTTTGGACAAGGAAAGGGAATACTCACTATAACCAATGTTAGACAAACAACAACACAAGGAATGGCAGTGCCTCACAAATGGGTGAGTTGTTTAGAGAGTGCTTATTCAATTTAGGTATCATGTCTACATCAAGCTTGATCCAAGTTCATTAAGATCATCATTTTATTCCATGGCCTTTTTGGCCTATATGACCCTTTTGGCCTATATGACCCTTTTGGGACTTCACCAGTGCTTAAAAGCACAGCTAATCACAGCTTTCATGCGGGACATATTTATTTTAACAAGGTCAGCAATTTTTGGATATAGCATATTTTTAACTATTGTTTTTTTGGACCTTTTCTTATACTCTTCAAGGAGTATTTTAGCATTTCATTGCTCTTGCTCTTTTTACATCTATTAAGAAACACAGTTTTATAATTTTCATTTTTCATGGGCGCATATTCAATATTTTCAATATAGGTAGTACATGAGCTTTCAGTTTTAGCCAACAACATCTCAAGTGACTAAGGGGAGTTCTGCACAGTGCCAAACATCGGGACAACCGACCAAAATGACTTAGGCATACTATCCAACTTACCAAAGGCAAGTTTTGTCACCAACTCGGAGCTGAGACACAATATAAACAGGGAGGTTTGTCCAACAAAAGTTGGGAAAAAGGTCCTCCATGCCATAAGTCAAGAAGTCGGTCGGATTGAAAATTAAACTGGAAGGAAATGGATGGGTGGAGACAATGAATGATGAAGCCAACACTAGCAAGCCAAAACAATGGTGGGAATGACTACCTCTATTCTCCCTAAGGAGGGCTAAAACCAATGAGTATAGATCAAGAACTTCCAAGTCTAAGTAGGGACATCAATACATAATACAAGATACATCCAAGTCCATATAATTATGATCGCCAGATCATGACACCACAAGTTAATACATGTCACAAAAATCAGTATAAGAGCAATGATAACCATAACACAATATAACAAGCTGAGTCATAATCATGCAATACAATCCATCTAAGACACCATCTGTAAACTGAGAAAGAACTGATATAAAACTGGGCATCAATGACTGCTCTGTAATGACATAAATGGCTATATCGGTCCTCAAATTTGAGTGTCATGAGACTCAGTCTTGACATGGGAGAGTACAATAGTCCACTAATACAATAATGATCCATCAAAACTGCTCATCTCAGCATCTCATATGTAAGAGGTTTGGCTGAAAAATGTACTGTGTCTGAAAAATAGAATATGGTAGCCTGGCTACTATATGTGATAACACTAGGAACATATAATATATCTTCAACTACAAGACTATTGCTGCTTCAGGAGAAAGAAAAGACCCCACGATTGCCTCAAGATACTGAATTGGTTCACATGTGTGAGAAGAAGAGAAAGAATGATCAGCTGATAGACCTCAGTAATTTTCTTCTTGATCAAAGATAAAAATGTCTTGGTGTGTTGAACAAATGAAGATGCTTCTTTATTTATAGTCTATCCAAGAGAGACAAATCCACAAGTTTAGGATCCTGCCCTAAGGGGTTTTTACTCTTTTTTTTGGGTCTTTTGACAGTTTTTATCTTTTAAATCTTTAGTGGGTACTTGGTCCTTGCTAGTGGGGTACTTGGACCATCAATGGGTTCCTTGGTCCCACAAGGTGGTTCCATGACCTCAACTAGTCATCTTCAAGCATTCTTCTTGGTCTTCATGATCCACACGTGCCAATTCAAGATGCATCATCATAAACAAGGAAAATTTTCATTGTCCATATCGTAGTGATACCTAGGTTATGTGCTAGGTACTCCAACAAGGGTTGGTCGGGCCCTTGAGAAGGTCACATAGCCCACTAACCATGGAGAAGAGAACCTCACTTTCCTAGATCCAATATAGGGCTTCTTGGTCCCTGACCAGGTCCCTCATCCCCAGGCTGAGCTTTAGTCCCATATTGAAATATGTTGATCAACCCTGTCGTCTTTCACTAGGTCCTCCATTCTCCGGGAGAATGGTTCTCAATCCTAGGTTGAGGTTTAGTTCCAGATTGAACATTGATCAACACCCTGGTCCCTGACCAGGTTCGTCATTCTCTTGGAGAATGGCTCTCGATACTGCTCAAAATTCAACATCTACCACTACATGATGATAGGCATAGCTACTTAGTAATGTAAACTCTAAATGGTTCTGTCAATATGTGTCAAGATGTGTTTTGTTTGCATGCTATACATCACAATACGAGTTAGAGTAATCTTTATTTTCAATATTAAACTCCATAGACTAGCTTCGGCATTCGAATTGTTTATCAAAATGTATTGTATCATACATGATGCATATATGAATGTTAAAAACCTTACTCCTTGGAATATGTCGAATTTAACATATACCAATTGTATCTTTCCAATAAACAAATCGCTTGATATTAAGGTCTCATATGGGGAACATATGGACTTTAAAGTTGTTTTCCCCAAATAGAGTAACTTGTTGAACAGACATCTCCAAACCCAAAACGCTCCATCCATCAAGGTGATTTGTACGTTGACTCTTGAAATACAGATCACTTGGAGGCCGATGGGATAACCTTTATAGCCTAAGAAATGGTAATTGTCAAGATTGAGCATGCTACATATGTAATAATTGCAAAATATCCATACCTAGACAAGAGCATATGCCATCTAAAGAAGTTATAAATGATCATGCAGTGCCAAATTCAATTTCTTCCTTTCATCTTAAGGGGATTCAAGACTAATTGGCTGGTGTTAACCTTTGCAGCTTATTTCTATTATTCGATCATCAATATTAATTGAGCATAGACTTCCAGGCATAATGCAACACCCCATTTTTGACCCCATGTTGTAATTATGTATGTAATGATTTAGTGGCTAGATGCCAGACATATATGGTCTAGGAGACCATGAATATTGTAAATGATGTACATTACAAATAATATAAAAATCCCTGACAGCTACAAGTTAAGAAGAACAAAGAAGAGATGGGGGCCTATGATTCCACACGTGGGGGAAGTAAAAGATGAGGCTAAGGGCAGATGGCCCTTGTTGGTATTAACCCAAGTCCTCAACGTACTTTTCAACCTTGGTTAGGAATTTAACTCAAGGTTCCTAAACCATGTTATGGGGAGTGATTTGGTTATCATTACTTAATTATCTTAAGATGGAATTGAAAAGGAGCATGGTGAACCGGACAAAGATAATTTGTTCGGACTTCAGAAGACCTTCAGACTTGCTTTTGGGAAGTGTTTTTTTTATCTACCACATGTTCATACCCCCTTGGGGGAGTTGTAATAAAATGTTCTAGCATGGTAGTGTCTATAAAAGACACAGTCTCCTAGACTCATTTGTCAATCCGATTAGTGCAGAGTGTTTTTTCCCTTGGTTATTATTGGTTGTTGAATAAATGACTGATAATTTCTGAGTTTTTCACTCAATACCTCCAAAGTTAGGGTGGTCGTCTTGACATTTAGGCCTATTGAGGTTATTAGAGTCTGCGTGTCAATGTATAAACATGCTAGGCATTATGGTCGAGTCATATGAACATGTGCTAAGCATAGTTACATATATCGGCGATATATCGCCGACATCGCGATATATCGCGAGTTGATGGGCTCGGCGATATATCGCCACCAATTTATCGCGATATTTTCCGACACATTCAAAAAATCGCGATTTTTTAATATATCGCGATATATTCCGATATTATCGCGAGTCGACGGAAAATATCGGCCTGCTGGGTAAAAAATAAAAAAAATCGTCATTAAGAGGCCGCGGACCGGTTTTTTTCATTCATTTGGACATTTTGGCTTGGAGGAAGTGGAGCTCTGGCGATTTGGGGGATCTTGGGCGATTTTCTACAAGAGAGGAAGGGGGCAATCAAGTTTCCATAGCATTTAATCAGGTATGTATTCATAACTTTAAACTTTCATTATTTTTTATTTTGCTTGAGATTTGTTGGTTAATGTAGATTTAATGTAGGGTTTAGGTTTAGATTTAGTGTAGGGTGTAGATTTGC
>LPNX010068982.1:536220-603504 GCA_001517045.1 Pseudotsuga menziesii
GATTCTTGTTTAAAAAAAACGCTTCCTGAAACGCTTCCTTCGATTCCCGAAAAGGCTTCCTGCTGTACACGTCGATTCCGCCGATTTGGAGACTAGTAAAATCCGCGTGGTTGCATTGGGGACCCACGGTTGGGCCTTAGGGTTTGTATAGAGGGTTTAGGAGACGTGTGTGAGGGATAAAGCCCATTTTCATTCCATTCCATTTTCATTTTCATTTTCTATTGATTGAGAGGAGAGGAGAGGAGAGGAGAGGAGAGGAGAAGAGAAGAGAGGAGAGGAGAGGAGAGGAGAGGAGGCTTGAAGAAGGCAAAGGAGGCTCCCATCAAGCTTGAAGAAGACAAAGAGGTAGGCTCTAAATTTTAAAACCCTCTCTTGTTGATTTGCTTTGTGTTTGGATTTTTGAAACTTTGAAATTGTAGAATCTAGATGCTTGGAATTAGATGATTGTAGATGTTCTTCAACTTCTACTTCCTCTCCTACTCTTTCCCATGTGGCCTCCCTCATTCTATTGCAGGTAACAGGTTATCAAATCTATTCCAACTTCCAACTCTCAACAAACATGGTGATAGGTTTTGGTTTGTGGTTTATTTTGTTGGTTCCATTTGTTGTTTTGATGGTGGTGGTTGGAAACCGGAGGAGGAATGATGGGGAGGATGAAGAGGTGGGTAGTCGTAGATACCATGGTGAAGAGGAGGAGGAGGGGGAGGAAGAAGAGGAGGAGGAGGAGGAAGACGACCGGAACCCAAAGAAAGCCAAAGAGGAGCTAACACCCTTGTGGAAATATGTCACAAAGACACGAGGAGGCAAAGGGGGTGGAACCTGCAAATTCACTTGCCACCATTGTAATATTACTTACACAGGTTCATATACCTGTGTGAGAAGACATCTATGTGGGAGCATGCTATCTGATGAAAACACATCAGGAGGAGTTTGTATTTGCAAGAAGGTTCTCCCAACACAAAGAGCCATCTATAGGAAGGAGGAAAATGAAGCAATATACAAATTAAAAGGGTTAAAGGCTGACAATGTGAATGACCTCTCAAGCCCATCCACCAGAGGTAGTGGATTCTCGCCCGTGGGATCGCGGAAGACATTATCAGATTTCCTTGACCAAGGTTGTAGGGATGATGTGGATTCAAAGGTGTACCGGTTTCTCTTTGCATGTGGCATACCATTCAATGTTCTTCGCTCACCCTATTGGCATGAAATGGTAGCTGCCATCCGCGGTGCCCCAGCAGGATACATGAGCCCCGGGTATGACAAAGCTCGAACTGTGGGGCTTGACAAAGAAAAAGCCAAGATCCAAGCCGCTTTGGGGCAATTCACAAATGAATGGAATGATACTGGGGTATCAATTGTATCAGATGGTTGGACAAATGTAAAAGGCAAGCCATTGATAAATATTCTTGGTGCGTCTGCTAGTGGTGCAGTCTTCCTTTCAGCCCATGACTACGCAGAGAAATTCAAGACCGGCTTAAACATTGCAGAACTCCTACTCAAAACCATTGAAAGTATTGGTCCATACAATGTCATTCAAGTCATAACCGATAACGTTGCTAATTGCAAATCAGCAGGAGCAATCATTGAAGATAAATACCCCAACATATTTTGGTCCGGGTGTTTGGTTCACACGTTGAACCTTTTGATGCATGGCATTATTAAGATAAAGGAGAATGATTACAGATGGATTGGTGCATTGTACAAAAAGGGCAAGCACATGATAAGATTTATTACCAATCATAGCAATGCCCACGGCATTTTTCGCACTCACTCAAAGTTGGAGCTATTGAAGATAGGAAAGACTAGATTTGCTAGCTATTACCTCACCTTCAGGCGCCTTTTGAAGGTAAGAGAGGCATTGGCTAGTATGGTATCAAGTGAATCATGGCAGGTCTTGAAAGATAGAGCTACATCCACATCTGACAGGTGTCAATTTCAGGAGGTGGAGGACACCGTTCTTGATACTGCATTTTGGAAAAATGTCAAGTATGTTTTGCAATTTATAAAGCCTGTCTATTACATGATTCGGTTTGCAGATACAGATAAGCCAGTGATTGGGGAGGTGTATGAGCAAATGGATAGCATGCTGGGCCAAATAAAAGACATTGTTGATCCGAAAGATCCCATTTTGTATAAGCATATTCACGCACAAGTGGTCAAAAGGTGGGACCATCTCAACGTTCCACTGCATGCCTTGGCATATGTATTAACACCTAAATATTATTCTCCATCTTGGTTGGCCAAACTAGCACCTGGGGGTATGGAAAGGAAAAAGCCTCACACAGATTCAGAGGTACAGGCTGGGTACATGATTGCTATAGATAAGTTGGTCAGTGATCCCGATGAATGTGACTATTTGCGCAGTGAATTAAGCAAATACCTTAGTGAGCTTGGTCCGTTTGGTACTTTGCATGCAAAAAGAGATCGAGATAGGGTGTCTTCTATGGAATGGTGGACCATGTATGGCTCACCATGCCCGCGCTTGTATAAAATGGCAATGAGAGTGCTTTCACAGGTGGTTAACAGTTCCTCTGCAGAAAGGTGTTGGAGCACCTATAGCTTCATACACTCCGTGAAAAGAAACAGATTAAATGAAAACCGGGCAGAAAGCTTGGTTTATGTACATTACAACTTGAGGTTGTTGAGTCATTGTTGTGAGCGGCCCAAAACTGATAGATCATATGTCACTTGGGACAACAATCCGGAGGAGCATAACTTGGAGGATGGATCCTTAACTTTAGAGCGCTTGGAGCAAGAGCTTTTGGGCGAGGAAGATGACCTAGCAGTAGCAGCAGCAATGCCACCGCCAACTTGTAGCTTGTTCCTATCCGATGCACCAGCTTTGCCTTCAGGTTCACGACCTCCATTCGCATCAGTGAGTGGGGGGCGTGCAGGTGTTGGACGTGGTTCAGCAGCTCTAGCTTCACGAGCTACAGGGGGAGATGATACAACTCCCATTGTTCATAGGCCACGGGAAAAGAAATTAGAAATTTCTCGTGGCAAGAGGAAACATTAGATTTTTTCTTGTTTTTTCTTGTTTACAGTACCTTACATTTTCTAGAACATTGACTCTTTTATAGTTATAACTTATTATGCTATATTTTGACATTTTGTAAACATTACATGGCAATTCAAGTTTGAAGTTTGAAGTTGAACCTACTTTTGAAGTTCAATGTTTTCAACTTTGCATTATTGGTAATGAATCAATGATTATGATGCTTCGTGAAATTGAATTGATTCAAATTTCATTTCATGGTTGATGTTAAAATTTGAAGCTTAAATGTTGATGTTATGTAATATGGAATCTGGATATTGGACCTATGGTTGACGAATTCACTACTAGATGATTGAATCATTGATGATTGATTAATGATGTTATATGGTATTATGAATATGGACCATGGTTTATATCATGTTTTTATGCCTTTCATAACTAATTCAATGTTCTAGGTGCTTTTGTTTTCAAAATATATAAAAATATATATTTAAAAAAAAACGCTTCCTAACCGGATTCTTTTGAAAAAGGCGCTTCCCGCTTCCGCTTCCGCTTCCAAGTAACCTTGGATCATATACTTCCATACTTGGAAGTTGTCAATTTCACCAAGCTTATCATCAAGCTGATGTGATAGATCACTTTGAAATGAGAACCTCAAATGAAAATAGCAAAAGATTAGATCTTACCGATTTGAGGTGTCCGTCCTAGTTCCGGAGCTGGCTGATCTAGGGTTTGTCACAAAAACCCTAATTTTCAGAACTTGGAATCTTTCAGATCTGATTGGATAGACATATAGATCTCTTCAAATGGAGCTGTCCAATGTACTCCTTTTACGAAAACAGTGGAGGAAAGCTCCCGGAACAGGAAGCCCTAGTTTTCCAATTTCTTCTGCAGAAATGCCTGTCACTGTTTCTGTGATATCTCTGAAATTACTGCTCTTCTATGTCTGAAATTTCGCATTGAGGTAACCTCGCATGTCCCTGATCCAACACCACAGGTTTTATCAGAATTGGTTTCACCAATTGGGATTTATGATCCTTTTCCCAAGGTGACCTGTTACAGGACTGTTCAGAACAACGAAGTTGTACGGACTGCCATGTGTCACTGTTTCATCTTCTGGGTCTGAACTTCGGACCACAGAAATTACAGTCCGTGCCCTTTTTGGAACATGAATTCCATTTGGACCTCTATAGCCCAAGCTGTATCAATTCTCCTCAGGTGTCCTGTTTAGGGATGAATTCTGGAAGAGGCTAGAACCCTAACTTGGAGGGATCATATCTCCCAGAATATAGCGAATCTGAGGCTGAATTTTGGACAGTGTAAATCAGGATTTTATCTTCGGCTCTGCAATTTGTAGCTCCTGAAACATCGCCAATATCGGGATATAGCGAATGTACCAAAACTTAGTAGGTTTTGGTATTTAGGGTTTTTCTAGCTCGGGGTCAAACTAGGGTTTGACTTTCCTGGAGTTTCACCCAACCAAATTTCTTGATCCAGGTCTCTAAACTTCGATTTTGATGAGGAGAACAATCCTATATCGGGCTCACTCAAAATTCCTCTTCTGTAAAAAGCCCTAATTTCTACATCGAAAACTGAAAATGCTTAGAATCGAATTCCGCTTCGACAGAATGATGCGCCCTTCAATGGAGAGTCAGCCTAGCATACTTTTGCTGATGGATTGTGGAGAGAGACCCAAAAAGTAAGAAGCCCTAGCTTCTGCAGCTGCACAATGTCTTCTTCTCAGGTTAGCTTTGATTCCATGTTAGATTTTATCATTCAAGCTACCATTATGATCTTAGGATCTTTAACTAAGAGAATAACATGCACAACAATAAAACACAAGCACAATACAAAAGACAAGAGACACAAAGAATTTTCCTCGGGGAAACCATAAAGGAGAAAACCCTGCAACTTCCTTAGAGATAGAATCAGCACCAAAGGTAAAACTGGAAAATAGTAAGATGATCTCCCGACAGCAGCAGTCTCTCTCTCTCATACTGAGAGAGCTTATCCTCTCTCACTCATGCGCTCCAATGAGTGAGTGTGTGTGTGTCCTAAATAGAGAGACTCACTCTCTATTTATATTCTTCCGTTCACTTGGAACCCACTCCATCATGTCGGCCTCACTTAACAATTACTTACTAGAGCTGACATCTCTAGGAGTGTCTAATAACCCTAGTGCCCCACAACTTGTGGAGACTTTGCCTCCTCCGACCAACAAGGAGGTTTATCCTTAACACAATGGTGGGGACTATTGCCCCGACTTAGAATGACTCACCTAGGGTGGACTTCACTAGGATAGTCTAATACCCCAAGGGCCCCATAACTGTGGGGACTTTAACCCTTGACCAATAGGAGGGTTATCCACAATGACTTGACACGACTTTCTCATTATAGAAACTTCCCGGAATAAACATCGGGGTATGACATGACTCAAGTACATCACAAATACATCCCAGAATAAACATCGGGTTACAATACATAAGAAATACGGATGAATACATTCCAAAGTTACAAATACATCAACAGGCTCTTTCGAGCCCACTCCCCACCCCCCTTGGGGGGATCCACGTCCGTTTCACTTTTTTGCTCTAGCTTAGTCTTGTCATGCAGGATTTTATACTTTGATCATATTTTTTATTATTCCATATTTTGAAATCAAAGTAATACTAATACTTACCCCACAAATCCCCGATTGAACCGAAAGGTGAAAGAGGATCGTGGTAGAATTAATTAGAAAACCCGTGGTGTGTGTTTTTGCTTCTATTTTCTTTGTTACTATTCACAAGCAAGCAGTAAAATTAACCCCTCCTTAATTTCCCGATTGAGGTCCACTTGGACCGAAAGAGATTCCTGGAGGGTATTTTTTTAACAAGAACATGCTCTTAAAATTTACAAGACTCCGGTGTGTATGCTCTGCACTTGGATACTGTTCGTCCGATGAGTCAAGTTGGATCAAAAGCAAGAGTAATTAGGATTCACTTTCCCAATTAACCACCGCAGGCGAAAATCTAATGCCTCGATTAAACCGTAAACGGTGGCAAAATACCCAAAGGAAGTGGGAACTACTGGACAGTGACTTCGAGGTGCCGATCTTTGTTACATCCTAGTGGGTGTATTATGAACACAGTCTTAGAGACTCCATTCAACCCACACATTCCTTGCGGGTAGCCGTAGCGGTTGTTACTTTTGGACATACTCCAAGTACCCCCTGGGTATATCTGGAGTCCCCTTGCCTAATTTAATTCACTCATCTTTTCACATTAATTTAAAACGTACCAAGATACAATTGCACAACATTCACTCCAGCACTTGCAAGCACTCTTAATTATTTTCGACTCCATTTTAAGGCACTGGTCAACTGCTTATTTCTTTCAATCTATATGTGATTGGGTGTCATTTTGTGCTTATTTGTGATTGTCTCATCATGTTATCTGTTGTTTACAATTGTTAAATCAAAACTCCTAAAAAACTTACTTCATTTAATACCATCATCATCTAAGTAACCGGCCTTAATAACTTGTAGGGTCTACCCACCTTGGCTTCGTTAGGAGTTTGCCTAAACAGAGGAGTCAAGAACAAGGTGACATCCTTGACTCGAGACTTGCCCCCAAGGACACACCGAGTGGCTTGAATATTTCTGCCATGTTCCCCCCAGTTGTGTGAAAGGCGACAATAGATACATAATAGCAGAGGATGCTACCTGTCACTCCAGTACATAATGTTTTGGTACATAGAGTACCAAATGCAGAGGGAAGATGATTCTCTGCTTCAGGGGGAGTGACTATAGAAGATCTTTGAGTTCAACATGGTACGACAGGATGGACAACTTCCAGATGGACTAAGGCTTTACCAAGGGTAAAGTGGGTTCCAACCTTCAAGGTTGAATGCGGAAGACTGGGATATGTCAATGACCTGACAGGATGAATTGACAGAAGAATACCAGTCATGTTTGTGATATAGTACCCAAACTAGAAAGCAAGAGTGTGGTATCTTCCAAGTGGATTTGCAAGATAAAACATGTCGCTGATGGAAGTCTTGAAAAATACAAGATTTGTGGCTAAAGGATTCTCTCAGAGTAAGGGAATTGATTATGAAAAGACATTTCCTCCAAGAGCAAGGTACAGTTCCATCAGAACCATCATGGCACTTGCTTTCATGATGAAGTGGGATATACATTAGATGGATGTAAAGACGACCTTCCTTAATGGTATGATTGAGGAAGAGGTTTACATTGAACAACCATAAGGATTTGATGTATGTAAGTTGAAAAAGACTTTGTATGGGCTGAAGCAAGCTCCTAGAGCTTGGTATGGAAGAATAGATAGCTTCTTGACAAGCTTGGTCTTTACCAAGAATAAAGTTGATCTTAACCTTTACCTTATGGTTATGGATGATGAACCTGGCATACTTTTGTTGTATGTGGATGAACTATTTTTTACTGGAAATGAAAAACAGATCATAGATTGCAAGAAGAAGCTAGCTGAAGAATTCGAGATGAAAGATCTTGGATTGATGCATTATTTCCTAGGGATGAAAATGTGGCAGAGCTCAGAAGGAATCTTTCCGAACTAGGGAAAGTATGCTGTGGAAATCTTAAGAAGATTTGATATGTTGGATTGTAAAGCCATGGCCATACCCATGGATACCAACATGAAGATGTTGTCTGAGGAGACATCAAAGTTAGTAGACATGACTCAGTACAGGAAGATTATTGAGTCGTTGATGTATTTGATAAACACAAGGTCAGATATATGCTTTGCTGTGAACAACTTGAGTCAGTATCTAGTTAAACCTAGATGTGTTCACCTGATAGCTGCAAAGCATGATGAGCTACCTTAAAGGTACGACAAACTTGGGACTTTACTATGGTAGAGATCATGACTGCAGATTATATGAATATGCAGATTCAGATTAGGCAGGAAGTTTCACAGACAGAAAGGGAACCTTAGGTGGATGATTGTTGTTTGGGATTCGCCATGATCTCATCGTTTAGTAAGAAACAATCCAGTGATGCTCTCAGCACGGTTGAAGTAGAGTACATTGCAACTTGCTCCGCTATTTGGGAAGCCATATGGCTTCGGAAAACTGATGTCAGACTGTTTGACGTAGAGTTGGATACCACAGTGATTCTTTGTGACAACCAAAGTTGCATAAAGATGACAGAGAATCCTGTGGGATATGGTACTAAAGGGAGATATAAAACTCCAGTATGTAAGTACCGATGAGCAAGTTGCTGATGTGGTGACCAAGCTTCCATGACAAGATTGGTGAAGTTTGAAGACTTTCCTCACAAGGAGGAACAATGATGTTGATATAGATCCTTCCTCATAAGGAGGAACGATGAAGATATGGACCCTTCTTGAAAAGGAGAAACATGTCAAAGATATGGACCCTTCTCGAAAAGGAGAAACAGGCCGAAGATATGGACCCTTCTCAGAAAGGAGAAACAGGTCGAAGATACAGACTCTTTTTGGAAAGGAAGAACAAGTCAAAGATATGGACCTTCTTCGGAAAGGAGGAACACGTCAAAGATATGGACTCTCCTCGAAAAGGAAGAACAAGTCGAAGACATGAACCCTCCTCGGACAAAGGGGGAGCAAGTTGATAATATGGATCTTCCCGAAAAATGGGGAGTGATGATGAGACTGACATCGATGATGGGATGACAGTGATCCTCCAGCATGGAAGAGGCCAAGTGTGCCTGAAGATGCTGACAAAGTACCCACATTCACTTGTGGACGATAGTATCCTCTCTTGAGGATGGTAGGTATAACACTCTGTTCATTAGAGTGGTCCTTACTAGCTAAGGATGGCCCTGTAGATATTACTCTCGCATGGAGACTACCCACATTCACTTGTGGACGATAGTATCCTCTCTTGAGGATGGCAGGTATAACACTGTTCACGAGAGTGGTCCTTACTAGCTAAGGATGGCCCTGCAAATGTTACTCTCATGGAGAGTAACCACTTTCAGTTGTGGATACCGTAGAATAACACTCGCTCAGGAGTGGTCCTAACCTTAGTGATATGGATGCTCTACGATGATTCCTCACAGACGACAGGTCTGACATTTTGTATGTAGTCGAGATCTGCTCTCCACATGATACACTTGTATGGAGAGTATGCCTACATTCATATGTATATACCATAGAATAACACTCGCTTAGGAGTGGTCTTAACTTGTGTGGTATGGATTCTCTATGATGAGTCCTCATGGATGCTGTAGTATAACACTCACTTGGGAGTGGTCCTAACCTATGTGGTATGGATGTCCTATGATGGGTTGACGTTGTGTATGCGATAGAGATTTGCTATGCAAACAATACTCTTGCTTGGAAGACTATGCCTACACGTAAGTGTAGATACCGTAGTATAACACTCACTTGGGAGTGGTCCTAACCTGTGTGGTATGGATGGTCTACGATGAGTCCTCATGGATGATAGGGCCGACACTGGGTGCAGTCGAGATCTACATTTAGTTGTAGACGATTCAGTTGATCGATTTCATGGATCATGCTGATGGAGGATTGCATCGTCCTTGGACTTACGTCCTAAAGTGATTGAGATTGATCATCTCGCAAATAGATCATGTCACATCCCCACCTCTCATCCCGACGATGGAGAGGACGCGACCAACACACTGCTGCTGTCAAACGGGCAAAATAGCCCATGAACATATAATAAAAAAAGCGATAATAAATAAAATGCATTGAACATAAACATATACAGATGCATGGTGCATTCTACAGCGGAAGGAAATTTCGTTCATTCAAAGCATTCATCATGTCCATCATAGTTCATTAACATAAACATAGTTGCAGAGGTAAGTAATCAAGAATACTTATCTTGGAAAGAAGCTGGCCTGCAACTAGCTACGTCATTGCAACGTTCCACCCAACCATAAGCAAGTGTGCTCATCAATCTCTCAGCATCATTGCCACCCCCAAGTTGGGCATGATTCCACAAGGAACTAAGGAACAACAGGCTTACACACATAGCCAAATACATATCAAAACCTAGCCAAGACAAAACTACATTTGGGTTTATTAGGATACTAGGGAAACAAACAAATAATATAAGGGTTCCTTGGACTTACTCAGCCAAGACAACAATCACACCCAAATACTTTCATACCCTCTAACAGATGGGTTTCTTGGACTTACTCAGCCAAGCAAACACCAAGATGCACTTCACAGCAAAATACAATTGCTGGGCATGAAGGAAAAATGTTCTTCAACCAAAAACAAATGGGTAAGATGGGGAAAACCACCCTGGTAACCATAAACGGTTTCAACAAACGGTCTTGGTCATTATGGGAGCAAACTCAACCACCATAAACCCCCAAATCGTAAATTTGAACTCATAAAACGTTTCTGGGCATAGCAGGAGCAAAAACGACCTCCATTCGCCCACAAATCAAGAAATTTTGGCTCCCTAACCACTGAGGAACACAAAAACGAATTTCTGGGCATGGAATAGTGAGGAAACATTAGAAATCGTGAGGGAAAAACGCCTAGCAAGATCAGCTGCGTGAGGAAGACAAAATCGGCCTTTTGAAACCCCCAAAACGTGAATCACTGCTGCACATTCACTCAACAAAACAAAAACAGAATTTCCCAGCAATGGCAATGAGGAAAACCTCAACAAAAACGTCAAGGGAAGAGCCCAATCACTGAGCATTTCCAAATCCAACTCCTAGCCATGGGAGAATGAAGAAAACTCCCAAAAACGTGAAGGAAACACACAACATACCAAAAATGTGAAGGAGAGAGCTCTCCAAGCTTCCCACTACATGAGGAAATGGAGGACATGGGTGCACCATAGAATGGGCATGCATTTTTGGGTGTTAACTTGCACCATAAGTCAAAATCGCATTTTTAAAAAATGGGTGACTTCCCAAATTTGAATTTGACCTCCATACATTTCCCATCTCAAGGCAATAACTTCCTTCACCAACTTTAGATGACTAGGCATAAAAGACAAAATGGGTAGTTGACAACTTTATGGGTTTTCCCCTTGGTAGTTGACTTTTCCCCACTGGCTCAAGGGTTTGAATAATTCCCCCTCCCTATTCCTTGTGAAATCATGCCTCCATCTCTTTAACGTTGCGGCACATAGCTAGTTGTGGCATTTTTATTAATTTGCATTTTACATGATGTCTTAAACATATTGTTCCTGGCTAACACATAAACCATCGGCATTGATTTTAATCGTCGATACATAAAATACTAAATCCATGGTGGGGCCTTTGCCTTGAGCTCCACACCATGATCAAATAAAATATTTACATCATGTGCAATTCAATACCATGGGGTCAAAACCGGGGTGTTACAGATCATGTGTATTGCAAGTAGCATGGCAGCGAATGATTAAGTAGATCGAAGTACAACAGTGAAGGGTCAAGTAGATTGACGTGCGACTGCAAAGGATCAAGAAGAATTGAAGTGCTGCTGCAAAAGGGTCGAAAGGATCGAAGTGCTGCTGCAAAAGGATCGAAAGGATCGAAGTGCTGCTACAAGCGATCGAGAAAGATCGAAGTGCTGCTGCAAAGGATCAGAAGATCAAAGTGCTGCTGCAAAGGATCGAGAAAGATTGAAGTGCTGCTGCAAAGGATCGAGAAGATCGAAGTGCTGCTGCAAAGGATTAGAAGATCAAAGTGTTGCTGCAAAGGATCGAGAAAGATCGAAGTGCTGCTGCAAAGGATCAAAAGATCGAAGTGTTGTTGCAAAGGGTCAGAAGATCGAAGTGCTGCTGCAAAGGATCAAAAGATCGAAGTACTACTGCAAAGGATCAGAAGATTGAAGTGTTGCTACAAAGGATCGAAAGATTTAAGTGTTGCTGCAAAATGATCAAGTGATCGTGTGATGCAGAAGATGAAGACATTGAAGAGTAGCTGTTCTAGTTACTGATGAATGTTGAAAACTTCCTATGACGTACAGATGTATAACCTCGATGATGTTGCAGATATTGTCTCTCTGTTCTCCTATAGTCTATGATGATGTTGTCAGTAGAATAACCTTCTCGTTAAGGGGGAGTATTGAATATTGTAACTTCAAAGGATATTCTAAATGTATTTTACTGATGTAACCCAAGGGAGATGTCATTATTCCTTCGGCGGGGGGTTACTATTGTAATTGGTCATCATAGAGTCATGAGGTAAAGCCTCCATTGTAAGTCGGGTCAATAGTACCCTAATGAATATAATATAATATTGTATTGAGTCTTCCTAAGTGAAGTCGGCCCACTTAGTTAAGTGGGGCCAACTTGTTAGGTTAAAAGTCAAGTGACGAAAAGAGTATAAATAGAGGAGATGTGTTCCTCATTTGTACACACACTCACTTGTGCACAACGCATAGGAGATAGAGAGAGATATATCTGTTGGAGGAGGCGCACCTGTCTGGGGTCTTGTCTTATACTTTTTATACATCTTATACAGAGGAAGTTTTGCTGGGTTTTCTTCCCCATGAGGGTTTTCCAGGATAATCTTTGTGTTCTTTTGTGTGGCTGTGCTTGTCTATCTTTCAGTGATCTTTTGCTTATGGTTATGCTGTAATGATGCTAAATGTTATAAGATCTGATATAACCATTAAAAACTTAACACGAACAGAGGAATAACATCTTTGAAGGAGGAATACAATAAAAGTGCTGTAGAATATCTTCTGAAGGTACAATACTTTAACACTCCCTCTTAACTAGGAAGGTATTCTACATCAACAACTACCATCATCACAGCTGTAGAACTGACTGGTTAATATCTATAAGTCATAGGAAGTTTTGGAACAACATCATGCATCTTCATCATTAATCTTAGTATGAGAATACTGGATCATCTTTTGCAACCTCAGTATGTAAATACTGAATCATCTTCTATGAGTACTGGATCATCTTCTGCAACATCAGTATGTGGATATTGAATCATCTTCTGTGTGTACTGGATCATCTTCTGCAACGTCAGTATGTGGATACTGAATCATCTTCTGCAATATCAGTACGTGGATACTGAATCATCTTCTGCAAGATCAATATGTGGATACTAAATCATCTTCTGCAATATCAGTACGTGGATACTGAATCATCTTCTGCCATATCAGTATGTGAATACTAAATCATCTTCTGTAACATCAGTATGTGAATACTGACATACTGAAGCTTCTTCTGTAACATTTGTATGTGATTACTAAATCTTCTTTTGCAACATCAGTATGTGAATATTGGAACATCATCATCATCATCATCATCAGTATGTAAATATTGGATTATCATCTGCAACATCAGTATGTAAATATTGAAATAACAACAACATCATTAGCATGTTAGGGCTAAAGCAACATCATCAATAAATACTAGATCATCATTTGCATCATTAGCCTAGATGCTGGGACATCATCATCATCATCAACATAAGATTGTTGAAACAACATCGTCATCATCATCATCATCATCACAAAGTGTTGTGACTTCAGTCTTCAACCACATCAACATTATCAGCATAGGGTGTTGGGACCACAACCACATCAACATCATCAACACAACGTGTTGGGACCACAGCCACATCATCGACATCAACATACAAATGTTGAAGCAACAACATCATCAATATCAATATAGAAAATACCGAAACTACCTCATCATCATCAATATAGAAATACTTAAACTATCTTATCAACATCAGTATAGAAATACTGAACCTGCCATATCAACATCAGCATGAAAATACTGAACTTGCCACATCAATGGCGAATAAAAAGATTTATCCTCGACAATGACACCATAATATGTTGTCGCCTTTCACGCACCTGGGGGAAAAAACGTGGCAGAAATCTTCAAGCCACTTGGTGTGTCCTTGGGGGCTAGTCTCAAGTCAAGGATTTCACCCTGTTCTTGACTCCTTCGTTTAGGGCTTGAAACACTCATTTAAGGCAGGGAACTAATTCCTATCTTAGAAGAGAAGCAAACAGAAGCCATCTCTCACCACGAAGACTTGGTCAGATTATATAGAGAAAAGATGCTCCCAACTTGTCAAAGTATGCAGGATGAGCTCTCTCCCATGCTCCAGTCCATGTAACCTAATTCTCCCCAAAGCTTATAGGTTGCCTTGTTTAGGCTGCAACTATGCAAAGAAATCTTATGGAGAATGAAGGTCAAATGGATTGGGCTTAAGTTCAATCCACCCCTGTCGTTTCATGTGACTACACGGGAACTTGATAAAGAAAGGAAAAACTTAAAAGAAGCAGTGGAAGGAAGAAGAGAAAATGGCAAGGTATTCTGACAACAATGCCATCACCAGATTCATATCCTATCACTATAGGCAGGAGTGCAGTCAACAACAAATGGACACACCAGAGCAGGTAGAGTAAAAACCAGGCCATCTCTCTTTTTGTTGTTTTGTTGCACAAGGATGTGCAAGAACCTTAAGTTGGGGGGGTGACGATGAGCCAATATTTAGTATGTTCCTAAATCCCATCTCTATGGACTATATGGCCTACCCTACATTTCCAGAGATCTAAAGCCTAGCTAAACATTAATATTTTTAATGATCTTGAGATATTTTGAGCCAATGCATGTTTTACTATTAATGAGTATTTAGGGTTTTGAAGTATGTGATATGCTTTGGTTTTTGTTATGTCTTTTGATGCTTTCATAAACTAACTTGGATCGAGCAGACCTAAGCTTGATGAAGATTAGGTGATGAACGCATCACTAAAGTTCACAATAGAAATCAGGAATTGTGTTTCCCTTAATCTTCAACAGATTAAGCAGTTAAATCAATGCCATTACCTACTCGAGATGCTAAGTGGAGATACATCAACGTAATTATAGGAACTTTGGAGATGGCCTCCTTGATTCAAGTGTTTTCCTCAAGTTTAAGTTAAAAGCACCTTTTGAATAAAAAGATAAAACTAGGCTAGGAGAACATGCAACTGCGTTTTCCTAGTTTTGGGAGATAGAACATTTAAGTACTGCAACTTATTATTATGTAATTTCTTGTTATGAATAAAAAGACTTGTTGAAGTTTTTGCAGTAATCTGGTCTTGTGAAGCTCCTTATGAAACCTTGAGCAAGGACGCACTCAAGGTCTCCGAGGAACTATTGTGTTTTCAACTTTTCAGTCACTCTTTTAGTTATTTATGTATGTGTTGATTGTGTCTTAAGTTCCTGTAATAGTTCCATGATTGATTTAATTCTGTTATAGTCTTTGTGGGAGTTGTCTGTGTAGGAGTTATGACACTCCTGTAGTAGTTGTTACAGAATATGTTGTTTTCTATTATTTATGATTACGTCATGTAATGATCAGAATTAAGCTCATATTTATATGCCTTGGGTTTGTATCCATCATTAAGTAGCTTGTTTTCTTTACTAAAGTGAATCTATAAAACAAATCTTGATCTGGTTAATTCCTTGTCGATGACTGAGACAGAGTATATTTTCTAGCTTGCTGTATACAGGGTTATGAGAACAAATAGATGAAGTGATCATCTTTATGTTTTATTTCTTTCTGTAGCTAATTTCAATTCACAAATTGTTTCTATAACTGTAATTACTTTGCACAACATCTCATCAATTAGTCCTTTCTTTGGGTTGATAAAGTATAGTAAAGTATGTTGGGATTACAACAATCTTGCTCTAACAATAGAGACCATCAGCAATTCCAAAAGTGTTTCATGAAGGTAGGTGAACACCTCATGTGATGTGGAGGGCTTGTGGTCCCCTAGTCCCTTCGATGTATTTTGGTTGACTTACATTTGGAGAGCTTAGTGGGTGTATGCTTACCTTAGAGGGATTAGTGCTAGAGAGGCACACTTCTTGATGTGATAGTTGGCACATGTGGCAGTTTGACATCTTCTACAAAGGAACACTTGTTGTGAAGGATGGGCACTTATGAGTCATGACATGTGGAGTAAGCATCTAGGAGCGTTGGAACCACCTTGCACATATGTCGAGTATTGAGGAGGAATGCTCGAGTTAAGATGCCATTGTTGGAGGATGCACTATCTTGCTTAGAGGAGTGCTTGACATGTCGACACCCTGACTTGGTGGGTGCACCATGTGGGGGGTTGTACAAAACTTATTGTGCCATGTGGTATCATGCTTAGTGGAGCTCTCCCACTTGGGGCTTTGCTATCAACTTAGCCTAGGGTTTGTTTTTGGACTTGGTCCATGTCATATTTTTTGCTCCTATACTTAATCATACATAAAGGGAGGAGAGATTTTTTATAACTTGTATTGTGTCTTAGAGATGTGATAATCGGTGTGATACTAGCTATTGGAGGATTTTGGAAGAACAATTATTTCCTCTTGTAACAAGAAGAGTGCTTGTGGGAGGCAAGTGCTAGGGCTCCTTGGCTTGTGTGATGCAAGTGAAGAGTAAATCTTACGAGATGCAAGTGTGGATCGAAGGGTTGGATAGTTGGTGTGATGCTAGTTTGTTGTTGAGCACTTAGAGAAGTCCTTGCTTGGGATAAAGTGGAAAGACTTGATGTACCATCTTTGGCAAAGCTTAGGTATTGTACTTTGTTTTCATATTTTGATAATAATTTGTAGCATTTCTGTCCTAAATTCTCTTATTGCAATTATGGTTTTCATGTGTTTTGAGAAAGTTTTATAGCTGGTTTACTTTTTATGTTGATTTATAGGGACAGCTAGACTGAAATGTTGAGTGATTTGTCATGCCTTAGATGAAACTTCAAATCTGAGATGTGCTGTTATATTTCTGCTGTTAATGAATGTAATTTTCAGATCTGCATACTTGATTAAATCATGCCCTATGGACTTTTGCATTGATCTAGTGTTGAATTTTTGTGGTGTTTATCTACTTGCAAGTTGCACTTGCTTAAACGGTAAACCAGTGGTGGACAGATTTGAGATATTTGCAGGTGTATTTTTCAAGAGTTCAGCTTAGCCCATGGCTGAAAGTTCTGTCATATATGTGATAAGTTGGTGACCTAATTGAAATTTCAGTGCAAATTTCAGATTGGGCAGACTTTTGAAATTTCTACAGTTTACTCTTTTGTTACGGTCTCAGCAAGGGAGAGGAAGGCTATGGTCTCAGTAAGGGAGAGGAAGGCTATGATTTATCACTTGTCTACTATAAGAAATTATTGTACAATGATGTGTTACAGTTCCACTCAAAATATGCATCTGTCAGGTCTTGAGCTTCAATGCGAGCTTGGTTGTTTTAACTCTTCTGTTGTTTTGCCAGTACTGGGAACACGCAGAATTTCCATTTGAGATTGTGCCCAAGCTTGCAAGTATTGGAGTGTCTGGAGGCACCATTAAGGTCTGAGGCAAGAAATAAATGTGCTCACTTCTTTTTAATTTAATTACTTCTTAGTTTTTTACATTTAATATAATCTAGAGAGTGATTGATTTGTACTTTGTAGGGATATGGCTGCCCTGGACTATCTATTCTTGGGAGTGCTCTTGCAATGGCTGAGCTTGCAAGGGTAGATGCTAGCTGCTGTACATTTATGATGGTTCATACTTGCTTGGGGATGCTTACAATTTGTAAGCCCAAATTTTCAACCTACGTGTTCTCTCTTTTGATTAGAAATAGTACATCTACCATAGGCATTTTTTCATGACTATGGCTGTTCTTTTTGTATGATGTGTAACATTGTGATTATCCAGTACATCTTACCTTATTGTTTCTGAAAATACTTGAACAGCACTTTGTGGAAGCGAGGATCAAAAGAAAAAATACCTACCATCTTTAGCTCGACTTGATACTATAATATGTTGGGTATGCACATCTTTTTTGTAGTATAGGTTCTTCCTTCTTCAACTCATTGTTTTTTCCACTTGAGATGTATTGACAAATGTGCCATGTAATGTTTTTTCACGGTCACAGGCTTTGACTGAACATAACTATGGCAGCGATGCAAGCTCTTTGAGCACAACAGCAACCAAGGTCTATTGTCATTAAACTGTCATTCAATTTTCTTGTCATAAGTATATTTTTTTCCCTCGTATATTGTCTTGGCTCTTGATTAATTGTCGTTTGGAAGAACTAAATTAGTGGCATAACTCTTGTATTGGCATGCCATCTATTTTAGAAAATAAGGAAAATAAATTCTAATCAATATCTCATCCATTGGCGGTGCCATTTGCTGAATAATAATCAAACCAGGTGGAAGGTGGTTGGAAGTTGGATGGCCAAAAACGCTGGATAGGAAACAGTACCTTTGCAGACATACTAGTAGTTTTTGCCAGGAATACCACCACAAATCAAATAAATGGGTAGGAGACATAGTACCAAATATAACCTGATTTGATTATAATAGATCTTACTTATTTGTTCTGTACCTTACATATCAATTTCCATGAACACCTTCATTTGATGAACCGTCTTGATTACGGTTTCTTCGAATGAATACGATGGACAAAATGAAAACATTGCAAGAACTGCATGTAAAGGACCAAGCTTCCTTTTAAAGAAGTGGCTTCACATACAAAAAGCATTTTTTGTAATATGTATTGAATTGTTTCTTGCATATCTAATTTCATGGATTTTCCACAGGTTTATTGTGAAAAATGGTACTCCTGGACTCAGGGTGACAAAAATAGAGAATAAAATTGGGCTGAGGTGTGTTCAGAATGGGGACATTCTTTTGAAAGGAGTTTTTGTTTCTGACGAAGATAGATTGGCAGACATCAATTCCTTTCAAGATACAAACAGGGTATGTCTCTCACAGTTTCCTGGTAATGTTTGGATCTCTGAAATTCACTAGAAATTTGCTAAAGGAAGGTGATCGATGCCAATGCATTTTCTTTTGGCACATCCATTTGATATAATCACCCTACTTTTATCGTCTCTTAGGTTAAACATCTGTAATGTAGTCTAATTTCGTAAAGCTAATTCTGTATTTAAAAGTACAGTTAAATAATTTTATGCCATGACAATAGTTTCATTTGTGTGCGTGGTTTGAGAACAATACTGAGTTTATGCCTTGATTTTATTTCAGGTGCTTGCTGTATCACGTGTAATGGTTGCTTGGCAGCCCATTGGTATCGCAATGGGTGTCTATGATATGTGTCACAGGTGCAATATTGGTTTATCTTTGACATAGACCTTAATTACATTTGACTCTCAAGCATGCACTTAATTCATTTTCGCACATATTACTAAGGAACAGAGCTCCATTTCTGTTTCACTGTACAGGTATTTACAGGAAAGAAAGCAGTTTGGAGTGTCATTAAATTCTTTCCAAATCAACCAAGAAAAACTTGTTCGTATGTTGGGTACCATTCAAGCAATGACCTTAATGGGATGGCGACTGTGTAAGTTGTATGATGATGGGAAGATGACTATCGGACATGCCGGCTTAACCAAGGCATGTGAACTTAACTGCAGCAATGATTCTATGCAGGATTTGGCTAGAATCAATTATGTAAGGAGAGCACTTTTTGGGAGTTCTGACAGGTTTGTGCTATGTTTAGGCGTGGAATACCTCGAAAGCAAGGGAGGTAGTGTCTTTGGGACGAGAATTGCTTGGTGGCAATGGAATCTTGACTGACTTTCTAGTGGCTAAGGTATGTAGTGGCCCCCAGAATATGTATGCTAGAAACCTTTAGCAGTAAAGTGTAAGATATGTTAACTAGCTCACAAGTATACTTTTATCAGAAGTGTGTATAGAGAAAGAGTATCAGAGTCTGATATAATGTAGCATATTCTTTTATTCCTGGAATAAATTACAGGAAATCCTCTAACTGCAGTAAAGTGTAAGATATGTTAACTAGTTCACAAGTATACTTTTATCAGAAGTGTGTATAGAGAAAGAGTATCAGAGTCTGATATAATGTAGCATATTCTTTTTTTCGTGGAATAAATTACGGGAAATCTTCTAACTGCTTTTCATGATTCATGGATGGTAAAAGGAGTAAACCACTGGTCCTGATCACGGAGCCTAACTCTTAGGGGATCAAGAGAGTTGAACCCGTGACCTCCCCTACTATTGGGGAAGAGATTGGGATCAAGAGAAGAGAGTCAAACCTGTAACTTCTCCTACTGTGGGGAAGATATCTCATGTCTAACTCATGACCACTTAAGGCTAATCCTTGAGGCTATGTAGCATATTCCTACTTTCGATGAAGACGTGTTATCTTAAGTAGGACTAAAACAGTGGGAAATGCATTAATTGCATTATTCCCTAGTAACACAGGACCTTAAAATGCTGGAATAGCATTTGAAGTTCCTATTGAAAGAGCTATTTCTATAAATTTTGATTTTTTTCTGCTCCTGTAGGGAGATAAGCTTTTCCTCAAGAGTGTGCATCTAATTGGATAGATTAGTTAAATGCTTTTTTTCTCTTTTTGCAGGCATTTTGTGATTTGGAACCTATACACTCATATGAAGGAACATATGAAATCAATTCACTGGTCACTGGGCGAGAAGTTACAGGAACTGCAAGTTTTAAAGCACCACCTGCTCGTAAACAGTTAACTGCAAAGTTATAGGTACAATTCATCTACCATGGACAATGTCCTTATCAGCTAAGACACAGGGTTCGCCGAACCTAATCCTTGAGGTTCGAGGTTCGGTGAACCTCAAAAAAAATTTGAAATTCATTCAGGTTTGCCGAACTTGAAAGACGAACCTGATGTTGAACCTAAAGCCGAACCTAAACTCCATCGAACCTTGAGCCTGAAAGCGAGCCTAAAGGCGAACCTGAAGGCAAATTGTTTTTGAGGTTCAATTTTTTTACTGAAAAAAATTGAAATTAAAAAAAAGGAAAAAGCACGATACCTATAACTTAAATGTTGTCTATAAATTAAATGCTCCTCTATTTATTTATGCTGTCTATGAATTAAATGCTCTCTATTTATTTATGTTGTTTATAAATTAAATGCTCTTGATTTATTTATACATTTAATCCATAGATTAAATGCTATCTATTTATTTAAATGCTCTCTCTACTTCAATAGATCAGACCTGTAGTCTACATAAGAACACACCAAACAACAAGTAAGAACATAGATTTACCCCCAAGAACAAACTACTGCTGTGGGAAGTATGTAAATCTGCTGTTAAACCACAAAAACCTGCTCTTAGAAGCACAGATCTGTGGCAGAAATGTCATAAACAACAAGTATATACGCAGAAATTATGAATAGTGACCTAAGTGCTTTGAATCCTATGGGCTATGGGCTGTAGAAAATTAGTTAAGGGGGAGTACATGAAGAAAGTTTATATATAATATATATAGAGTCGAACCTATTGTCGAACCTCATCCGAAAATTTGAACTTGAACCAAACCTAATCCTTGCCGAACCTGAACCCGAACCCGAACCCGAACCGTGTGACTTAGCTTGTCAGTATTGTTGATTATCTAGATGTTACTGGCAACACATAAATTTAGGGTCGTAAATGTCCCTTGAAAAGTGAAATTCAGCAGCCCTGGAAACCCTAGTAGCAAACAATTATGTGCCAGTCATTGTAGGATTTTTAAGATAGAATGATGCCTAAGTGAGAGATTTCCAAAATGGATTATGTTTTAAGGATAATTGGGCTACAATTCTTTCAAGGAGGTTGACGTTTTCTCCCTAATATGTTATTTGTTGAATCACCTAAGGCTGTACAATGGATATGGAGATGATCCAGGAAATTGGCTGTAGGAAGCCATTGCATGGGATCAGAATGGCCTTAGAGATGTGCAATAGACGTTTAACTTATTTTTCCTTTTTCCTACGTACACGTGTCTCCATATCCAGGAAATTGGCTGTAGGAAGCCATTGCATGGGATCAGAATGGACTTAGAGATGTGCAATAGACGTTTCACTTATTTTCCCTTTTTTCTACGTCCATGTGTAATAATTGAATTATTTTTTCATTTTTCCTTTTTTCTACGTCCATGTGTAATAATTGAATTATTTTTTTAGAATTGTACATGCATGTATAATAATTGAGTATTTTTAACATTGAAAAAATGTGTGAGCTATGCTTCTTTTTGTTTTCATTTTTTCCATGACTTCTTCAATGTATAATACTTTTTCATACTTGTTTTTCCTTAAAAACAACACTTTAGCTTGGTTTTGTTTTCATTTTTTTCATGACTTTTTCAATGTATAATACTTTTCATGCTTGTTTTTCCTTAAAAACAACACATATAAAGAAATAAAGGAAAAAACACGTGTAATAATTGAATTATTTTTTTAGAATTGTACATGCATGTATAATAATTGAGTATTTTTAACATTGAAAAAATGTGTGAGCTATGCTTCGTTTTGTTTTCATTTTTTCCATGACTTCTTCAATGTATAATACTTTTCATACTTGTTTTTCCTTAAAAACAACACATATAAAGAAAAAAGAAAAAAACACATATAAACACATATAAAGAAAAAAGAAAAAAACACATATAAACACATATAAAGAAAAAAGAAAAAAACACATATAAAGAAATCAAAGTGAATCTTGCATTTTCATTTCTAAATGGCCTGCCCTCTCCAACCACGAGATCACAACTCAATATATATTTGATAGATATAAGACTTCTTCCCAATAAGAATAGTATATTATTAACCTAACAAAATAAAAGAATTAAAAAAATTAAAAAACAAGTCATCCATTGCACATAATATTTAATCGGCATTTTCATTACAAATTTTTATTTTTTAATAAAATGATTCTTTAATCAACATTTTCATCACATTTTTTTTAATAAAAGTAGTTTGTGTGGCACTACAAACTCGAAAAAATTGGCTTGCTCCAATTAAAAAAAATGCTACACTTAAAAAAAAATGCCAAAATGCCACATTGCTTAAGAGATGGTACAAAAGCATAACAAAAAATTAATTCTTCAATTATTTTTATCAAGGTGAAAAAAGTAATATATATATATATCCAATAGGTTATATATTATATATACAACAGGGAGGACCATGTCATCAATGTGAATTGGGAGCTATTGTTAATAAGGGTCATGGAGGAGAGTGATGAAGCCAACTATGGTGTTGCTTTCATTTTATTTGATCCATTAGTGTCCTTAAATAGCAAGGGTATGGTGTCGCTTTCACTTTATTTGATTCATTTGTGTTATCAAATGGCAAGGTGTGAATTGAGATCTTACTGTTCAAGGGCCATGGAGGAGGCAATGGAAGAGTGCTATGAGACCAACTATGGTGTTGCTCTCACCTTATTTGATCCATTTGTGTCATCAAATAACAAGGGTATGAATTGGGAGCTTATTAGTCATGAGCCATGGAGGACAGTTATAAGGAGAACTATGATGTTGTTCCCAACTTTTTCAAATAACATTGTGGCTTGGCATTTTTCAAAGCATTACCATAAAACGGGGTAGGAGATTCAACAAAGTCTTCATGTTCATAGTACAAGGAGCCGATGAGGAGCTTTACTTTTTGCACATCTACAATAATTTGCATAAAAGAGATTAGCACGAATCAATGATTTGTCAACTAGGAGAAAATGTGAACAAGTTATCAATGATTAACCATAGAAGCATTCACTTTTTCTTTCTTTCTAGATAGCTAATAAAGCTTTGATTTGGATGTATTGGCAAATTGATTGAAATTTAGAGTTCGACCCACCCTCTTAGATATTAAGTAGAACAAGTCATTCACTACTACCAAGTAAAGTACCAGGGATAAAAAAACATCCTTACTGGATAGACTCAAAAATCCAAATTTTCATTAGCATTTGTGGATATATAAATAAGTTTGAAGCCTCTAAGAAGAAGGGTTTCCACATATCCAAGAAAAAAGATACCTAACTCTATGGCCTTGTGTATGAACAAGAGGAAACAACAATCAACCTTGTTATATACTTTTACGAAGATGTATTTGTTGAACAAAACATCGAGGGGTAAACATTTTGCATGCCATCCTATACAATGATATCATTGTCCAAAATGAAGCACGCTTAATCTTTTTAGGTTCAGGCATAAATAATATAATTCCTTTGTTTATATTGACCTCTTATGAGTGTTTTCTATAAACATCTTTGTGCAATTGCAACAAATCTAGGTTGACAAAAATCCTAAGCCACCTTGTAAAGTTTGCTAAAAAAATTGTCCAAGGTGAATTATCTTCACCCATCTCCATTATGGCATTTGTTAACTCATCCAAGGTTAACCATCTCCATTAGGGGCGTTTGTTAACTCATCCAAGGTTAACCATCTCCATTAGGGCCTTCGTTAACTCATCCAAGGTCAATGATTTATCACACATCCTTTTTTGGCTTTAGAAAACTTTATGGTACTACCATACCTTACTTGGTAATGTCTTAAGACTCTGATACCATTTTGCTAGGGGAGACAACTCCTCCTTGATATCTTCATATTTGGTCGGCCTTTCGTTCGGATTTTCAACCACAAAGATCCCCTTGATAGCTTTTCATAAGACAATCCCCAATATAGACCTAGTGTAACCTTGTTCAGGATCGACATCCCTAGGCATATAGAATTTCATCCACTTTTAAGGAGTTCGAAAGCTTGGTGGTCATAGGTTATTATTCTTTGTCAAAACAATTTTATTGGAGCTATACATTTACCTAATTAGCTACTCCTTGACTACTTTGTGTTGCTCTCATTTGATTATGACTATTTGTTGTCCCAAATCCGTTAGGAAAAAGATAACATAAACAATGATCATCTTCCCACCAAACAATCCAACCATCCTTGCCTTTAGGTCTACACATAAAGTCCCAGGCTCGACTTTATGCAACTCAAGCAAGTCTTGTGAAACATTCATAATAATATAGATCTTATAGGTAAATAACTATTTTACTAAATAATTAATTGATTAATGCAACTTTGACCTTTTGGTAAGATATCCAAATTTGAATAGTTAGTGTTTGAATGATTATAACCTAAAATATATTAGATTACTTACTTTTAAGTTAATAATAAAGCAATGAATTAGATATTAGTTTTGTAATAATTGCATATTAACAAATCAACATAGATTCATCTTAACTTCGACTCTATCAAGTATTGAGAAAGATCGAATTCTTTGAGGTGCGAACCCCCTTTTAAAGTCCTAAACTTCAAGGGATTTGATCCCTCTCGGCGCTTGATAGAGCCAAAGTTAAGATGAATCTATGTTGGTAGGTAAACAAATGATCTATCATTTATGCCCTTATTAATCAATAAATTGATCTTAAAAACCATGTGGTTAGAGTTAATTAGGGGTCATGTGGTTAGAGTTAATTGACAAGATCTAACACATGCTGCTACTACTAATAATAATAAGATGGGCATTAACACATGCTACTACTAATAATAAAAAGATAGGCATTGATGGACACATGCTACGAATGAAAAAATAAAATAGATGGAATTACTAATAAAAATAGATGGGATTAATGGTGAAAACAATGACTTGCAAAAAACTATGCGCAATTCAAGCTCAAACACACTATAAACTAAAAGCTTTAAACGAATTTAATGAAAAGTTTATATTAGACTTTAGACTTCATCTTTCATCAATTCAAAATATAAATCATTGTATTTTTTCTAATAATAATTTATAACCTTTTAATCTATACAAATTTGCAATTTTTTTAACTCAAAATATAAATCATTGTATTTTTTCTAATAACAATTTATAACTTTTTAATTTATACAAATTTGTAATTTTTTTAATTTTAACATAGTATATATTCACTTTAAAATCCCCTCAATACCAATTTAATGAAAAGTTTATATACAACTTAAAAAAAATCTTTCATAAGACAATTCCCAATATATATCTAGTGTAACCTTGTTCACGATTGACATCCCTAGGTATATGAAATTTCATCTATTTTTAAGGAGTTCGAAATCTTGGTGGCCATAGGTTATTGTTCTTTGTCAAAATGGCTTTATTGAAGCTATACATTTACCTAATTAGCTCCTCCTTGACTACTTCGTGTTGGTCTCATTTGATTATGACTATTTGTTGTCCCAAATCCGTTAGGAAAAACACAACATAAACAATGACATCTTCCCACCAAACAATCCAACCATTCCTTGCCTTTAGGTCTACACATAAAGTCCTAGACTCAACTTTATGCAATTCAAGCAAGTCTTGTGAAACATTCATAATAATATAGACCTTATAGGTAAATAACTTATTTACTTCATAATTAATTAATTAATGCAACTTTGACCTTTTGGTAAGATATCCAAATTTGAATAGTTAGTGTTTGAATAATTATAACCTAAAATATATTAGATTACTTACATTTAAGTTAATAACAAAACAATGAATTAGATATTAGTTTTGTGATAATTGCATATTAACAAATCAACATAGATTCATCTTAACTCTGGCTGTATCAAGTATTGAGAAAGATCGAATCCTTTGAGGTGTGAACCTCGTTTTAAAGTCCTAAACTTCTTCAAGGGATTTGATCCCTCTCGATGCTTGATAGAGCCAAAGTTAAGATGAATATATGTTGGTAGGTAAACAAATGATCTATCATTTATGCCCTTATTAATCAATAAAATGATCTTAAAAACCATGTGGTTAGAGTTAATTGCCAAAACCTAACACATGCTACTAATAATAATTAAAAGATGGGCATTAACACGTGCTACTACTAATAATAAAAAGATGGACATGGATGGACACATGCTATGAATGAAAAAATAAAATAGATAGAACTACTAATAAAAATAGATGGGATTAATGGTGACAACAATGACTTGCAAAAAGCTATGCGCAATTCAAGCTCAAACACACTATAATCTAAAAGCTTTAAACCAATTTAATGAAAATTTTATATATTAGACTCTACTATAAACTAAAAGCTTTAAACCCATTTAATGAAAAGTTTATATATTAGACTCTAGACTTCATCTTTCATCAATTCAAAATATAAATCATTGTATTTTTTCTAATAATAATTTATAACCTTTTAATTTATACAAATTTGTAATTTTTTTAATTCAAAATATAAATCATTGTATTTTTCTAATAATAATTTATAACTTTTTAAATTATACAAATTTGTAATTTTTTTAAATTTAACATAGTATATATTCACTTTAAAATCTCCTCAATACCAATTTAATGAAAAGTTTATATACAATTAAAAACAATCCCCAATATAGATCTAGTGTAACCTTGTTCACGGTCGACATCCCTAGGCATATGGAATTTCATCCACTTTTAAGGAGTTTGAAAGTTTGGTAGCCATAGATTATTGTTCTTTGTCAAAATGATTTTATTGAAGCTATACATTTACCTAATTAGCTCCTCCTTGACTACTTGGTGTTGGTCTCATTTGATTATGACTATTTATTGTCCCAAATCCGTTAGGAAAAACACAACATAAACAATGGCATCTTCCCACCAAACAATCCAACCATCCTTGCCTTTAGATCTACACATAAAATCCTAGACTCATCTTTATGCAATTCAGTGAAGTCTTGTGAAACATTCATAATAATATAGACCTTATAGGTAAATAACTTATTTACTTCATAATTAATTAATTAATGCAACTTTGACCTTTTGGTAAGATATCCAAATTTGAATAGTTAGTGTTTGAATAATTATAACCTAAAATATATTAGATTACTTACTTTTAAGTTAATAATAAAACAGTGAATTAGATATTAGTTTTGTAATAATTGCATATTAACAAATCAACATAGATTCATCTTAACTCTGGCTCTATCAAGTACTGAGAAAGATCGAATCCTTTGAGGTGCGAACCCCCTTTTAAAGTCCTAAAATTTTTCAAGGGATTTGATCCCTCTCGATGCTTGATAGAGCCAAATTTAAGATGAATCTATGCTGGTAGGTAAACAAATGATCTATCATTTATGCCCTTGTTAATCAATAAAATGATCTTAAAAACCATGTGGTTAGAGTTAATTAGAGGTCATGTGGTTAGAGTTAATTGCCAAAACCTAACACATGCTACTAATAATAATAAAAAGATGGGCATTAACACATGCTACTAATAATAATAAAAAGATGGACATTGATGGACACATGCTACGAATGAAAAAATAAAATAGATGGAATTACTAATAAAAATAGATGGGATTAATGGTGACAACAATGACTTGCCAAAAATATTCTCAATTCAAGCTCAAACACACTATAAACTAAAAGCTTTAAACCAATTTAATGAAAAGTTTATATATTAGACTCTAGACTTCACCTTTCGTCAATTCAAAATATTAATCATTGTATTTTTTCTAATAATAATTTATATAAATTTGCAATTTTTTAAAATTTAACATAGTATATATTCACTTTAAAATCCCCTCACTACCAATTTAATGAAACGTTTATATATTAGACTCACACTTCATCTTTCATCAATTCAAAATATAAATCAATATATTTTTATAATAATTTATAACCTTTTAATTTATAATTATTTTTTTAAATTTTAACATAGTATATACTCACTTTAAAATCCCCTCAATACATCTAATGTTATCTTTAATACAATTTCTAAATTAATGTTAAAAACACTTAATTTCTAAATTAATATTAAAAATACTTAATGCGATAGCTATACTATCTATTCAAAGTCCATAAGTCCATAAGACTTCTGAAATGTTCAATAAAAATAAAAAAAGGATCCATTGTTTTTATAAATATGATTGGATTGAATTAATGATGGGGTTTCATTGAATTAATGTTACATTACATTATTTACCATACAAAAAATGTAATTTTGTGTTCTATAAAGAAAAATACAATATAACTATAAAATTTTGTTTTCAAAATTTTAAAATATTTGTAAAATAAATTATTTTTTAAAATATAAAAGGTTTTTTGTAGCAAGCATGGGGCTTGGGTTCTGGGGTTTGAAATGGGGCTTGAGTTTTGGGGTTTGAACCTTTAACCTATTTATAATGAGCCATATCATTTCACTCCTTTACTAATTGATCTACATATCTTTGTGTGTTATTTTTAATAAACTATTTAAAAATTAAAAACATATTAAAATTTTGAAATTAACAAAATATTTTTAATATTAGAATCATTTATTAATTAACATGTAAAATTTCAATTTGATTTGTTATTTTATATTATAGTTAGATCAAAATTTGTTATTTTATATTATACACAAGATGTGTAGTTCATGATGTATATAAGTCTCAACAAGTTGTAATACTTATGTTGCATTAATATATTGATATAGTAAAAATTATCAATCAAAACATATTGCATAGTTTACATATGGATAGGTCCATAAATTAATGCAAGAAAATGCATATATGTTCAAAAATATACTTAGATAATAATAAGTTAGTTAAATTTAAAAATAATAAAGTATGTTCAAAAATATACTCAAATAATAATAAGTTAGTTAAATTTGGAAATAACCAAGCAGATGTAAATTATAATGGATGTGGTGGAATCACTATTAAAGAACAAACATGCATGGATTTGGTGGAACCACTATTAAAAACATACATGCATGGATTCGGTGAAACCATTATTAAAAAACATACATGCATAAAGTATTATATGGGCTTCAATGATTGACTCTTTTTCAAGTTTTGATTTAAAAAAACAAGATGGTAAAGCATGTGTAATTAGCTAGTTGACTTATAAAGCTTGACTTAGTCATTGAAAATGATGGCACTAATTATTTAAAAAGACAATTGCAAATCTTGAGCTAGCCACTAAAAAATGAAAAAAATAAGAAATATAATATTTTTTTTTCCAAAATATAGGATGGTAAAACTTGTGTAATTAGTTAGTTGATAATTGTTAAGCTTGAGGTAGTCATTGAAAATGATCACAGTTGTAAAAATTAAGCTAATAATTGAAACTGAATACAATTGTAAAGCTTGTGCTAGCCATTAATATGAAAAACAATTGGAATCTTTTATCCAAATTTCTATAAATTTATAAAATGATGACTAAATCCCTACAAAAATATAATAAAGTAACTAACAAGTCTTCACAGGAGAGGGGAGAGAGGATAAGATATTTTAAAGTCAGAGAAATTATTCCAAGATATATTTGACTATTCAATATTGGTTTGTTTGTGGCTTAGTGGTTGCGACATCACATAGCCATACAAACAACATGGGTTCAAACCCTAAGCCCAGGTTCACACCGAGTCCAGTGTACAGCCCTTTTGTGTGTGGGAGGTCTAGGACTACCTAGAGTTAGTTTCCCTTCCTTATCAAAGGGGTCATTGTTTATCATAGATCCTTTATCATTGTTTATTATCATACACATGTACCCACACTACATGTATTATAAGGAAGAAGGGGAGACCTAACAATCACATTCAACTTGCAACTAATCAGCCATAATTACAAGGAGTCCATTACTTTTAAATACATATAACTGACATAATATTATGGTGCAAAATTGTAGAAACATATGCTACAAAATTTTGCAAGTTGTATGTGCTAGTTTCTATTTGGCCAAAACAATTGGTTAAGGGAAAATCACAAAGTGGGTGAATGTTGCAAGTTGTACGTGCTAGTTTTAATTTGGCCAAAACAATTGGTAAGGGAAAATGACAAAGTGGGTGAATGTTGCATGTTGTACGTGCTAGTTTCAATTTGGCCAAAACAATTGGTAAGGGAAAATCACAAAGTGGGTGAATGTCAAACTTTGGTAGATGTTTATTGTCTAGATAAATCTTTAAAAAATTATCCAAGACCAAAGCAATGTTGTTGAGAGTATTTTGTGAATATTTGGGTAACAATGAAAGTAATTTAAATGTAACGTCCCCCTCACCCAATTCGACCAATGGGAGGGGACATTAGCTAAATTCAAGGCCTCCAAATTCCACCCCAAATATAAATTACGAATTCATAACAAATAAAATCGATCCACGCATAATTAACATGCATAAACAATGATAAACATTACATACATCAATTAAGTACGTTTCAAATTCAAATACACATAAATACTTATCTTAAACAACACAATACCAAGCAATTGGTTGTGTAAGAGAGATTTTCCACCCAACCATAGGCACTCTATCTAGCATATACTCTTTTTGTTGGGAGGCCACCCCCAAGCGGGGCTATGAGGCCACCAGGGAGAAGGAAACACCTACAGATTTCTCTCTCTCATCCCACAACCCGATTTGCTCTCTATGCTTAGCCAAATGCTCATACAAAGCTCTACATAGATGTCATTCAAATATCATAGCCTTGGTTTCCACAATACCTACCTCACACAACACCCCTCTTGGTTTAGGCATCCCCTTCATCGATCCATTATTCTCTTGTATTATCCATCTTGATGAGTGCTTCTAGTGTGTCCATAGAACATGACCAAATTTCTAAATGTTATTGGAGAACCACCTATAGCCTACATTTGTGGCTTCTCAAGCATCTATGAGCAACATAATTCAATGGGAAAGGGTCCCTAGCTTTCCCAACCTCTTTGCTCACGTAAAATCATCGATTTCCCTTCCAAATTAGCAGGCATGTCCCTAAATTCTAATTCCTTGGGTTATACACAATCATGAAGAACAATACAGAGCTCTGAGTAGTGTATATCTTCGTGAGAGTGTGTGAATGAGGGTGGAATCCAAGAAGTATGAGAAAATGGTGACAAGACAACAAACATATCTTCTAATAGTAGAAGAAATAACTCCTGGAAGCTACAGACGAGCTCCTAGAAGCTGACAGAACTGTCACAAAAGTGCAGTCAGTCCCATGCTTCAATAACTGCATGAGGTGACTTTTCCCACCAACCCCACACATGCTTTCAATGATTGGAAAATATTCAAAAAAGGAGATAATTGGCTTATTCAAGGAACATGATAATCTTGGATGGGTTCGTTGACCCTTGCCAGCAATGATTTCGTCTCATATGGGCCCCCTTTCCTCTTCCCCTCTGGTGGAATCATAGCCCTTGGTGCCCTTTACACAAACATTCTTGGACCATTTTATTATTTATGCACATAATATTTACATATATTTCGAATTGGCATTATAATCCAAACAAATAGTCCAATTAAAACTATTTACATCATACATGCCTAGCCATTCACTAGTTGGACCTTGGCCTTGATCTACACACTAGGAATCCATACTAGCATATTTACATAATTTACATAATTTTGTTCAAATACATCCAAGTAAAAAATGGGGTTATTACAATCCCCTCCTACTTTGGATAACACCATCTTCAGTGTTTGCTCAAAAATTAGAACAAAAATGGGTATGCATCTTTCATCACATCCTCCAACTCCCACGTAGCCTCATCAGGATTGAAGTGCTTCCATTGCACCTTTATCTGTCCGATGGCTCGGTTGTGGAGCAATGCCACCTTCCTATTTAGGATGCATAATGGCTCGGTTTGGAACTCCCCCTTGGGTTCCACCAGGATCACATCCCAATGAATCACAAGTTTAAGATCATGTACATATTTCCTAAGAAAAGAAACATGAAAAACATTATGATCTCTAGTGTTAGCAGACAATGTAATTCTATATGCAACTGGCCCTATCCATTCAAGCACTTCAGATGTACCACAATATCTTGGTAACAACTTGGCACAACTTCCAAGATTCAAGGAGCTCTTCCTTGGCCCAAATATGAGGTAAACATGATCCCCAACATGAAAATATCGATGCACTATATTCTTATCTGCATAGATTCTCTCTGTCTTGAGTTGCCTTTCAATTTTGCCTAATTTTTGTAACCTCTTGTTCCATTTCTTTAAGAAATTATGTCCTAAGTACAATTATGTTCATGGGATTATCCCAAGTAATTGGTGTTTTGCATTTTATTCCATACAAAGTCTCAAATGGACTCATGCCCAATGATGCTTGCATCCCATTGTTATATGAAAGCTCTAGCAAGTGTAGATACTCTTGCCACTTTGATGGGTTGTACATCACGTGCATACAAATCATGTCTTCAAGTACTTGCTTTACCATTTCTATTTTCCCATCCGTTTGTGGATGGTAGGTAGTACTAAAGTTCAGTTGTGTACCAAAATATGCAAACATACTTTGCCAAAAAAATTGAGGTGAGCTTAGTATCCTCGTCTGAAAATTATTGCCTTAGGAAATCCATGCAATATGCAAATTCGATTCATGAAAATATTTGAATTGGCATCCATTTTATATGCTGATTTAACAGGTATGAAATGCATTACCTTCGATAATTTATCCACCACAATCATGATAGAATCATGTTTCCTAACCGTCATTCACAAACTTGTAATAAAATCCATGAAAATCACTTCCCATTTCCATTATGGAATTGGAAAAGGATGTAACAAACCTGTTGGGTGTTGATGTTCAATCTTCACTTGCTAACATTTCAGACACTTATAAATGTACTCAACAATGTCCCTTTTCATTCCTGACCAAAAATATTTCTTCCTCGTTATAGCAATTGTTTTCTGGTATCCTGGGTGATAAGAATACGGAATTTTATGGATTTCATCCACAACAATTCTCCTCAAGTCCACTGCATTTGGAATACAAATTTTGTTTTTGTAAACAAGAAGTCTGTCATCTTCCATATGGTAATATGCATACCTCTTTTCTAAATTTTGTTGCTATAATTTGTCTTTTATTTTAACATACATTTCATCTTTGGCAATAATGTTAACAATTTCCTCAAATCTGAGTGATAGGTACTAATGGATGCTGCATGAATTGGATGTACTTTTCTACTAAGTGCATTAGCCACTTTATTTTCCTTACATTTTATGTGTCTGATATCAAAATCAAATTCACACAAAAATTCCAACCATTTAGCTTGCATGGCATTTAATGTTGGCTTCTCAAACAAATATTTCAAACCATAATGGTCTATCCTTAGCTCAAACTTTTCACCCATTAAATAGCGCCTCCACATTTTTAAAGCATGCACTATGGCTGCAAGCTGTAAATCATGGGTAACATTGTTCTTCTCATGCATGTTCAACTTCCTTGACTCATATCATACCGCATGGTTTTTTTGAATAAGAACTCCTCCAATTCCCTGATTGCATGCATCTGTACACCCCATAAAATATCTTTCTAGGTCTACAATTTTCAATATTCGTGCACTCGTGAGAAGCTTCTTCAACAACTGGAAGTTTTGCTCACATTTCGGTGCCCATTCAAATTTTATCCCCTTATTTTGTAAAGAAGTGATTGGATGAGCAACTTTTGAAAATCCTTCAATGAACCTTTTGTAGTAACCAGCAAGACCCATAAAAGATCTTACATCTGTCACACTCCTTGGAGTTATCCAATTCATGATGGCTTCAATCTTTTCCAGATCAACAGATATTCCTTCCTCAAAAATAATGTGACCCAAATAATGAATTCTATCCTTGTAAAAGTCACATTTTCTTATCTTTGTATACAACATATTCTCCCTTATAAATTGCAAATCCATTCTCAAGTGTGCTTCATGTTCCTCTTTATTCTTAGAATAAATGAGAATGTCATCAAGAAAAACAAGGGAAAACTTGTCCGAATACTTGCTTGAAACACTATTCATGAGGTAGATGAATGTAGTTGGTGCATTGGCGAGACCAAACAACACCACCACGAACTCATAGTGTGCATACCTTATTCTAAAGGTTGTCTTGTGAATGTATTCTTCCTTAATTGTCACTTGATGGTAACCAAAACTCAAATCAATCTTTGAAAATACCTTTTCCCCTCTCATTTGATAAAAAGGTCATCAATTCGAGGAAAGGGGTATTTGTTCTTCACAGTAACTTTGTTCAATAGTATATAATTGATACATAACCTGAGCATTCCATCTTTCTTCTTCAAAAACAGGATGGGTTCTCCCCATGGAGACACACTTGGATGAATGTACTTCTTTTCTAGCAATTCTTGCAATTGCATTTTCAACTCTAGTAATTTTGGTGTACTAATCTTGTAAGGTGTTTTGGAAACTGTTGTGGGACCTGGTACAATATCGATGGTAAAATCGATGTCCCTATTTGGAGGAAGTCCTGGAACTTCATAGGGAAACACATCATTGAATTCTTGTAGCACATAATGATCCTCTAGCTTAGGAATTTCATTTTATGTTTTCTCCAAAACATGGGTTGCATACAATTGGAAACCTTTCCTATATAACTTATTCAATTGCATGGATGAAATATGCCTAACAAAAACTACCTTTAGAATTCCTTTTACAACCCTTGGGTTTCTTTCATCATCAATGCATTCAAAACTCTTATTGTAGCAATCAATATTGACTCTATGTGCTTCTAACCAGTCCATTCCAATGAGAATATCATAGGAACCAAGTGGCAAAATATTTAGATTTTCCCTAAGGTGAATGCCATTGTACATCACTAAACATACTCTAATACTTCTTCAGAACTATTATTCAAACATCTCACTGTATAATTTTTATTTATTATTGTTTGTGTAACTTTGTCAATGTAATAGGGCATCATCCAAGCCTAATCATCACCATACCTTTAGTATTTATACCATCATCACTGCATAAGTCATGTAGCAGACTTTACACAGAATTCATCATTGTATCAAGTCATCAAGCATCTTCACAAGCTATCCATCACCATAGGTTATGCATGACAAGGAATATGAGTACATGTATAATTTACCACTTCATCATTTTATTGTATGTGTTCATAGACAGTACATCAATGACTGTTCAGAAGGCCCCTTTCGTACGGTTGTGCATTATATAGCACCACTATAGAGTTGAGCTCCCACGTACCTTGAGTATATCGGAAGACCCTTTTAGGATTCCTGTAACCAACTGAGTTAACCTTTTGGATGTCTTGGCATCACAATACATCGAGAACAGCACTTGGGGAGATTACTATGCACGTGTTGTCCAGGTAGTCAGGTATTTAGGTGAGGGACGATTGATCCTCCTCGTCGCATTTTACTAATGGACCCTGCGGTATATAGCGAGTTGTGAAGCCTTGATAATCCCGTGAGGATCCTAAATTTTGATCCACTCCTATTCACATAGTTTTCTTATTGATTTTAGACTTGAGTAGTGTTTGATTTGTGTGGTACTTCAAATATTCTCAGAGATTTAAAAAATGGGAGACTCTCCTGGGACCACCAGTCAAGAGACCCCTTTTCAAGGTATGTCTTTTGTTTCTTCCTCTTGTGGAGTTGTTGGTCCTCCCTTCATGGCCACTTTAAGTCTTCCTGAATTGACTATAGGATTACCTATATGTTTATTCTCCAATCTCGTTATACCAAATGCGCCCCTTGTATCATATCATGGTCCTTTACCGCATGAGCATCAACCTCATGTTGATCCCTCTCCTTCTTCACCATATGTGTCTTCTCCCTTTTCTCCCTCTTCGCATGTTGAAAGTTGTAGTACTAGTAGACAAGTGGATAAGAAGAATAAGAAAAGGAAGATTAAGAAGAAGAAAAACAAACATAAAACCAAGTCTCAACCAATTACACCTCCTAGTGTGGAGAGTGTTGATCTGCACACCCAAAGACCGTGTAAAACCAAATTCCCTTGTAGGATTTTTAAGGGGGATCACCTTCTGAAAGATTGTTATGGTCTGGCCATAGTTTTAGAAGATTGGTCTAAGGTTTCTCGACAACCGATGTCATCAACCTCTGGTCATCATACTAATGATCCCCCCTCAACCAGTGACTCTTTAGTTAAGAGTTGGAAGGGTAAAGTAAAAACTCCTTGCTTGCTTTGTAAGGACATGCACTTTACTTACCTTTTTCCTCTCATGGATGAAGCTTCTAAGTTGTTGGAAGATATTATTGTTTCTCTTGCATGACTTCCAACAAGTTATCGTAATTTGTCCCTTGACCTCCCAATGGTTGATAAAGTGGTCGATCCAGTTCTAACCTCAGTCGATCCCACTCTTTCGTTGAAGAGTGAAGTTGAAGTGGTCGATCTAGTTCCATCATTGGTTGATCCCTCTCTTCCTTTGAAGAGTGAAGTTAAAGTGGTCGAGTCGATGTCATCTCCACTCGATCCCACTCTTTCATCAGAGATTGTTAATACTGAAGTAGTCGCTTTGACCAATTCTTAGTCTTGTTCTTCTCTTCTGGTAGAGAGTGAATTAAAACATGCTGAAGTTTTTATGCTTTTTTCTGATTGTTCTCGACAAGAGGAAATTTTTTCTATTTCGACAAAACCCTCTCCAAGTACTGAGGTTATTTCCTTTAACTGGAGTAACCTAACAGAGTCTCGTATTCATTCGAGTGTTCCTTTCCAGATAGTTGTGAATGTTACCGCTAGGAGGATGCTTTGCACTATTTTTGATGAAGGGGCTTCTGTTAGTATTCTATCCTCAACTGCTTGGAAAGCTTTAGGTTCTCCTCAGCTTGTGCCAGCCACCGATCAGATACTAGCTTTTAATCAAAGACCCACTACACCTTTAGGGATCCTTCCTCATTTTCCTATTAAATTAGGAGGGAAAACTGTCTGTATTGATGTTATGGTGGTCCAAGGTCCTTTAGATTTCAATATTCTCCTTGGACGTGATTATGTTTACACCATGAAGGTTGTATTGTCCACACTCTTTAGATTTATACATTCCCCCCATGATGGGACTATTGTGACCATTGATCAACTTTCCTTTGTTACACTTGACCATCACATCACTCCTAGTAATCAGACTACCCTGAATGTGCCTCATATTCTTGTGATTCCTTCCCCTTCTTCTAGTTAGCTTCTTCCCATCATAGGTAAAATGGGGGGCATGGATCTAATCTATGAACATCATACTGGAGTTAAGACGCTAGCTTTTATGTAATAGGGGAAACCTACGAACCTCTAGATATCATGTTGGGTTAGAGCAGGTTTGTGAGCATAGTTCCTTTTATCTGTGTCAAGCTCGTTTACAAAATGAAACAGATGCCCGAGAGAATAGTTCTTTTTTTATGTCAAGCTCATTAAAAAATGAAACAGGTTTGCGAGCATAGTTCTTTTTCTCTGTCAAGCTCGTTAAAAAATGAAATAGATGTTGGAGAGCATAGTTCTTTTTTTGTGTCAAGCTCATTAAAAAATGAAACAAGTTTGCGAGCATAGTTCTTTTTTCTGTGTCAAGCTCGTTAAAAAATGAAATAGATGTATGTGAGCATAGTTCCTTTTATCTGTGTCAATATTGTTTAAAAAATGAAATAGATTCCTGAGAGCATAGTTCTTTTTCTGTGTCAAGCTCATTAAAAAATGAAACAGGCTTGCGAGGATAGTTCTTTTTCTGTGTCAAGCTCGTTACAAAATGAAATAGATGTTGGAGAGCATAGTTCTTTTTTTGTGTCAAGCTTGTTAAAAAATGAAACAGGTTGGTGAGCATAGTTCCTTTTATCTGTTTCAAGCTCGTTAAAAAATGAAACAAATGCCATTGAGAATAGTTTATTTCTAGTTTTAAGCTCGTTAAAAAATAAAAATTGACCATCAAGCAAAATTTACCTTTTGGTTTTAAGCTTGCATAAAAATGAAACCATTCCTTAACAAAGTTCATTTTCTATTTCAAGCTCGTTAAAAAAATGAAGTAGGTTTTATTAAGCATATTTTACCTTTTGGTTTCAAGCTTGCATAAAAATGAAACCATGTTTCAAGCATAGTTATTTTTTGTTTCAAGCTTGTGTAAAAATGAAACAGGTCATTTTGAGCATCGTTCTTCGTCTGTTACAATCTCGTTAAAAAATGAAGCAGATACCCTGAGCATTCTTTCAACTGATCTTCGAGCTCATTAAAAAAATTAAGATGGTTTTGAGCTTACTTTTCATTTTCCATGCTCTGGATAAAACATGAAAAGTGTTTTGAGCTTACTTTATCTCTTTTTCGTGCTCTAGATTCAAACATGAAAACGGTTTTGATCACCTTTTATACCTTCGGCGTGCTCGTTAAAAACTTAGTGAATAAGTATCGAGTATACTTTTAATAGAGTCTCCTTTAAACTCTTTTCGGACTCCCTAAATATGAAAATATTGCCGAGTACTTGTATTCTTCATACTCGTAAAAGTAATTTGAAGAGTCGTATTTCTGACAGTTGTTTATCTCTTTTTCGGTTCAGATCGACTATTTTAAGAAAAAGGATCCCTTTGGATTATTCTTCTGTCTTCGTTCAGACTCTCTAAACATGAATGGTGCCAAGTTTACTTTCAATGGACTCGTTAAAAATAAACACTGAGAGACCCTTTTTGGGGAATCAACCCCTCCTTTCTCAAGTTCATAAAACATATGAGTTTGGACTCATCCAAAGGACGAGCTACACCAAGTGTTTGTTACCCTCTTTGAACTCGTAAAAATGAAAAGAGGCACTCATCAATCATGATGGGGAAATTAAGGGAAGGGAATCAATTCATTTTTTAAAATAATATGGAAGTTTGTTGTCACCTTTGAACATGGCACTTATCTGCATTTCATTCAGTCAATTAGGTAAATCATATTGTCTCTGATTCGATCCACTTTCATGATTCATGTCACTCCTTTGAGTCTTTCAAAAGAATGCATTGTCCATTGTTGCATCATGTCCTGCCTCGTTGAGTCAATGCTTCCAAGTCTTTTGTCATGCCACCCGATGTTCAAAGGGAAGTTTAAAGTTGACCTCTGCAATCAAAATAGCCTTTGTGTCAGTACCTTTTGAGTCAGTCCTATGGTTACATTATCTACAACACTCCAAAACTTTATTTCGAGTTTCATGTCATCGATGTGGGATTCATCATGGCCCTCCTTCGATGGGACTATTCCTATCGACATCAACTCATTATCCAGGAATTAGTCTTGGAAACAAGTTTATTACCTTGAGATCTGTATGCCTCATTGATATATTCTCTCACTTTCGACATAGGTTCACATCATTGAAATTTGATCGATAGAATCGACTGAGTGTTCGACATCAAATAATATATTCACACTCAGTAGTTTGTACTAGGGTAGCTTGGAATCATTGACATTAATGGTGATCTCCCTCACACTTGTTAATGGTTCACATCATTGATTGGTAATCAAGTGGTTTCTACCATGTTCGACTTCATATCATTGTAATCACATGGATAGAATCGTACTTTGTGGAAGATGAGACGAAGAATCTGGGAATTTGTCAAAGCATTCATAACTTTCTCCCTAGGTTGCGATGGAGTATATTGTATGAAGTACCAGCATGGATCCACATATGTATGGTCATGGCTATGCTCGAATTTGTGTTCATTTGACATAGATCTACAGTGTATTTCTGGTAGCTATGTCCCAATTTTGAGTCCTTTATCACATAGATCTACGTTGTATTCTAGTAGCCATGGTTGTTAATATATCTTATGGATATTCCTTGTATCGGTATGTAACCATGATGAGGACACGTTTGTTCATGAGTCGAAAGTATTGATGCATTGCAGATGCCTAGTTGTTGATCTCCGATCAAGCTGATTCTTGCCTCAAAGTGATAACTTTCTCTTTCAAAGCTCTCGCCTATCGTATACATCTAGCCTCATGCTTTGGGTGGAATTCTGTTACACCTAAATCTTATCATCATCATGTGATGAAACCCCAAACACAATATTTTTCCCTCAATCCCAAGTCATGAAGTAAAATCCTGGTCCAGATATCAATCTTGCATATCAAAATCCAGCACCGCTCCTACCCTTTAGTCAATGAGAGGTACCTTCTTCAACACCACCTATAATGTATTGGAACTAAGTGGTGGCACCACCTATACCCTTTTTACAAGGCACAGTTATACCCTACATTGCTCTATCATAGTGAGGAAGAAGTGGTTCCCTTAGTAAAAAGTGAAAAAGAGAGGATTCCGCGAAGCTTCTCGAAGGAAGGCTTCATGACTCCCTTATCCCTACACCTGAGGATTGCTTGGGATCGAGATCCATCCTTGTAGGATCTCCTATCCACCTCAACCACCATTTCCTCAACCATCCCTATCCTCCAAAGGCCTATAAAAGAAGGCTCATATATATGGTTGAGGGAGAGAGCAAGGTTATGATGTTGCATTGTCATTTTGGCCTAGATCAGTAGGGTGACCATAGGAGGAGCAAAGTTGGACCTATCGGGGACAAGATATTGGCATTGTGAAGGAGATTATTGACACTAAGGCATAGGTTGTAACTTCTTCTTCTTTATTTAATGCAAAATTGGTTCATTTCCCATAAAGTATATTGTGTTAATATCATATATTTTATTGTTAGATTCCTTAGTCACTAGCATAGAATAGTGGAACATTTTCTAGTGCTCTTTGATCTTGTGTGTTGTTTTCATGTGATCATGCAGGTATATCAATAAAGAAGCTAGCAATGTAGGAGATAACCACACTTTACGTCTAATACCCTTATTCCAGATCTCCACCCATTCTAGGGAAAGTCTTCCAATTATGTGGTGTACTATTTGTTCTAGATTTGAACCATTAAGACTAGAGGAACAACTCCTGTTTGCAGGAGGTGTATTTTTCCTGTTAACAAGATTGCAGATTCTACAGAAGAAGAAGTGGTGGAATACCTAATGACTCGAATATATTTTGGAAATGTAATCAAGTTGGACATGTTGCTACCACATGTCACACATTTAGATGCTACACATACAATGGGTTTGGTCACAAATCCCAAGAATGTGCAAGTCAAAGAAGTCAATCGAGGAAGAGTCCTTCCTACACATCAGTAAGAAGAACCAGTGAACCATGGAAGAAGAATAATGCACGAAGATTTGAAGATAAGAATACAAAGGCCTGCAGTCAGGGACACTCGTAGGCATGGAGACATGAATTTGATCAAATAAGTGTTGGAAGTTCCAACAACTCATTCAGATGCTAGACATGTAACCATGTTGGTCACATTGTTGCATATTGTCATACAATGAGGTGTTATAGTTGTAGTGGCCTTGCACAAAGCTCAAGAATGTTGGAGTACATAGAAACAAGCCTTAAGAAGTTTCCTATAAAACTCATCAAGGAAATCCAGTACATATGAAGGAACAAATGTTGAAAGGACAAATGACAAGAAGCAAGTATGGATGAAGAAGTCCGAGCAGTTGCAAATAGGAGAGGTTGCTTAGTGTGGGGAGGATCTCTTCCATATGAAAATCCAATTATTATATCTCTCAAATATCTTAGCACACCTTGAGTTCATGAGGCTGGAGGATGAACTCAATGAAGGAAGGATGACTAATCTAGGCATATATATAGGTCCTAGGATCGTGCATATTGGCAGGAGGAGCAATCATCTGTGAAATAGTAATCAATGATTTCATATACATGTATGTGGATACCCTTTTCCATTGATGCCAAAGGGGGAGATATGAAGAAAAAAGGGGGGCATGATCACAGGGGTGGGATGAGTTGTTGTCATCAATGACAAAGGGGGAGATTGTTGATGAAATTTCATTGATGCCAACATGGACTTGCAGTGGCCCCACATGTTGTCATTGATGCCACCAAATCCCAATTGCAGTGCCTCAAATCCCTTACAGAGTGGGTTTGTGCCTTGAATCACCTTGTACCCATAATACTGGATCTTGATGCCACCACCTTGTTGAAGATGTTGAAGAACCTGCTGAGGGTGTTGAAGACCCTGGATATGGTCATGAAACCCTTGCAGAGGATGAATAATCCCTAGATGGATTGGAGAAGCATTAATGACCCATTCTGTGGTCATTTATGCTCCGATGGTGTCATGGTACCCTAGAATAAGGCTTAGCAATCCCATAGGTGATGTCATGATGAATTTTGACCCTTGGAGGTATCATGGTGTGGTTGAAGAATCCCATGAAGCCTCCTGCTTTATGAAGAAGATCTTAAAGAAGTCCCTTGAAGTTGTTTGAATCACATTTGATGGCTTAATGGTCCTAGTACTCTTAATGAAGATGATGTGGTCATTGGTGACCCTGTATGGTATTTGACATATTGTGGATGTCCTTGTCTTGATAAAGAAGTCCTTGAAGAATGCTTTTGACCCATACATTAGATGGTTTAATTGTCTTGAAGAAATGAAGATGTTGTGGGTAGTCGAGGTCTTGGAAGCCTTGGGATGGCCCTAGGGCATAAGGAAGATGAAGGAACCCACATGCACATGATGGTGATTGGGAACTTGGACACCTATTACACCCTTGGTGTTGATGCTATGGTGGAAAACCTATGAACTTTAATGATGTGGCAAAGGCATACATGCACTCCCTAGTGGGTTAAATGACACCCTAATGGTACGAAGGATTGAAATGATAAGAAGGTTTTCAAACTTATATATTTAAGGGGCATTTAAAATTTCAAAGTCAAAATAAAAATTTAAATTTAAATTAAATTACCATCCTCACCTTGTTGAAGTCGGCTCCAATTAAATTCAAAATAATAATAATAATAATATTTTTTGGACATGTCGGCTCCAAAAATATTGTATGGAAAATGTGTATAAATGGAGGGCTCCCGACCTCATTCTTGTGTGAAAAAAATCGGAAGATATTTGTGTTTTTTCACTAACCGTTTGAGGAAATTTTCGGTGAAGGAGCTGTGAAAATCTCGGTGGTAGGAGCAACAAATTTTTTGTAATGAATAGTCCCAAATTCTTTTTTTTGTATAGAAGTCTTTTGGTGGCATCCCTATGTTGGATTTGTATGGGGTAAAAACTCGATGATGTTTAGGGATTCTACATCAGCACATGCTCATAGGTGGTATAGGAGAAAATATGAGCTTTGAAGGGCATTGTTGTATCAGTCTCTTTTTTTATTCCTTTTTGAAAATCTAAGGGTTGAAGAGCCTCGGTGGTGATCACCAAGCTTCCCTTGCTGGTGGTTAGGATGCTACAGATTTGGTGAAGGTTATGGCCAACAGCAGAGGGATACTACAACATCCCACAATGATGGTTTACGGCAATAGTCAACGAAAGTTTGGAGCAGCAGTGGAATGTTTCTCTAAAACATTTGCAGCATAACTATAGTGCCATCTTTACAATAAATAGTGAAGTATAAAGTAATAAGATGATATATGCCATGATGATCAAGTATGTACAGTGATTTTTCTTTGATAAGATGATGAGTATACAATAGCATTGATGTATGTAGTATGTCCTAAAACACATGCAAAGTTGACATGCACAGAAAAATGATGATGTGATGCATTTCCACAATTTGATGGTGGCTTATAAAAGATGTTGATGCACACATTGATGATGATAATGTACACACAATGTCAAGACCTAAAAGTGATATACATTACTGAAGAATGCAATAGGAACAATCATTGATGTACTGTCTATGAACCCATATAGTAAAATGATGAAGTGGTAAATGATACATGTACTCCTATGCCTTGTCATGCATAAGCTATGGTGATGGATACCTTGTGAAGATGCTTGATGACTTGATACAATGATGAATTTTGTGTAAAGTATGCTACAAGACTTATGCAGTGATGATGGTATAAATACTAACAAAGGGATGATGATGATTAGGCTTGGATGATGCCCTAGTGCATTGACAGAGTTACAGAAATAGTAATAAATAAATATTAAACAGTGAGATGTTTGAAGAACAGCTCTAAAGAAGTATTAGAGTATGTTCAGTGATGTACAGTGGCATTTTTACAGTAAATTTGTTTTGAAGACTTTTTTTGAAGCATTGACATACATACAACTCGGATCTATTGAATGGACAATACAAATACAGTGATGAAATAGACCTTGTGTGATGATGAAGACATACATTGTGCATTTTGATGATGTTGACACTGTTGAGTAAACAAGTTGACAGGAAAAGCAAGTACTTTGAATACAATGACATATATAGTGACCTTGATCATATATTGATGTGACAAGAGAACAAAAGAAGACAAGATTGGTGAAAACAACTGTAGTGAAGAGTAATGAGAAAAGGTTGATGAACAAACGTTGATGAACAGACTTGACCAACAGGATTGTTGAACAGAGGTTGATGAGAAACAATGAGAAAATGAACAAGATGATTGATGAGCATATATATGACCAACAATAGTGATGAGAAGAGTTGATTAGCAAATGATGAGCAATGTTGATGAGCAGGGTTGAGCAGTAGAGATGGTTGAGCAGCAGATTGATGACAATCAAATATTGGCATGAAGCTTACAAGTGGAATCTTGCATTTGAGGATTGGACTCCTCAAACCTTCTTAGTTGGAGCTAATAAAACTAAGTTGTGTCATGTTGCAGAGTTGGTGCTCTTATTATCAGTTGGTGTTGATTGTTATCGAGAAGATTGTTTTCTTCCATGTACAATAGATAAAGATCAAATTCTAAATATTCTTGTGTCTCTTTTGATGTGATCTTTTGCTTACGACTCATGATGAATTTGATTAGGCAATTGATTGATATACCATGATTGATTAAAAGAAGTTAAAAACTTTATAATTTCTCTGACAGTGATTCACCCCCCCGGTCAGTGTGGCCATTGTGTCCAACACCTAGTAGTACTTGGTTGTACAAAATTTCAAGTACTAAAGGAGAACCCTATGCGTGTCACTTTTGTAAGGTTTTTTGTTTCACCAAAACCTACATATGTTGATGAACATTTGAAAGTGAACATAAGGTCTTATTACTAGGAGTGGCAGCTAGTCCACATTTTTATATTCCCAAATGTGTGGTCTTTATCAACTGATACCCCAACACCCCCCCCCCATCCCCCCCTTGGCGTAACTCAAGAGAATTGAATCTGGGCCCTGAGCTNATTTTTATCAGAGTTGGATCTAGAAACAAAAAAATTTCATATTAAAGGAGATATCCCCTTTAATTATTACATAAAACATATTTAAATTGGAACACATCCATGAATATGGAAATATAACCCTTAAAGTGATGCAACAATCCTCCTAAAAAAGTACAAAACAGTTTCAAAGTGCACAAGTCCAAGAAACAAAGACCAAAAGGGTGGAATTTTGCTTTAATAATGACACAAAATCATGAAAGGGAGACCCCTAATTTGAATGCTAACTCAATATAATATGGAATGGAAAATAGGGCACCACCAAATGTAGGATGATGCTCCATTGAACACTCCCATCAACAAATCTCCAACAAGGTTGAATTCCATTCTCACAAATGACATGAAATGATGTAAGAAACACTCCTCCCTGTGGATCATCCCATCAAATATGGCATAGATACACATGTAGGCCAACAAACTAGGAGAGAACTCCATCAAGGTAGGTAAGGAATGAGGTGTTTGACATCCCTAAAGTGAACTCCATCATATAGAAAGACCAAAAATAATGGAGCATTTTCCTCAAGAAGGTGGAGGAAGATGTGGATGAAGGGTATTCAACTAGAAATGCACAACCACAAACATAGTGCATACAAGTGTGCAACCCTCATCCAAAGTTGGACTCTAAAAGTGGAATGATTTCTCAACAACAAAACCCATAGTAATATCCCACACTAAACTATAAGCTCTGACTAATTGGCTCAACCATAGTGTTTTTTATATTAATATTAATATGTATGTTTCCGTTAAAAAATAAACTTAAATGACTATGTAAATAATATATATATATATATATATATATATATATATATATATAAGTGGCCATAAAGAGGATAAATGTGAGTATGATGATCAGTCTCTTCTCATATAAATTGTCTTTCAATTATGTCTTGGTGTATGTTCATTTTATTTTTGTAGTCAAACACTATGCTATGAAAGCTAAGTCAAAGTTGTATTATAAAGCTGCATATTGTTAGTTGATTGGATGAAATAAACTACATAGAATAATAAATGAATTAAACCACTACAATGCCCATGAAAAGTAAATAACTAAACATCGTATAAAAAGGAATTCGCGAGAATTATGTACCTTTGAATACAATTGATGCAACCTCTCAACATAAACTAGTGATCAGCTGGAATTCCTAGTGTGAAGTCCTGTAGAAATCAATGAACCATGAAATGTTAAATTTATGGAAAATAATTTAAGAAATAGATCTGCATTTCAAAATTTACAAGACTCTATAATACATAAGAATAAAGTGCACTACTATAATGTACCCATTTTTAATAATTGCATAGCAGGAAAATTCCATCAATCCTACTAGTTCCCTAGGTTGGGAGGAAACATTGGGAAGTTAATAAGGGATCTAATTATTAAATTGAGCACATAGATCTGTAGACAAACACACAACTCACAAAGTAGATCACACAATTTACTCAGCAATTGAAGAATGAAACAGTGCAAAAATGGCTTGCGGCTGTGAATGCTTTCATTAATAAAAAAGTAATTAGATAATAATTACAATGAAGTACACTGGCTTTAATAGCCACATGAAATTCGAATCCACATGAGGAAATTCGAATTGATAGACTCTACTTGACTGTAGGTAACTAATAACTTGTCTAAATCACTATCGGAGGACTCAATAGTTAACTGACCTTGTCTAAACCATAATCGGAGTTCATCGGAGCTCTAAAACACAACTCAAGTGTTACATTCAGTGTTGACTAAGGCTAACTGACTGTGGTAGGTGAGAAATGCGCCCCTCCTGAGTGCAGTCCAGTAAACCTAGTGCTAACTGAATGTAGAGGACTAGAATTGAATGTAACTGACTCCTAACTTAGCTTAACTGGTCATCAACTGAATTGAACTGACCTTGGTTGGTTTCAGAACTCCCAGTGGCTTCCTAAATTGTAGGGATTGGTCTAGGAAGCTCCTAAATTGATGCAATTAAGTACAATCAGTGGCAGTAAGCCTTAATTAGTGTTACCCACACTTTAGTAACCAAAACATGTGCCACAATTAGGCCAAGTGGACCCAATGGTGCTAATGACTATAAATAGACTGGATGGACTCTCGATTTAGACATGACTCCTGATTTAGACATATGAACAAATTTATACAAGGGAGGATTAATAATCCTAACACCCCCCCTGAATGCTAACTTGGACAATCTGTGGGCCCTGGTAACTAAGACCATAGGTCACCCATTACATCAAGTAAAAATAAAGTAACTGCTTAATACAAGGAGCTAGGGAAAAAACCACATGGTAAAAAATCCCCCCCTCTATCTAAGCAGGTAGAGTCAGGTCTCAAGTTTGAAAAACTTGAAAATATGTTGCTGCAATCTTCATCTCTATGAGGTAGCGAAGCAACATGCATGGTGTGCTATGCACAGGTATTCTGAGGCCTGGCATGTAGACTTCTCCTTCTTCTCCAAAAATGATGATGGGAGGAAGGAGGAATGTAACCTTTGTCTCTTGCTGAATGAAGAGGTGTATGATCATATCCATTCTTCTGAATGTAGTGATACTGAGCCCTTGCCATATAGCATCTTATAGGGAGTCTGTTGCATCTTCCTGAAGGAGGTAAGATTGCATGGCATAGCGCAAGGGTCTTTCCTTTTTGAGTGTCAGGTGAGTTTCCAGTCATCTTCCTAGCTTCTAGTTTGGAAGTAGGGACTAAATCTAGATCTGAGTCACCCTGAATCTCAATCTCATAAACTGATAAAGATGGATATGCAATACTATTAGAAGCTATAAAAGAATTAGATGCAATGATTTTACCTTCCCTTGCAAGTGGCTACTGAGAGTGCACTGGTTCTGAAGGAGGCATGAAATGTGAGAACTCATATGCTTTTGAAGCATGATTTGCAATAGCCTTTTCTATGATGCTCCCAGTAGAGATATCTATGATCTCCACTGAGTCCGGACCAAATATCACTTGCTTTGGAGATCCAGTATGGGTCATATGATAGACAGATAACAGGTTTGAAGCTAGGGAGGGAAAAAATAGCACATCTTTGAACCTTCCATGTTCAAGTTTGATAGAGCCCTTCCCCTTTGTTTTGAATTTACTGTTATTGCCCATCTAAATACTAGGACTATCAAAGGACTGAAAAGAAGAGAATGATTCTCTGGATACAACCATATGGTTGGAAGCTCCAGAATCAATGAGGAAGACATGTGATGATGTGCAACAAGCCTTCAGTGCATGGCCTTTCCTTTGGTATTCTTCATATTCTTCTTCTTCAGATTCATCCTTCCTTGCACTAGCAGGTACATAAATGTTATGTTTCTTCAAAAGAAGATCCATTTCATCAAGTTGTCTTCTCATACAGGATCTTTCTGAATGAAATCCCCTTCTACAATAAGAGTAGAGGACCTTGCCTTTGCCATTCTCCTTGCTTCTCTTCGAACTTGAAGGTTCTTTTGACTACTCTTTCTTCATAGGGGACTCATCTCTTTGCTTCCCTTTGCCATTCGCTACCTTATCTCCTCTTGTAACTAGAGCTAGATCTTTGGGAGATCGAATGATGCCCATTTGGATCAATTTATCATTCTCAAAAATTATATATTGGATGAAGGCATTAAGAGTGGGCATATTCCAATTTGGACTAGTGAGCCTTACTATTTAGAAGGTGCATACAAATACTGAGTAGTCTGCATTGAGCTTTGTGAGAATGGCAAGGATGAGCTGATCTTCATCCTTCTCGACTTTGCATTACTTCAATTGATATATCAGGTTCTTGAACTTTATGAAGAATTCATTTAGAGATTTGAAATTGGATGGATTGAGAGTAATCAGATCATTTTCTAGCTGATCGATCATCATCTCATCCTGCTTATCAAATAAGGAGGAAAGCTTGTCCCAAAACTCCTTGGGAGTCTTCAATTCTTGGATGTAGAACCAAATATCTTTAGAGACTGAGGAGAGCAAGTGTCCATGGGCTTCATCAATCCTGTTCATGTACTTAGCTTTGTCTTTATCTGAATCTGGCTCTTCTTCTATTTCTTCTATGAGTCTGAAGAGTTGCTTGGTGCAGAGCATTACCACCATGTCTCCCTTCCACTGGTGATAGTTGAAGGGAGTGAGAGGCTCCACTGGATGAGCCATTTTGAATGTAGTAAGAAGAATAGACCAGCTGTAGTGAATGCAGTGAGAAGAAAGGGCTGCTTGTAGCGGATGTTTTAAGAAAATCTGATAACCTGTCACACAATCAAACATACAAAGTAAGGTCGACAATCTGCACTTTTGGAATTTCCTTCACACCCAATATAGTTGATCAAGCAAGCTTGATCAACAATTTCCTAATTGGGGATATTAAGTGGTAAATTCTCCACTTCTGGTGCAGTACTGGAAGGAGCAATTTGCTCAAAAAAGAATGGTCTGGCTGGAGATCTGAGGAGGAGAGGTGTCTTGTTCACCGAGGCTCTGATACCATATTAAATTGAGCACATATATCTGTAGAAAAACACAACTCACAAATTAGATCACACAATTTACTCAGTAATTGAAGAATGAAATAGTGCAAAAATGCCTTGCAGCTGTGAATGCTTTCATTAATAAAAAAAGTAATCAGATAATAATTACAATGAAGTACAATGGCTTTAATAGCCACATGAAATTTGAATCCACATGAGGAAATTCGAATTGATAGACTCTACTTGACTGTAGGTAACTAAGGCCTTGTCTAAATCACTATCGGAGGACTCAATAGTTAACTAACCTTGTCTAAACCATAACCGGAGTTCATCAGAGCTCTAAAACACAACTCAAGTGTTACATTTAGTGTTGACTAAGGCTAACTGACTGTGGTAGCTGAGAAATGCGCCCCTCCTGAGTGTAGTCAAGTAAAACTAGCACTAGCTGAATGTAGAGGACTAGAACTGAATGTAACTGACTCCTAACTTAGCTAAACTAGTCATCAACTGAACTGAACTGACCTTGGTTGGTTTTGGCACTCCTAGTGGCTTCCTAAATTGTAGGGATTGGTCTAGAAGGCTCCTATACTGATGCAATTAAGTGCAATCAGTGGTAGAAATCCTTAATTAGTGTTCCCCACACTTTAGTAACTGAAACATGTGCCCCAATTAGGCCAAGTCGACCCAATGGTGCTAATGACTATAAATAGACTGGATGGACTCTCGATTTAGACATATGACCAAATTTGGACAAGGGAGGATTAGTAATCCTAACACTAATAAATGGTGTTTAGACATTAGAATGAATACATATTTATTTAATGGAGTTAATTAAATGAATGCAAGTGAAAAATGAAATGGATATGGAGAATGGATACACATGGACACTATGGGGCCCACTCAAGCTATAATTCCTATGTTAAATGGCATACTCCTCTTGCAATATCGAATATATGGGAAGCCTAATGTTTTTGGATGGATTATAAGGTTAATATGCTAGTCCATATACTTCATAGGTCTAATTTGGGATGAATTGTAACTTACATGGGGAGACGAAGAGCCAAATGGGAGTTTCATGGACACTTGGCTAGATACCCCTTACATTTATGACATCTATGACACCAATGATGAAGATTCTATGACAGTTATGACACAAGTCAGATTTAAAGGCTGAAATCTAACATATATGACATTTCAGGTCTAAATATACCATCCAAGAGAGCTCTCATGTGATTTTGGGAAGCTCAATGGGCTCCTACTCAAACTTGGGGAAGGTGGAAGGCTAGGAAAGAGGAGACACATGTCAATTCATGAGCACACACCCTAATTCAACTTGTATTGAGTTTGTGGATGGATTAGGAACCTTAGGAGGCTAAGGAAGTTTATAAAATACAGGAAGCAACCAACAGAATGTCTTTTGATCATTTGAGAAATTGTCATTTGTGAATTGTGAGATCTAATGGATGACTAGTTTTCTTACCTTAGCCAATTTCGAGGGTGAAATATTCCCATCCAAGTTGGTGTTTGGAGAGGAAACTTGGGTATTTCATGGAGTTTTAATGGATTCTTTTTTGTAGGTTTAATCTACAAGAAATCATGTGTATTCTTCTATTGCAACACACTCTCTCAACTATTTCCAGTTTTCACACCGTATTCATGCCAATGGAGGGATTGCACTTTGGGTGAGATATTGATATCTTTGGGGAAGATTATAATGACCATTATATTATTTTATTATTTATATTCTCTCTATTTCAATTTCATAATACTCTCAGGTCGAAATACCCAAAAGAATTCATGTAAAAATGATGAACAATGAAGAAATAGTGTCATTTCCCCACTATCTTGTTGTGAACCATTGTAATGCTGATGATTTCAAATTGGGAGAGATTTTCATTGTCCATTTCTTATTGTAACCAGTTAAATATTATATTTTCTTCATTCTCATAAATTTTCAATTTGAAATTCCCAAGAGTTGTATGTCAAAATGACTTTTAATGAGCAAACAATGACCATTTCCCCACTACATTGATGTATGCTATGATAATGCTGATTATTTCGAATGGGAGAATGTCTATACAATAAATTTATCATTAATTTACTTTCATTAATATACATTGCAAGTTTTATTCTCAGTAATTAAGCATCGGAATCCATTTTAATCATTTTAATTGCATTGGGAGAAGATTTGGTGCCTTTTCCCCAAGGATCGAAAAATGTGATTTGGGAGCTGTTTGGGAGAAATTCATAACAGAATATATAAACTTAACCATGATGCATATGAGATATTAAAAATTTCCCCCACTCATCCTCTACCTCTTTTCAGCAATTCGAGTGAGTTTGGGATCATTTGAGAAGCCATTTTCGGCAATTACCCAGGGGGAATTAGAGCCCCAATTTGCTAGTAAAGACTCTTACTTTGAATAGAACATTGAAAAAATTTCAGAAGTAATTTTGGGGTCATTAAAAATCTATAAACATATTATTTAAGTTTTAATATCAGTCATGTACCTTCAGAGAAAAATTGGGAGCATTTGGGCCAATTTGGAGGTCTAGACATCAAAACTAGTTAAGGTTCCAAATTGGGGAAAAAGTAAAAAAATTGGTCATTTAATACAATTTCAAAAAGGGAAATTACAACTAATTTATGGATCTTCTCCTTATTTCAAGAATAGTTTAATATTCTCTATTGGACATAGCCAACCATGTGAAGGTGGAAGCTCATACGTCCCCTCCCATCACTCTCAATTCCCCATACCCTAAGTATGTACTTTAAAATAAATTAATATATGTGTGAAAATGTGCCTTTCATGTTAATTAAACATTTAGAATTCATTCATTAACATATAATATTCGTTCATCGATTTGATTTTTAAAAAATATATTTTTTTGACAATAAAGATGATTGTTAGGACAACAACAACAATAATATGATTTTATGAATAATAGTATCCTTTTGTTCCAATAGTTGTTAGGAAAAAAACAACACGTTTCCATCCATCCTCAAAATTCACCAACCAACAAGGCAAAAAAAACATCTTGGTTACATCCTATGCTTATATGATGGCTAATGGGAAAGGTTCAACCTCGTTTCCTATGCATGGTGAAGCATGGGCATCAAGTAGCATTGAATATTCATTCATCACAACTCATAAATAAATTGCTCAATATCAAAGGGTTACCCATATTGGTTCATATTCCTTGCTTCCATATTGGAGTATCTCGGACAATCATATACACTTGTTTGATTCAACCACGTGACGGTTTACATCCACAAGCTATCATAAATATGATCTCATGTAATCATGTATAATCATAATTATAAATGCACAAAATTATACATGCAGAGCTTCACTTCAATGAGGCTCCAATGTCCCAAGTCCCTTTTCCTATTTCACAAGTGATTCCTCTCAAGGGTTCTTGAAAGGGTGGGAAGCTTTGTCCAATACATCTGAGTGGAATTTTGATTTTGACTAAACAACAATAATGGATTCAAATGTTAAGTGGATTAGCGCAATATTTCCTAGGTATTTTTGAAATCATATTGAATTCCTTTCTCAATGAAAATATATTTTAATGTGAACATATAGATCAACATCGTGGCAAGGAAGATACAACCATTTCCTAGTTGATAAACTCACTCCAAATGACAAATGAGGACTATATTTTAATTCTAATCCTATAGAATATTTGGGATAAAGACTTTGGGTAGCCACATAGTATGATTCAATGTTGTTATAGAACCCATGAATACATATTTATGGGAAATCTAGCAAATTCAATACACCTATTCCAAATATATTTATTAAATGCATGCACCTTTAGTTACAACTTGGGTGGGGATAGAAATGGAAGGGAATGACCCTTGCATTATTCCTAATTTTTTGAGGTCATTTCATGGGATAAAATATGAACTAGAAATGCCTTTGTGCAAGGAACATGTTAGTTTTATTTTATGGTTATGTACTTACAAACATGCTTCTAATAATCATCTGGAAATATTGAGCTCAAATGAGTGTCTGCCATATTTATAAAACATATTGCAACCATAGCCAATCCTTTCTATTTAGACAAGTATTAGGAAATCCTCTTTTGGATCTGCATTAGAATCACATATTGTGGAATTTTTGTCTTCAAGGGTGCATTTCATTTATAGAAGATTTGATTCGATCAACATTCCCTCTTGGGATTTCAAGTGAAGTTGTGAGCTCAATCACAACCATTTGATTTCTCTGATTTTGATTGACAATTCACTAATTTAAGAGGATGTGGAATATATCATTTGCTTGAACTCAATTATATAAGAATCGTGTCTAGGGAGACTAGAAATTCCCATATTGTAGGGATTTGTCTCTATTCATGTCAATGAAGGAAAAAGTTTATCAAGTTGATGCTAAGTGGTTACTATGGTAATATTCATGGATAAAATAAATAGGTTCTTTGATAATCATAACAAGTGCTGAATTTTGGAAATTGCCACATAAGGTGTCAATTAGGGCCTCATAATGGTCATGGAGACAAAAATCAACCAAGTGACAAGTGTATGGTCAAAATTAATATGACAAACAATGTCATGTAATTTTGCGGATTCTTTCCACTTAGTTTAACCACATTCAACAAACTCCTAATAAACTAACAATTATCTACTTGTTATCCCTAAACACAATCCCATTCCCAATGGATACCATAGACTAACATAATATTGTACCTACAACAATCTAGTCACAAACCTTCTTGCGACTTAGAAATTCCACATCACAATATTGGCCATATTTAATGTCCATTTGTAAGCTTAGTTCAATGTAGTTGATCATTTGGCGCTACATTATTATTAATGACTAAGCACTCTATTGTTGGATTCTTAATATAATAGTGGGGCTTCTAGATTCACTGGCATCCCTTGATCCACCCCATTTTGTGATCTTGGACATTCCATTTCTTAATTAACTAATCTTATCATAATAATGGATTCCTATAAGACTTTCCAATTATTCAAATAGGCCTTTGAGCATCCAACTATAGTTTAAACAAACATTAATATATAATTGTGGCAATGTGGTAAAAGTGAGTCAATGAATATCCGTATGTATTTGAGATTAGTTTTTATCCAATATAGCCATGTTTTTTGGCCCTTTTCCCATAAATTACCTCATGTATGAAAGTATTATTTTCCAGAATTTTTTTTGAAAAAGGGGGGATTCATCCCAAACTGCATTCTTTTCCTTGAGGGTGTCCAAATTGTTTGTGAAACCAAAACCCATATGCAATTATAGGTTCAAATAGTCAAGTTGTATTTATCTGGATATGCACTACCAAGCTTCACATATCCTCTAGAACACATTATTATGAAATACTAAAGGCTTCGAGATCATTGGCTCTATGATAGAGACCATATGGGCTAGGTATGCTATTTACGTGTGTAGCAATTTGAATGTGGTATTGCACACGTTTTGTGAGTGAATTTTTATTTCAGGACTTAATACTTGTGGTAGCTATAATAACTTGGTTAGCACATATATTATGTCAAGGAAACACATTTATTAAAAGACAAAAAATTCATAGTCCTCCAAGTGCTCCCTGGTTGAACTCAGTTTTTATTTCTTGTAAAGGTTAGTTAACTTGGATTTGAGTTTGAATCTTCATCGATGAGTCAAAATTTCCATAACTAATTTGACCATTCATGGGTTACACATTCACTTGTGACTAAATTGTGTTATTCATTGCTTTAAGGGTACTTATCAGCGAGTGGAAAAATTCTATTGGTGAATATAAATGCATAAAAGGTAAAGGAAAACCCTCCTTTTTTTAAGATGTTGAGATTTTCACACTTTGGAATTCGACACTATAATAAAATGAATCAATTGTTGGCCTGAGATTGATTAAGATATTTCTAGGATAGACACATTTTTATGCCCTTATCCCTCTTCATACTAAATTTTCCTCTATGCAAATTCAAGTGTTAAATCCATTGATTTTGTGTTTACATCTATTGGTTCCAAAGGTTTGAGATCATATCAAGTTTAATTTTCAATTTTCAAAGGATTTAAAGAACTTCATTATATGAAAGGTATATCCCCTTCAAATGAGTGTATGTTACGGTAACATTTGAAGGACTAAGAGTCATCATTCCACATGGACATCCTATGCATTCTAGATAACTATTTGATAATTAATAATCTTGTTTTTATGTTGTAAGCATATCCTATGCATGTTCAAAAATGATTTGATAAATGTATTTTTTGTAGGAGAGAGCACACTCCACATGCTAAACGTGTGTTATAGAAACTTCCCCTTCCATTCCCTTCCTACATTGATACTAAAATTACAAAAATAGGCCAAACTTGTGGCAATGACCATTGGAAATTATTTTTTGTTCTTGAAATAATTTTAGGGTTTGAATCTCAAATGGGACTGCACGTTGTGACAGTGTTGTAAGACTTGTGGAAACATGACAAGTTGAATTTCTAGTGTATATAAGGGTTTGATCTCAAACATGATTGCATGTCGTAGTAGCTCTTGAAAATTTAGACTTATGATTCCATGCATACATCCTTTGCATGATATTAATGGTAGTGGTTTCTCTTTGTTAGAGTTCGAGTTATGAAATCAATGTTCATTTATATTGGCTCCCTACTATATATTTGCTACCTAATGTAGGGACACAACCAATCATAATTGTGGAAAAAATTAAAGAAATTAAAGGAAATAAATAGGGTTTGAAAATGCACATACTGAAGACATTGTCGAGGTCTCTTTTGAAGCTATGTGGTGTGGTCTCCTCTGCTCGATGGTGTGAGGGTCGGTGTAATGCATCTAAATCAAAAGGAGGCGAGTTCAAGTGAGAGTGTTATCCCACTGATTCTGAAAGGACATTATCTCATTAACGACTTAGCTCTAGAGGGAGGGTAGACGACCCTTAAAGGTCCAACCAGTAAGTCTCTACCCAATCCTAGATAGATGAAAATCCAATTTTGGGTAATTCCTTGGTGAACATTATATGTCTCTTCCTTAACTATGTGTTTTTTTTCCCTTCAAATCCCCTTTGAACCAGTATGAAATATTTTTTAATAGAAGGGATGCTTTGTTATTCAATTCTGGGTTGGGAATCGTCATGCAAACATGGTTGACTTTGACTTCTCCTAATGGTCGGCTTTGACTTGTCCTGATAGATAGTGGTAGATAAAGGTTGGTAAAGACAGGTGGGTTGGTAGAAGTAGGTAGTACTACTTCAATAATGCAAGTAGGAAGGAATCCAATAACAGGTCAAGAGCATGTCTGTCTCTTCATCCAAATCGAAAGGGCGTTGTACAAGGTTTATGAAATGGTTTTGGGGTTTATATATATTACATTATAATATATATTTTACATTATATTTCATTATAATTTTTTATTTCAAAATGAAGCGAACATACCATGCTTGTGTAATAATAAATTCAAAGTCAAGTAAAAAATGGGATTACCACTATGTAAAATGGTACATGTGAAGTTGATGCTTGATACCATTGAAAATAAATTATACTTCCATCTAAAATATGTGATTTATCAATGTCATTTTGTCAACCAATGGGGGGATAAAGTGACACTAAAGGAGTTCTACATTGGAGGATAGACCATAACATGTAGAGAGCTCATTAAATGTAACCCTAAACTATAGGATCATTATAATTATATAATGGAGTTATACGTGTCCATGGTCTTAACTTGAATCTAGATATTAACAACACCAACAACACCAAGTATTGTAATCATGACTTATGACTAAGTATGGGATAAATTATCTAGTTGGTAATAATTGATGGAAAATATTACTAGATATGAGATATCCTACCAATAATGATAATGCATACAAAGATATAAGTACAAATTGACTTGGTGTGAAGGCATGTTTTAAAGTTGAACATCGATAAAAATCCTTGTAGTCATCCATCAACGATGATATGCACGATTTTATGTGAGGTAAGATGTTGATGGTGAAAGCAATAACTAAGGTGTCAATCCTTTAAATCAAATCCCCATAACAAATGTATTGTGGTCAATGGGAATGATCCATTAGAGAAATACAAAGGACTTTGTTAACCAACACAAGGGCAGAAGATCATCAATGAATAATAAGGACATGGACTTGATGTAGTGGGACAAGGTATAAGCATATGAGGAAAGACTTACTTGAATGGACCATAAATAGTGAATGGCTTGGGCATCAACCATAAAAAATAATAGGATGAATATAGAAAAAATCAAAGTGGTGACATGGGGGTGAGTAATACTAAGAAGGTAGTTAGTATATGAAGTTGATGTCAAACTAATGGTGTGAATGGGATCCAACGTCCATGGTGACTACGTCAAATGGATGGGTCAATAGAACTAAAGGAGAACAATAATAGAGTTGGTTGGATGGCGTGAGAGAGATTGAAGAACCAATGGATTAACCTATGAAATGGAGACACATGGGTGACTCGGTATATCCCTCCTTTCATAAAAATTATAGTTGTATATATTAAAGATTAGGGTTTTTAAGAGATATCAATCTTATTATATTAGTATTATTATTTGTCTAAATTTCATTTATAAGAAAACAATATTTAAATAAGAATGCTACCCATCTTTCATATAGTACTATAAGTAGTTCAAAGAACAACCCTATAACTATGAGTATTATTTTGAACCCAAAAAATGTTGTCACAATTTCAATGTGTTTTTTATGTCTCGAATGCCAAAGGTTTGAAATTTGCATCAACTACCCATAGGATGTTCAATGTATAACTCTTCAATAATTTTGAAAATGTGGAATTCCACACTGCATGGACATCGAAAACATCAATATGATGTCAAACTAGTGTTGATTAATTAAAATCCGATTGACATGAAAGAAATAAAAAAATTGTGGTTACTATTGGGTGTTCAAATTTTATTTGATGTTCCAATCATTGATATCATGTCAAAATAGTGATGGTTAACCGACAAATAATGGGCATGAAATGAAATCAAGTCATGAACAATATCTATGGGAAGTGACACATATCGATCCAAAAATAATGTGAGAAAGGGGGGTACATATGATAAAATGAGGGTAACATGATCATAGAGATACTAGACATTAGTCAAGGTCATATATATGACAAAGTGAGATGGCATACATTAACATTAATTTGATATGAGAAATGTGGAGACTAGTTCCAAGTATATACCAGCAAGGGTGAGAGAAACAAGGATGGATATTTCAATACCACATAAAGGGATCCATAGTTTTAGGACACATATGTGACCAAGTGAGGGTGGAATTAGAGAGAGAGATTAAATATATGATTAATCATAACTCGCGAGGATTCATCCCCAACAAATTCGTACTTGAGAATATAGGAAGGATAAGGAAGAAAGAGAGGTGAGACATTCCTTTAGAATTTGAGTAATAAGACAAAGGGAAAATAAAGAGGGTGGATGAGAGAACTAGAGGTTAAGAGGGAATAAAGTAAAGAAGAAAGTGTAGGATGATTGGATGACACCAAGGAAGCAGATGGATATTGCTAAAAATGAGAGGTCCAATGTATCCCCATAAAGGTCCCATATATGTTGAGGATTCATTGAACTTGGTAAAACCATATACATGTTCAAAATTAGATAGAGGGAGACTATGTGAATTATTTGTGTGAGTCATGTCTGAATCTCAAAATCCTCCCATACTATCAATGCATGCATATAGTCAAACCAAGTCAAATTTCAATCCATACATGCAAAGATTGAAAAAAATTCATGTTGGCCCCATTCACACGTCACTTATTATATGCGGGGTCAAGTACATGATTAGCTGACATTAATTATTTTTATGTTATGAAATAACAAAGTATTTGATCATATATATTTGTAGAGGAATCGTGATTCATATGGAAATTTGTTGTCGGATTTATGTATTTCATCTCCTTCACATTTATTCTATAATTTTTTTGTTTGATTGTCGAATTGTTTGTGTGAGTCATGTTTAAGTCTTGAAAACCTCCCATACCGTCAATGCATGCGTCTAGTCTAACAAAGTTGAATTTCAGTCCATACAAACACAAATGGAAAATATTTCAATGTTGGCCCCATTCACATGTCACTTATTGTTACAGAGGAGATCTCCTATGGCTTGGGGTGGACCACAACAGACAGGATGACACCAGAGATAAAACCATTTCCAAGCATGCTAAACATATAAACGAAACTAACACTAAGGGACAAGATGTTAATGTATTTGTAACTTCGGAATGTATTCATCTGTATATCTTATGTAGTATACCCCGGTGTTTATTCCGAGATGTGTCTGTAATTTATTTGAGTCATGTCATGCCCCGATGTTCCTATCGGTAGGTTCTATAATGTAAACAAGTCATGTCAAGTCATTGTGGGTAACCCTCCTATTGGTCAAGGGTTAAAGTCCCGTCAGTTGTGGGGCCCTAGGGTTATTAGACTATCCTATAGAAGTCGACCCTAGGTGAGTCATTGTAAGTCGGGGCAATAGTCCCCACCATTGTGTTAAGGATAACCCTTCTTGTTGGTCAGAGGAGGAAAAGTCCCCACAAGTTGTGGGGCACTAGGGTTATTAGACACTCCTAGAGATGTCGGCTATAGTAAGTAATTTTTAAGTGAGGCTGACATGTTGGAGTGGGTTTCAAGTGAACGAAAGAATATAAATAGAGAGTGAGCCTCTCTATTTATCACACACACACTCACTCATTAGGGAGCATGAGTGAGAGGAGAAGTTGTTGGGATCAGAGAGAGAGACTACTGCTGTCGGGAGATCATCTTGATGTTTTCGAGTTTTACTTTTGGTGTTGATTCTATCTCTGAGGAAGTTGCAGGGTCTTCTCCTTTATGGTTTCCCCGAGGAAATTTTTTTGTTTCTCTTGTCTCTTGTGTTTTATTGTTGTGCATTTTATTCTCTCAGTTAAAGATCCTAAGATCATAATGCTAGCTTGAATGATAAAAATCTAACATGGTATTAGAGCTAACCTGAGAAGAAGACATTGTGCAACTACAGAAGCTAGGGATTCTTAATTTTTGGGTCTCTCTCCACAATCCATTAGAAAAAGTATGCTAGGATGACTCTCCATTGAAGGGTGCATCTTTCTGTCGGAGAAGAATTTGATTCTGAACATTTTCAGTTTTTGGTGCGGGAAATTAAGGCTTCTTATAGAAGAGGAATTTTTGAGTGAGCCCGGCATAGGATTTCTCTCCTCATAAAAATTGAATTTTAGAGACCTAGGTCAATATTTTTGGTTGGGTATAACTCTCAGAAATTCAAACCCTAGTTTGACCCCGAGCTGGAAAAACCCTAAAATACTAAAACTGATAAGTTTTGGTACATTCACTATATCTAAGGGTTGGAAATGGATCAAGAGCTGAAAATTTTCTAGGACGAAGAGAAAATCCTTATTTACATTGTATCCAAAATTCAAACTCAGATTCTCTATATTCTGGGAGATATGATTCCTCCAAGTTAGGGTTCCACCCTCTTCCAAGATTCATCCCTAAACAGGACAACTAGGGAGAATTGCTATATCTTGGGCTACAAAGGTCCAAATGAAAGATGTTCCAGAAAGGGAATGGACTGTAATTTCTGTGGTCCTAGGTTTAGACCCAGAAGATGAAATAGTGACACATGGTAGTTCGTACAACTTTGTTGTTCTGAACAATCCTGTAACAGGTCACCTTGGGAAAATGATCATAAATCCCAATTGGTGAAACCAATTATGATGAAAATTGTGGTGGTGTTGGAACAATTTATGCAGAAGAAATTGGAAAACTAGGGCTTCCTGTTCCAGGAGCTTCCCTCCATTGTTTTCAAAAAATGAGTTCAATGGACAGCTCAACTTGAAGAGATATATATTTCTATCCAATCATATATGAAAGATTCCAAGTTTAGAAAATTAGGGTTTCTCTGACAAACCCTAGATCAACCAGCTTTGAAACCAGGACGAACACCTCAAATCGATAAGATATAATCTTTTTCTATTTTCATTTGAGGTTCTCATTTCAAAGTGATCTATCACATTAGATTGATGATAATCTTGGTGAAGTTGACAACTTCGAAGCATGGAAGTATATGATCTCTCTAAAGAAAATGAATTAGACACCTACACAAGTAGAGAGGTTCTAGTTCCAAAGGGAGATGAGGCTAAAAGCCTTACACAAGAAGAACTTGGTCAAGGCCAAGAAGATCATTGCTGATTCAATCATGGATCAACTTGTACCTTGACCTAGATATTTGAAGGGAAGAATGTAAATCAGAATATGACCTTAAGAAACCAGTTGAAGAATGTGAAGATCTAGAATGCAGAAACCATACAATCATAGTTTACAAGGGTCTCTCAAATCGAAGAACAAATTGAAGCGGTAAAAGAAGTGAAGAATGCAAAAGTGGTGATAGCCACCTTGAATGGCCTCCCAGGATCATGGGATTCATTCATGTGAGGAATGTGTGCCAGAAGGAAGTGATTACTTTCAGCAGACTCTGGGAAGAAGAAGAAGCTCGACTCATAACAAGAGAAGAGAATATGGGAGAAACTGAAGATCAAGCTCTCACCATCCAAAGAAGATCCCTCAAGCGATGAGGAGTATGAAGAACTCAACTCTTGAATAACTTCTTATCCATCTTAGCATTTGGATAAGAAATGATGCTATTATGAATGAAGAAGACGATGAAGCTGAAGGCTCAAGAAGGAGTCTACCCACGAAACAAATAAAGATAAGTATTAAATTTCCATTTCATGATATTGTTTTGTTGTGCATTTGTTTATATTCAGTTGATGTATTATACATGATAGAATGTTTGCATTAATGACAGTATACTACTAATATGCATGTGATGGGTAAGTAGCTCATGGTGCTATACAACTCTCCATTGCTGCTTATCTAGAATGAAACTTCTTTGCTAACATATTGGATTAGCGCACAATCTCAATATTGTCTTGGTAGAGATGGAAGGCATCTAGAAAGTTTCCGTGAGATATCGATGAATGTTGTAAAGGCTAAAGTAGTTGCATGATCATATATTTATGCATAAGAATTTTCCAGTATGAATATTCCTTATGAAATGTTTCTAACCATACAACTAATGCATTTGACTTGTAGGAAAGATCGCATACATAATCGCCTACAAGCAAAGAAGCATGAGACTTGTTCCGAAGAACAAGTGACGACGGTTGAATATGAAAGTCTATACACTAGATGGATACATAGAATATTAGTAGCATAGGAAGCTACTTGTCACTCTGGTACAGAATATTTCAGTGCATAGAGTATGGAAGACAGAGGGAGTATGATGCTTCAGAGGGAGTGACTGCAGAATATCCTGAGGTTCGACATGATATGACAAGATGGACAGATTACTGATGACTCTAGGCTTTACTGAGAGTAAAGCAGATTCCAACCTTTGCTTCAAGGTTGAAGGAGGAAGACTAGTGATTCTCATGTTATGTGTTGATGCACTATTTTCTAGGCATGGAGGTGTGGCAGAATGTATATGGAATCTTCCTCGGACAAGGGAAGTGTGTAGTAGAGATCCTGAAGAGGTTCAGGATGATGGACTGCAAGGCCATGACCACACCTATGGCATTGAACCTTAATTTATTGAGTGATGATTCATCAGAAGCGGTTGATGCTACGATGTATCATTAGATGATTGGGTCCTTGATGTACCTGACGAATACGAGACCAGATATTTGCTTTGCTGTGAAAAAATTAAGACATGTTCACCTGATGGTTGCAAATCATGCAGTGAGGTACTTGAAGGGTACAGTTAATTATGGGATCAAGTATGAGGCGAATCAAAAGATTAACCTAGAAGGTTATGTTGATTCAGATTGGGTAGGTAGTGCCATCGATAGGAAGAGCACTTCAGGGTGTTGCTTTAGTATGGGATCAGTTGTGATCTCTTGGTTTAATAGGAAGCAGTCCTGTGTGGCACTGAGTACAGCTGAAGCAGGTTATGTCACATCTTGTTCAGCTAGTTGTGAGGCAGTATGGCTGAGGAAGCTACTGTCTGATTTAATTGATCTCTAATTGGATGCTACTTGTATATATTGCGACAACTAGATTTGTGTGAATTTGTTGGAGAACCCGGTGTTCCATGACAAGTCGAAGCATATCGAGATCAAGTATCACTATATCATGGATATGGTGCATAGGCGAGCAGTGAAGCTCCAGTATGTTGTGATGGACGAACAGAAAGATGATGTGTTGACGAAGCCATTGGCCAGAGTGAAGTTTGAGTACTTCAGGGAGAAGCTTGGTGTTCTCCAGATCGAGGTTCCTTCTAAGGGGAAGTGATGAGTCCGAGAGCCATTCTAACATGGTGAGAGGATTGGTTCCTTCCATGGTCAGATGTAAGGGCTGAGCCATTCTGTCATGGTGAGAGGATTGATTCCCTCCATGTCAGATATGAGTGCTGAGCAATTCTGATATGACTATAGGATTGGTTCCTACATGATCAGATATAAGGTATATTTCCATTCTTTGAAAGGAGGTGCCTAGTCAATTACCAGGAATACTCAGTCTAGGACTGAGGGCCTTTCTGGTACGACTATTAGATGTAGTCTTACATGATCAGATGTGAGCGCATGGCCATTCTGATGTGATTGAGGGATGTGTTCCCACTTGATCAAATATAAGGGTTGTTGCCATTCTATCATGGTGAGAGGATTGGTTCCTTCCATGTCATATGTGAGTGTTGGCCATTTTGACTTAGGGTCAGATATAAGGGCTACTTCCATTCTTTGAATGGAGGCACCTTGTCAGTTACCAGGAATCCTTAGTCTGGGACTGAGAGACATTCTGATGTGATTGAGGGATTGGTTCCCACATGATCAGATGTAAGTGCAAATCCTTTCCACAGATGATAGTAGGTGTGTCCTATCTTGCTGGTGGATGTGAGTGCTGGCCTTTCCACATATGATAGTAGGTGTGTCCTATCATGCTAGTGGATGTGAGTGCTGCGCCTTTTCACAGATGGTAGTAGGTGTGTCCTACCATGCTGGTGATTGTGAGTGTTGTGCCTTTTCACAGATGGTAGTAGGTGTGTCCTACCATGCTGGTTATTGTAAGTGTTATGCCTCTCCACAGATGGTAGTAGGTGTGTCCTACCATGTTGGTGATTGTAAGTGTTGTGCCTTTCCATAGATGGTAGTAGGTGTGTCCTACCATGCTGGTGGATGTGAGTGCAATGCCTTTCCACATATGATAGTAGTTGTGTCCTATCATGCTGGTGGTTGTAAGTGCTGAGCATTTTCACAAATGATAGTAGTTGTGTCCTATCATGCTGGTGAATGTGAGTGCTAGGCCTTTCTGATGTGATTATAGGATTGGTTCCTACATGATCAGATGTGAGTGTTGGGGTGCCTTTCTGGCATGGTGTTGGATGTGTTCCTCTCATGGTCAGATGTAAGTGTTGGGAGGGCCATTCTAACTTGGTGTCATATATAAGCGCTGAAGAAGACCTACATGGAGGCTAGGCCTACAACTAGCATGAAAAAGGGTTGGCTCTATAGAACTTCCTGTGACGAGAAGAATCATAAGATAGCACTCGTGATGATGATCCAGCAGTGATGATCCAGATCCAATGATGATGATCCAAATCGAGTGATGATCTAGATCCAGTGATGATGATCTAGATTGAGTGATGATGATCCAGATCGAGTGATGATCCAGATCTAGTGATGATCTAGATGATGATCCAGATCAAGTGATGAACCAGATCCAGATGAAGATGACTTGAAGATGAAGCTGATGAGAACTCAATGATGATCTAGATGATACAAAGAAGAAGACTTGTGCTGATAAATTGTGTCGATATAATACCTTCCTAGTTAAGAGGGAGTGTTAATGTATTTGTAACTTTGGAATGTATTCATTCGTATATCTTATGTATTATACCCCGATGTTTGTTCTGGGATGTGTATGTAATGTATTTGAGTCATGTCATGCCCCGATGTTCCTATCGGGATGTTCTATAATGTAAACAAGTCAAGTCAAGTCATTATGGGTAACCCTCCTATTGGTCAAGGGTTAAATTCCCCTCAATTGTGGGGCCCTAGGGTTATTAGACTATCCTAGAGAAGTCAACCCTAGGTGAGTTATTGTAATTTAGGGCAATAGTCCCCACTGTTGTGTTAAGGATAACCCTCCTTGTTGGTCAGAGGAGGAAAATTCCCCACAAGTTGTGGGGCACTAGGGTTATTAGACACTCCTAGAGATGTCGGCTCTAGTAAGTAATTGTTAAGTGAGGCCGACATGTTGGAGTGGGTTTCAAGTGAATGAAAGAATATAAATAGAGAATGAGCCTCTCTATTTATCACACACATAGACACACTCATTAGGGCGCATGAGTGAGAGGAAAAGTTGTTGGGATCAGAGAGAGAGACTACTGTTGTTGAGAGATCATCTTGATGTTTTCAGGTTTTACTTTTGGTGCTGATTCTATCTCTGAGGAAGTTGCGAGGTTTTCTCCTTTATGGTTTCCCCGAGTAAAATTATTTGTGTCTCTTGTATCTTGTGTTTTATTGTTGTACATGTTATTGTCTCAGTTAAAGATCCTAAGATCATAATGCTAGCTTGAATGATAAAAATCTAACACAATTGGCATAGCTTATTCTAGACGTTTGAAGTAGATCCCCGTTGATATTTCAATCAAACTTGTACCTACATATTGCCCTCAACAATAACAAGATATATAAGCATGATATATGTAAATCGTTGGAATCTAATTTAGCAAGTTATATTCCAATACATAAACAAAGTAATTACATCCATGGATAAAAATAATTATAATGACACATGCAATGGACGATAAATTGATATTTCTATTAATATGAACAGAGATAAAGATGACAAACTATGTCAACAACTTGTCGAAATCGATTCCCTCGACCTAGGACTCTGCCACTTCAATCCTCCATAGAAAGCAAAGCTCACAAAGATCAAGGAAAGCTTGGGAAATAACACTAATGGTTGCTTCAAGGACAAAGGGATGTAGACTCAAGTTTATAAGAAAGGGGCACAATTCCACTATAATATCTTTTCTCTCCAAAGTTCTCCTCCACTAATGCTTCATAGTAGCTCAATATATAGCCCCTTAATGGGAAGTCAAGGGTTGAAATGGAGCATTTCTTAGAATATGGAAGGCCAAGGGACAAGTCCTTCATTACTTGATGGGGGAAAAAGCCATTTTTTTTTTGGAACATATTTCTCAATGTACACAGGTGACAGTGGTGCAAACTGCATATATGCAGGTTGTGGACTTGTGACCCGCATATATATACATATATATACATATATATAC
>LPNX010068982.1:605753-647234 GCA_001517045.1 Pseudotsuga menziesii
GAAACAATGCCTTCTACAACATATGTCGACATACAAATGGAATAAAACTTAAGAACCATTAATTACATACCATTAAAAGTCAATAATTCTATTAATAAATCAATATAGAATAGATAAAATTGCGTACCTCATACACTTTAATGGAATTCATCGTCTTCTTCATCTAAGTCCACATCTATATCATCTGAACCAGATTCAACATTCTAAGTATTGGCCATATCATCATTTCCATTGAGTTATTTTCAATAATGTCATCATCGATATCATCTTCATGAACATTGTCTCCTACATATTTGGTTCAACTTATTCGGCATCTTCCTCTGGCATATGATCATCTAACCATTGGTCCTCTACATGATCATATTCTTATTGAATACCCTCTTCTTCCTCTACATTATATTGGTTGTGGAGCATGATCTTCTTGATTCATAGATGGTATTGTTTCACTTGTGTTTGGATCCCAATACCTAACGTGGGGTTGTGGGGGGCTTTCCCCCCCACTACAGTTGTCAGGGGGTCTGGGTGAGGGGGTGTGATGAATATATTGGGAGATACCCCTTGGAAGGGGTTTGAGGCCCAACTCCCCTATAACAAAAACTTAGGAAAAATTCCTTGTAAAATCTTATAATTTCAGAGTCATGACCTGGGTCAATAATGGGTGATTTATGGCCCATGGTTTTGAGCAGCTTGCGGTATTTTCCCATGGTATTCCCTTTATAAGAGGATGGGATTGTAATATGAATATGTATTGTATTGTATCATTGTATATTGATCTTTGTGATTGTGTGAGAGAGACTATGAGAGAGTGAAGAGGAAGTGTAGCAAGCGTGTTGCGGGTTGTATCCCTTTATTTTGATGGACGATATAATAATAAAGGAGAGGAAATTTATGTGTGGGCATAGCCCATCTTGGGTGAACCACATTATATTGGTGTCTCTCTTGTAATGCGTTAATGTGTTTTATATTTGCATATTGTTTATTGTTATTGCTTTGCGATCATATTTTCTAACAATTGGTATTAGAGCCAAAGGTCTATTTGGCTAGTAAATGTTAGATTTTAACATTAAGCTAGCATTATATTAGGATATTTTAAGTGAGAGAATAACAAGCATGACAATCAAACACAATATACAATGAACACAGTGTTTTTCCTCAGGGAAACCATAAATGGAGAAAACCCTGCAACTTCCTCAGAGATAGAATCAACACCGAAAGTAAAACCCCAAAAACAGTAAGATGATCTCCCGACAGTAGTAGCCTCTTTCTTCCTAGCCCCAGTGTCTTCTTCTTCCTCATCTATGAGCTACAACTGAGTGTGAGTGAGTATGTGATAAATAGAGAGGCTCACTCTCTATTTATACTAATTCCTCACTTGACAATAACCTACTAGGGCTGACTTCTCTAGGAGATTCTAATAACCCTAGTGCCTTGAAACTGCGTGGATTTTAACCCTTAATCAATAGGAGGGTTACCCACAATGACTTGAAATGACTTGTTTACATTATAGAACCTCTTGATAGGAACATTGGGGCATGCCATGACTCAATTACATTACAAACATTTCCTAGAATAAACATCAGGGTACAATACATAAGATACATAAGTGAATACATTCCAAAGTTACAATTACATCAACACTCCCTCTTAACTAGGAAGGTATTCTCTCGACACAATTTATCAGCACAATTCTTCTTCTATGTATCATCTGGTCATCCTCGAGTTCTTGTCATCTTTATCTTCAAGTCATCTTCATCTGGATCTGGATCATCACTGGATCTAGATCATTACTCGATCTGGATCATCACTCGAGCATCATCACTGGATTTGGATCATCACTGCTGGATCATCATCATTGGATCATCATGGGTTCTATCTCATGATTCTTCTCATCACAGAAAGTTATACAAAGCCAGCCCTTTTTCATGCTGGGTGTAGGCCTAACCTCCATTTATTGAAGGCACGCCTAGCACTCACATCTGACCATGAGAGGAAATTAATCCCCTCACCATGTCAGAATGGCCCAGTCCTTACATCTGACCATGGAAGGAACTTCGTCCTCTCACCATGTCAGAATGGCCCAGCCCTTACATCTGACCTTGACTCATCAGAATGGCCCAGCCCTTACATCTGACCTTAACTCATCAAAATGGCCCAACCCTTACATCTGACCTTGACTCGTTAGAATGGCCCAGCACTCATATTTGATCATGTGAGAACACATCCTATAGTCACATCAGAATGGCCCTTAGTCTCAGACTAATCTTTCCTGGTAACTGACCAGGTGCCTCCATTCTCCCGTAGAATAGCATTAGCCCTTATATCTGATCAAGTGGGAACCAATCCCTCAATCACATTAGAATGGCCATGCACTCACATCTGATCATGTAAGACTACATCTCATAGTCATATTAAAATGGCCCTCAGTCCTAGACCAAGTATTCTTGGTAACTCACCAGGTGCCTCCATTCCAAGAATGGCAACAACCCTTATATCTGATCATGTAGGAACCAATCCTACAGTCATATCAGAATGGCTCGGCACTCATATCTTACATGGAAGGAACCAATCCTCTCACCATGATAGAATGGATCAGCCCTCACATCTGACCATGGAAGGAACTTAATCCTCTCACCATGTCAGAATGCATCACAGACTCATCACTTCCCCTTGGAGGGAACCTCGATCTAGAGAACACCAAGCTTCTCCCTGAAGTACTCAAACTTCACTCTTGCCAATGGATTTGTCAAAACATCAGCTATCTGTTTGTCTGTCACAACATACTGGAGCTTCACTGCTCCTCTCTGCACCATATCCCTGATATAGTGATACTTGATCTCAATATGCTTCGACTTGTCATGGAACATCGGGTTCTCCAACAACTTCACACAACTTTGGTTGTCACAATATATACAAGTAGCATTCAAATGGAGATCAAATAAATCATACAGTATCTTCTTGAGCCATACTGCCTCACAACTAGCTGAACAAGCTGTGACATACTATACTTCAGCTGTACTCAGTGCCATACAGGATTGTTTCCTGCTAATCCAAGAGATCACACCCGATCCCATACTGAAGCAACACCCTGAAGTGCTCTTCTTATTGATGGAACTGCCTACCCAATCTGAATCCACATAACCCTCCAAGTTAATCTTTTGACTCACCTCATACTTAAGTCCATAATCAACTATACCCCTCAGGTACCTCAGAATATGCTTTGCAGAAATCAAGTGAACATGTCTCGAATCTATCAAGAATTGGCTCAAGGTGTTCATAGCAAAGCAAATATCTGGTCTTGTGTTCATCAGGTACATCGAGGACCCAATCATCTGACGATACATCATAGCATCAACCACTTCTGATGAAGCATCACTCAATAGCTTTAGGTTCGATGCCATAGGTGTGGTCATGGCCTTGCAGTCCATCATCCTGAATCTCTTTAGGATCTCTACCGTATATTTCCCTTGTCCTAGGAAAATTCCATCTGCATTCTGCCACACCTCCATGCCTATAAAATAATGCATCATACCCAAGTCCTTCATTTTGAACTCGGCAACAAGCTTCCTCTTCATATCAGCAATCAACCCATCCATACCTGTTACAAACAGATCATCTACATACAGTAGGAGTATCACTGGGTTGCCATCTTCAACCTTGTAGTAAATGTTGGAATATGCTTTACTCTTGGTAAAGCCCAAACTGGATAGAAAGCTGCCAATTCTGTCGTACCATGTCCTGGGTGCCTGTTTCAAACTGTATAGGGCTTTCTTCAATCTACATACATGAGACTCCCTGTCATGTGTCTCAAAATCGAGTGGCTGCTCCACATACACTTCCTCTTCCACTACACCATTCAAGAAAGCAGTCTTGACATCCATTTCATTACTGCAGCCATAGCAAGTACTGATCTGATGGAAGTGTATCTGGATATAGGAGCAAAAGTTTCTTCATAATCTATTCGTTCTTTCTGGGAGAAACCACGAGCAACAAATCTTGCTCTATATTTTTCTATGCTACCGTCTGCAGCATGCTTGATCTTGTAGATACATTTAGAAGTTACAACAGACTTCCTTTCTGGTCTTTGAACAACATCCCAAACATCATTTTTCATCATGATCGATTGATACTCTTCGATCATAGCATCCTTCCATTCTTTTTGTTCTACCGCTTCTTCATAATTGGAAGGTTCTTTATCGATGAAATCACATAATAATGCTACATACCCAGAGCAAGATCTGGTCCTTTTTCTTTCTCTATGATTCTCTTCTAGAGCCCCATATCTTTCCACACCTTGGATAGCTTCTCGTACCCAAGCAGGTTTCCTCTTATGAGGATTCTTCTCATGAGGTGGATCCACAGGTCCTTGAGGTTCTTCAAATTCTCGATCTTCTTCTTGAGTTTCTTGGTTCATGGTTGTATTATGAATCCTAGGTGCTTCTTCTTCTTTAGGTTCTTCAGCGTGTCTCTTTATGGATTTGTTGTAAGCTGAGTCTTCATCAAATATCACATCCCTGTTGATGTCGATCTTCTTGAATCCTGGGAAGTATATTTTCTAAGCCTTCGAGCTTTCATGGTATCCCACAAATATACCCTTCTTTCCTGAATGATATAATTTTTCCTCTTCTCTTTATGAATGTGGATGTATACTGGACAACCAAATATTCTAAGATGGCTAACTTCTGGTTTCTTGCCGGAAAAGACTTCTTCATGTGTCTTATTCTCGAGTACTCTGTGTGGAGTACTGTTCTGTACATACACCATTGTTCTGGCAGCTTCTGCCCATAAATTCATGGGAAGATCTTGATCATGAAGCATATCTCTTGCAGCTTCCATGATAGTTCTATTCTTCATTTCTGCAATCCCATTTTGTTGTGGATTATATGGAGTGGACAACTCCCTCTAACTCCCCGAGTCTTTGCATAACTCTTTGAATTCATTTGATGTGAATTCTCTGCCATTATCTGATTGAAAGGTCTTGATCTTCTTTTCAATGTGATTCTCGATCAAGGCTTTGAATTCCTTGAACTTGCTGAAAACTTCATCTTTGTTCTTCATGAAGTAAATCCATGTCTTCCTAGAAAAGTCATCAATGAAAGAAACATAGTATACATACCTGCTTAGTGAGCTTGATGACATTGGTCTGCATGCATCGGAGTGGATGATTTCCAAGATTCATTTTTCCTTGATCTCGCTACTTGCAAATGTCTTCTTTGTATTCTTTCCTTTCACAAATCCTTTGTAGACTCCATCATGTTTTACTTGAATTTCTAGAAGACCTTCAACAACTTTGCTTGCAAGTGATAGTGCTCTGTAATGCACATGCGCAAGCATTCTATGCCAAAGTTCATTTGGCTCTACTGTGTCATGGACCAAGGCTTGTTTTGGATGGCCCTTCAATTTGTATAGACCTCCCTCTTGTTCCCCAATCACTACTGCATCATCGAAGGTCTTTCCTTTTGGTCACATGAGAACTTGGCCATATAGAAATGCAACCCTCGTGCCTTTTGCATCTAATGCAGATATGGAGAGGAGGTTCTTCTTGAGTCCCAGTAAAAATAATACATCCTTCAACTTCATGGACTTTCCGGAGTCTAGCTTATAGGAGGATTCCCCACTACCTTTTATTGGATACTGGTAGTCATCTCTGAGTTTCACCTTGAGATTTGATTCATGTTTGGATAGTCTCACAAAACACTCTTTGAATCCCATCATATGTTTGGAAGCTCCACTATCTATAAGCCAATCATTTCTTCCATGTGTGATGTTTCCTATGAGAGCAGAAATAAAAACATATCCTTCATCACTTTCTTTCTTGTTTCTCTTTGAGGAAGGTTCATCATCTTCTGCAGCATGAGCATGATGTTTTCTCTTGTTGTTTTTCTTCTTGTGAGAGTTTCTTTTATTTCTAGGACAATCTCTAGCAAAGTGCCCTATTTCATCACAAGTATAACATCTAAGTTGAGATTTATTGTAGGAAGAGTGCTTACCTTTAGAATGATGATGATGATGGTCCCTTCTGGGTTTCTTGGATTGAAATGTGAGAGCTTGATCTTCACTTCCCATCTTTTCTTCTCGAGCTGCTATCTGAGCTTCTTCTTGTGAGCATTCTTCCCAAAGTCTATTGAACTTGACTAACTTCTTTCTGGTACGGATTCCTTGAATAAAGGAGTCCCATGATCTAGGGAGACCATTCAAGGTGGTCATTACAATCTCTGCATTTTCCACTTCTTCATCTACTGCTTCTAGCTGTTCCTTGATCTGAGATACTCTTGTAAAGTAAGACTAGATGGTCTCTGCATTCTGAATCTTTACATTCTTCAGTTGGTTTCTCAGAGTCATCTTCCATTTTATGTTCTTTCCTTCAAATAGTTTGGTTAGGGCATCAAACATAGCTTTAGGTGTCTTTAGGGAGGACACCTTTGGTATGAGGTGATCCTTGATTGAATCAGCAATAATCCTCTTTGCCATAACCAACTTCTTCTTGTGTAAGGCCTTAGCCTTATCTCCCTCTGGAACTGGAACCTCCTCATTGATATAGGAGTCCAACTCATTTCTTCCAGGACCAGGGAGATCCTATACTTCTAGGCTCAGAAGTTATCATCTACCTCAAGATTTTCATCAAGCTTGGTATGATGAGACATCTTAACTGAGAAATTCAAATGGAAATACAAAAGATCTAGATCTTACCAGGTCAAGATGTTAGATCTGGATTTGGAGCAAAGTTTCTGCAGTGCTGGTTCAAGAAAAGATTAGGGTTTGGATTTTTCGGAGTTTTGTCCAACCAAATTCTTTGATCTTGATCTCTAAACTTTGGTTTTGAGGAGGAGATCAATCCAGGCCTGGGATCACTAAAAAATTCCACTTCTTTGGAAAGCCCTAATTTCCAGCAGTAGTGTCAGGTCCAAAACTGAAAAACGCTCATAATTGGATTCTTCTTCGACAGAAAGATGCGCCCTAGGGAGGAGAGTTATTCCAACCTTATTTTGCTGAAAATATGTGGAGAGAGATCCACAAAGTAGGAATCCCTAGTTCCTGCAGCTGCACAATGTCTTCTTCTCAACTTAGCTCTGATACCATGTTAGATTTTAACATTAAGTTAGCAATATATTAGGATCTTTTAACTGAGAGAATAACAAGCACAACAATCAAACACAGGAGACAATGAACACATTTTTTTTCCTTGGGGAAACCATAAATGGAGAAAACCCTGCAACTTCCTCAGAGATAGAATCAACACCAAAAGTAAAACCCCAAAAACAGTAAGATGATCTCCCGACAGTAGTATCCTCTTTCTTTCTAACCCCAGTGTCTTCTTCTTCCTCAGCTATGCACTAAAACTGAGTGTGAGTAAGTGTGTGATAAATAGAGAGGCTCACTCTCTATTTATACTAATTCCCAACTTGACAATAACCTACTAGGGTCGACTTCTCTAGGAGATTCTAATAACCCTGGTGCCCCGAAACTGCGAAGACTTTAACCCTTGATCAATAGGAGGGTTACCCACAATGACTTGACATGACTTGTTTACATTATAGAACCTCCCAATAGGAACATCGGGGCATAAAATGACTCAATTACATTAAAAACACTTCCCGGAATAAACATCGGGGTACAATAAATAAGATACATAAGTGAATACATTCTGAAGTTACAATTACATCAACAACAAACTTGCAGGAAAAAAGGGTCTTGGTTCGAGTGGGAGCAATGGTAGAAGAAGGAAATTTTAGGGTTGAGAAATTTAAGTTATAAAAGATGCAAATAGAGGAATATATGTAGCAGAAGGATCTATTCTTACCATTGGGCAGAAAAACAAAACAGTTGGCGACTATGAAGGATGAAGAATGGGAGGTTCTTGATAGAAAGACACTAGGAACAATACGGTTGTACCTGGATTCATCGATTGCTTTCAATATTTCAAAATAAAATACAATAGAGGGTGTGATGAGTGCATTAGCTAAGCTCTATGAAAAAACCTTGGCTTCGAACAAGGTATATCTAATGAAGTGTTTATATAATATGAAGATGTCAGAAGGTGGATTTGTTGTTGTCCATTTAAATGAATTTAATATAATTACTAATCAGCTAAGTTATGTAGGAGTGAAATTTGATGATGAGTTTAGGGATATTATAATCTTGTGCTCATTGCTAGAAAGCTGGAATGGCTTGTTCATGGTTGTAAGTAAATTTTCCTCTGGTTAAAACACTCTTAAATTTGATGATTTTGTTGGTGTTATTCTTAGCAAGGAAATGTGAACAAAAGGCACAGGTGATACATTAAGTAATGTGTTTACCATGGAGAGCAGGGGAAGACAAAGAGAGAGATGAAAGAGCCAGGATAATCACAAAAATTCTAGAAAGGGCAGATCCAAGTCCATACTAGGAAAGATAGAGTGCTAGAACTGTGGTTAGAGAGGACATCTAAAGAAAGATTGTAGAGCTCTAAAGAAGAAAGGAGATGAGCAACATGAGACTACTTAGGAATATAATGTAGAAGGTGATGTGTTAAAAGATGTTTTGATTCTTTCATTAGATAATACTAGTGATTACTGGGTAGTATATTCAAGGTCTTCATGACAGGTACACCCCATAGGAAATTCTTTCATGATTATGTTCCAGGTGATTTTGGGCATGTTTTATTGGGGGATGATGAACCACGTAAAATTGTTGGAATGGGTAAGGTGAGAATTAAGTTGAATAATGGAAATGGATGGCTACTAAAATATGTAAGGCATATTCCTTCTATGAAAAGAAATTTGATCTCAACAAGGAAGTTGGGAGATAGCGGTTGTTTGTCTACATTTGGAAAACCATGGTGGAATATCACTAAAGGAGCACTTGTAATAGAAAAAGGATATACGATAGGTACATTGTATTTATGTCCTCATAATATTGATTATTCTCTCTTTGTAGCTTCCATGGAAATAGGTACAACATTGTGGCATCATAGGCTTGGCCACATGAGTGAGAAGGGGATGCAAATGCTCTACTTAAAGAAATTGCTTTAAGATCTGAAGCAAGTAAGTTTGGAATTCTATGAGAACTATGTTTATGGAAAACAAAACAGAGTTATATTTATCAGGGTTGGGAAACATAAGAAGAGTGAAAAGTTAGAGCTTGTGCATACAGATGTATGGGAACTAGATCATGTACAATCTCTTGGTGGCTCTCGTTATTATGTTACTTTTATTGTTGATGCAACTATAAAAAGTTGGGTTTATCGCATTAGAAATAAATATGATGTGTTTGAAACTTTTAAGAAGAGGAAAGCTTTGGTTGAGAACACAAGTAAATTTGAACCCAAAATTCGATGACATATTTGTATGGATTTTGACAAGACTCTCTCTAACATCCGACAAGGTGGACTATTTTTAAACATCAATAGAATTACATCAGAGATTCGATGACCCCAACAGTATGTCATAAATACAACAGTTAGTCACATGACCGATAGGTAAATCCAATGATATTCCGTCAAATCTCTGACACATATTTCGTCGGAAATGCAACGGTAGAAGTGTTGGTTAATCGACACCTTAGTCCAACCAAATAGTCAGTTAATCGACATCGTAATCCACCGATATTGTCTGTTAACCAGAAAAATAAGTGTTAGTAAACCAACAATTTCAGTGTATTATGATGTCGATTAACCGACACCTTAATCCATTCAAATTTTCGGTTAACCAACACTTATTCCATCGGTTAGCCGATAAAGTAAGTTTCTATTAACTGATAGTTTGGGTGGATTAAGATGTCAATTAACCGACACCTTATTCTACCCAGACTATCAATTTACCAACACATTGATGTTGGAAATAAAATGAAATACCGACGTAAAGCTACAAGAAAATCCAACGATGGTGTCGTTGGTGGTATGGAATCCTCGTCGGATATAGGTTTTATGGTGTTAGAAATGCGACGAGTCTGAGTATTTAAAAAATAATAATTGATGGGTAGGGGCCCTTGCCCAACATAGGTCTATACAATACATCCTTGCTACAAAACAACATGTAAGGAATTATAAAGAAATTTTTTTCATGAGAATAGGATTTAAAACAAAAGGTAACAAAGCCATGAAAAACAAGAAATGGACTGTACATGAAAAACTATTTATGTCTTTAACATAAAGCATTTTTAAACATGGGTAAATCTACCAAATTGATAGACTAGTATTGATTTTTTATGTTATCCAAAGAACTGGTTACTTTCCATAATTGTCTTCTTTTTGGAGTTCTTGAAGTCATTCAACCACCACATTAGCACTCTTCATTGTCGCCACTATTGGAGCAACTTACATATCCAATGCATGGATGTTTTTCTAGTGGGGAGCACCTTGGGATTCCTGGTTGGATCACCTTCATATCTAAGTGATACATGATATACCTATAAAGAATATTTCAATCCCAAAGATCATTATCATCCACAACTAGCTTCATACACTAGAAGAATCCAGAGAGGGTGTTGAGCTTATTATGATTAGAAGAGAAAAATATTGTATTTTCTTGATAATCAATTTAAGGCTCATTTATTATAAATCCAAGTAATGAACCAAATGTGTCTACAACACTTTTGTTCATTGTCCTATGAAAAAATGTAGAGATAACACCTTGGGAGGCTTCTTAGTATGTTTTTAATAGCTCTATATCTTTTAGGATTCCACTGTCATTGTTTCTGTAATATCTTCTATATTTAAGTATTCTCCAATAAAATGTAGACCATGGGATAATAATCAAGATTCTATCTTTATGATCTTAATATGTTTATTCATCGATGGTATAAGTATAAGGAAATAGTAATAACAGGAACTCACATTCTAGGGATGTAATACTAAGATGATTTTGTTGAACTATTATCCATAACTCTTGGAGAGGCCATATATCCATGGATTGATTATCGATGAATAATAACTATAAAAACAAAAATCCTAATTTACATGTCCTATGCAAGGTGTTATCTTTGCTTTGCTTGTTGTATAACAAAATAAAGATAAGAATCATTACAATAAACAATGGAACTTTGTTGGACATTAGTAAAATTATCTTAACTTTGTATGGGACTTAGGATTTTATTCTTAAAACCTGAATTCAGATATAGAATCCAGGAAAAGAGGAATTCCTTTCTATCAGCTCAATACTAAGTCTATTTCCATATTTAGTTGTATTGTGATTATGCACAAAATAACTTGAGGTGTATGAGAGAAAACTTGTCTCTAGTGTCCACATTCTTCTGCATGATAGTCAAATATCTAAAACCTTTTCATAAATCCTGATGCTTAGAGTGTTAAGGTTTTGGGTTAGATTAAGGTTTTTCAAAAATTAACAACTTTTCACACCAATTCAATCAATTACTTAGACAAAGTAAAATTAAAGTAGTAGTAACACAAGATAAATTCCAACATAGTGCTATATGCAAACCAGTACAACAACAAGATAAATTCCAACATAGTGCTAAATTTCTATCAGCTCAATACTAAGTCAACTTATAGATTTAGTTGTATTGTGATTCTGCACAAAAGAACTTGATGTGTATGAGAGAAAACTTGTCTCTAGTGTCCACATTCTTCTCCACGATAGTCATAGATCTAAAACCTTTTCATAAGTATGAGGATTAGAGTATTAAATTTTTGGGTTAGATTAGGGTTTTTCAAAAATTAACAACTTTGCACACCAATTCAGTCAATTACTAAGACAAAGTAAAATTACAGTAGTAGTGAATAATGCTAGTAGTAACATAATAATGTTTCATTGGATTTTAAGAAACATCTAGGTTTCATAGAAGCAAAGGATAGTATTAGAAGAAAAGAATACAAAGTAAAACTTAGTAGTAATAGAATAATGGGACTTCTAGATGTCTTAAAACCTCACAAGTCACCTTGTTTTGTGATCTTCAACATTCCACTTCTTATTAATATGAATTTCCTTTGAATAAGTTGGTTGAATCTTATCATAGATATATTGATTTGATGTCAATAAATGGCTTCCGATAAGACCATTTCTAATTCTTCCAAATGTGTCCATGGAAATCCAAGTTCAGCCTCAGCCTTCAACAAACAATCATCCATAATTATCTGACATATTGTTGTAAAAGTGGGCCAACCAATGGTTGAATTCTACGAGACCAATTAATTGCTTGCAAAGATGGCTATTTACTTGTGCTCTTGTCCCACAATCCAATCCATGGACGAAATACTATATTTTCCCATCATTTTCCTATGATGGAAGGAAGAAACACAAGTTCCCTCTTTTCATGGGGTTTTCTAAAAGATCAAGTCTTTATTCTACCATTTAAATTTGCATTATTCTTTTCCCAAGTTACAATGCTCGAGAAAACCCTTGTACTTACCCTCACTTTAAGGATGGTACCTAGGATAAACCCTATATTTTTTAGGGAATAATGCTAGGTAAACAAAAAGGGTAAACACACGTGGGAGAGATTTTAGTGTAACATACATTGACAATAATCAAATAAGTATATAGGATCAAATAATTCAAAACGATGTGAGTGAAATTTATGCAAATCTTAAAGATACCATGTTATGTATTATATTTTTGTTTCATTTCAAGAATTTAGAATTGACATATTAACATAACCATAAACAATAAAATATTTTCTAACATATTTGAGGTTTTCAAGTAGCAAGAATTGGTACATTTTGGATGACTACCTTTATAGTTTGGTTTCAAACAATCTATGCCTATTACATATTTGATTTTGGAGAAAAGCACTTCTACTTTCATGGGCATGGAACTGTACATGAGTTGTGAAATTTAGAGTAAAATGAAATACATAACATAATATGGAATTAAATACATAACATGAACATAATATGGCATGAAATACATAACATGAACATAATCTGGAATGAAATTGGAAACAACATACCTCCCCTCATCACAGCTCATATATTGTTAAGTTTGTATATAAGTACCTGTAGTGCCAAACCATTCAACCTACATAAATATATAAAAAATCAATACAAGCCATATTTGTACCATTATTTAATAGTCTAAGATGCATTTTTATGAGAATTCCAACATACCTTTACAATACTTCTCATCACCTTATGAGCCTTCTTTTTGGACTAGCATCTCATCATCCTAGATTTAAACATGGATTTACTCGATGAGAAAAAACTAAAATATTGATAGAATAGACTAACACTCATGATTAATATCCTCTTGGTTTCAAGAATAATTTATTGGAGTCGTCTAATATTGGAGCAAACCTCTCTCATTCCGGAGCAACAATGAAGTCAACATTTACTTTGATGTTGATATGTTTGATCGAGGGAGGTTTGCTTCAAGATTAAAAAGCTCCAATAAATTATTATGTACTAAACATGGCCAATCACATGAAGGCAGAAGTTGTTATGGCCCTCCCCCTCCCAACTCACATCACTCTCAATTCCCCATACCCAATGCATGTACTAGAAAAAAATATTCAATTTATATGCAAAAATGTGAATTTAACTTATTATCAAAAATAAGTATAGATAATGTTTATTAAGTCACTTTGTTCTAAGTTTTCTTATCTTTACATAATCAACAAGAAAATCATCTTCTACAATTTGTCGTTTAGTTCTAGTCGCATTCACAACTTGTTGTATTGCCTTCCTAGTAGAGTACTCACGACATGCTTGTTGTTGCAAGAGGTCGAGATTTGTTACAATAATGTAAAAATGTTAAATTGATATATTATGATATTATAATGACAATTTTTTCATTAAAAAAATTATTACAAAGGTGTTTTTAACCTGATTTGGCCACATCGTGTACTTCGTGTCCCTATATAGGCTCATCTTCTATAATATGAGCCTCTACATTCTTTGGAGCTGAAAAAATGAAAAAGAAAAATTAATATTCACCATTTTCAATGCAAAATTTTAAATTGTAGCATATGAATTCATTCATTACCTGGATTCAAAGGATGACCTTCGATAGGTTTTTCTCCGTCCTCGACATTAGGTGGATCATTGATTTCTTGCTAAAAATTGAGTCGATATTTTATTGCAAATAATTATAATGAATAGACTGCACAAGCAATCATTCTTAAATAAACTTCATTGATTTTATATACCTACGTGTAAGATGGATCACCAGAAGACTTTGTTTTCCCAGACAAGATTTTTCAGTGTTCAACAATAGCTCCAAATTTTTGTTGGAATCCAATATTCAAGTCTTCCTCTGTGGGAACTTCGATGAATCAATCGACCTGCATATTTGCAAAAATGCAATGAAATTAACTTTTAAATCTCAATAAAATGAAAAAAAAAAGAGTTGCAATTTATTTTTTGGATGTAATATTGGTTTTTTTATACTTACAATTCATGCCGCCAAATTGGAATAACCACTAGGCCCAAGCTTGTGTTGTCCATTTTTTTCTTGTCTAGACTTTATGGCCTTTGATGTGTCTAACAACCTATGAAAATGTTGAAATACGTTAGAATTTTTAAATTTGATCTAAAAATTAATAAAATGAGTTTTATAACTACATTACTTAAAGTTTTGCATATCTTCCTGCTGAAAGTAATGCATATCTTCCTACTAAAAGTAATGCATATCTTCATGTTCCTCACCGTAGCTTTCCTTCTTTTCTCAAAGCCCTCTCCTTTCCATATTCTACTAGGGATTTCCACTCTCTTGTTGGAATTATTGGAGGGCGCTCATACCGAGGGTTCCTTTCTATATGAATCCTAAATTGGTCCCTCATAATTTTCATATGTTGGCCAACCTTGTTTAGGACCTCCAATCTATTGAAGGTCTCTTGTAATATCCCTAATATGATATCAGATCAAAATATTATCTATAATGTAGATATTATTTAAGATGTGACATAAAAGTATTACATTGACATCAATCACTTTCTTTATGCAAGGAAAAACACAGGAAGTACTGGAAAAATAGGGAATGACAGAGGGTTGGCGGGAGGAACCAAATGAAAGTTTTGGATAGAGAGAGTAAAGATCCCCACTGTGTGCATTTTGGTATGATATATGTATATCTATAGTGTGTCTTCTTAGTGCAATGAATGGCACGTTGGATAAGTTTCCAAGGTTTGACATATGGTTTGATTTGGATAAGGTTTGCGTTGAATATATATCATTGGAAACCATTTAAATTGTGTTCTCACTCGACGTTGGCCATGGTTTGAGGGCTTAGCCCTAGACCCTCACCTTTTCAATAACGTTACAATGTCAACCTTAAATACAACCCTTACCATATGATTGTTAAGGAACATGCGTGGTATTTTTGGCTAGATGAACTAGGTGAAGGTGTGGGAGGCCTCGGAGATCTTGGGTTCAATTCCCATGGAATATACACAAGTTTCCCAAACCATTCATTTGCCATTTTTTTTATCATTTTTCCCATTTTTAACCTTTCTTGTTGAAAATTAAAATGCTGAGAACTTCTGCATCTAGAGGTTGTTTTGCATGCCGAACAAACGCCATCATAAAGATACTACTTTCATCCTGTAATATTTTATTTTCATTTTGAATACTTTACTTTGATCAGTTTTGAGATGATCCACCTAGATCAAACCTTCCCACTGGGAAGATTTTGGGCCACCAAAAGCATGAAATCATTCAGAAAATAAGTGAGGGTACAACACCCTCACTCTTTCGGTCTCTAACCACCTTGATTTTCTTGGATGCATTCCTTTTAACTACACATCAAGAAACTCCATGTCTCCTCTTCATGAATATTTGACCTTCTTGTCCAGTATTACATCTTCTTGAATTTCATTGAGATACTTGGGAGAAAACTCGTTCACAGAAGGTGCTTGAACCTATACATATTGGTATACAATGATAGGTGGCTCATACAGTTTCAAATTTTCCACATTAACAGCTGAATACATTTGCATATAAGGAGGTGATTCTATCAGAAATAATTATTACCGACTTTGTCCAAAATTGTAAAGGGTCCATACCTGATAGGTTTCAACTTTCTACCTACACCTTGGAGTCAATCTTTGCTGATATGAAGCCATATTCGATCACCAATCTGAAAATGATGATCTATTTAATGCTTGTTATGTTGTTCTTTGTGCTTGGAATGACTTGATTCCAACTGTTCCTGCACTGCTTGATGAATTAACTAGGTCTGTTGAATAAGCTTTATCCACATCAATCTGTCCATATTCCACTGTATCTTTCAAAAAAAAAGACCAAAGGAAACTTTGGAAAATACCCAAAACATGTCTCGAATGGATACCTCTGAGTATAAGAGTGTATAGCTATGTTGTAGGCATGTTTTACATAATGCAACTATACATCCCAAAGATTGGGATGCTTAGCACAATACCCTCGAAGAATATGTACAATGGTCTTGTTTACCACTTCAGTTTGACCATCGGTTTGTGGATGAAATGATGTGCTTTTCTTCAGCTTTGTGTCCATAAGTTCCCATAAATATGACCAAAATTTCCCAAGAAAGCGGGACACTTGATCAGAAATAATAGAAGTAGGAAGTCCAAAATGGACCCATACATTTTGAAAGAACAAATGATCAGTCATCTCAGTTGATTTGTTTTTTACAAGGCATGAGTATACACGTTTTACTGAATCGATCCACAACAACATACATATAGTCATGTCCTTTTTTAGACATTGGTAAACCTCCTACAAAATCCATTGAAACACTTTCACATGGACGAGAAGGAACTAGAAGTGGAGTGTACAAGCCTAACTTTATGTTACTTGGATTACATGTTGCACACATAACACAACCTTTAACATATTTGGACATTGTATCATTCATTCGAGGCCGATAGAAAAACTTTTGTAATTGTGCTACAATTTTACCTACTCCAAAATGTCCTTAAATGAGAGAAGTGTGAGTTTCTCTTATCACATGCACTCTTTAACTTTGTGGAATATAGATTTTACCAATATGATACAACAACTTGTCATTGATATGATATTTCAATTCTTCATTCTGATAGCCATGCCTTAGTGATTCATAAACTTCTTTGAAATCTTCATCCTTAGTATATTTTTCAACAAAACTTGCATGAACTAAAGGACTTTTTTGAATGACAATAGAAGCATTTGTTGGAGGTCTAGATAGCATATCTGAAACTTTGTTATGAATTCCTTTCTTATATTTAATAACCAAATGAAATTGTTGTAAAAAACCAATCCATCTAAATGCCTTGATTCTTGTAGCTTAGTTTTTTTATTGTAAATATTGCGGTGGTTGATGATCAGTATGTATGATTATTTCTTTAACCATTAGGTATGTTTCCACTTTTTAAGACTTTGTACTAATGCTTACAACTCTTTGTCATAGGTTGTATAGTTGATTATTGTTTTAGAGAAATTTTCATAATGATAGAATATTGAATTTTTATGTTGCATTAAGATTGCCCCCATTTCATAACCACTAGCATCAGTTTCTATCTCAAATGGTTGTTGTAGATCCGGTAGTGCAAGTACTGGAGTTGTGCTGATCATTTATTTCAGTGTGTTGAAGGATTTATGTTCCTTGCCTTCCCACTAAAAGTATTTGTTCACGTTTGACAAAGCATGTAAAGGAGAAGCTATGAAGGAGAAGTTCGCAATGAACTTCCTCCAGTATTGGGTTTCTCTTGGAAAAGATTCTTACATCTATTACATTATTTGGCTTAGGCCAGTTTACAATGAACTCCACTTTATAAGGATCAATATTCAATTCACCACCCCCTAAACCTAACCTAAATATACTAAATATTTCTTTCAAAATTCACATTTAGACATATTTATATATAAATTTTCCCTTACAAGTACATCCAATACCTGTTTAACATGATTTACATTCTCTTCCCAAGTTGGACTGAAAATCAGAATATCATCTAAGTATACTATAAAAAAATCATCAATGAATGACCTAAACACATCATTCATCATCCTCATAAAGGTTGTGGTTGTATTACAAATACCAAAGGGAATTACCATCCATTCATACAATCTATGTTTGGTTTTAAAAGTTGTTTTCCAAATAGCATTATCATGAATACGTATTTGATGATAGCCACTTATTAAGTCTAACTTAGTGAAAAAAAATTGCATTTTTTAACTGATCCAAAAGATCATCGATTCATGGAAGAGGATACATATTCTGTATTGTAATGCTATTCAATGCCCTATAATCAATGCACATATGCAATGTGCCATCTTTCTTTGGAACCAAAACAATTGGTGAACCACACGGAGAGGAACTTGGTCAAATGGCCCCTCTCTCAATCAATTCCTGAACATGTTTCTTAATCTTTACATTCTCAACAATGGAATACCTGTACATACCAATATTAAGAAGAGGTGCATCTTGCAGTAAATGAATTTCATGTTGAATGTCCCTTTTAGGATGTAATCCTTTAGGTTCTTGAAACAAAATATCATAATCAAATACCAGCTTTATCAAGTCCTTTTTCATTTTAGGATCAGAACCATTAAAGGATTCATTTTGTTCAACATATTTTTCTTTTACTATCATTAGCACAAAGTTTTTACTTGGATTTATTAACCTCTTCATTTGATTTGTAGAAACTAAAGAAATATTAGTTTTCATGCGATGTGCACGGATGATATATTCAATCCCATGTTTAGTGAGTTGATACATGTTATCTTCCTTGTAAAACATAGCCTTCCTATCATACATATATAGACTACCTAACACATATATCCAATGGAACCACATCTAGATCTACCTCATCCATAAATAAAGAAGTGATGGAAAACCTAAGTATACACTATTTTGTAACTTGTAATTGTGCATTGTCACATACCCATCCAAGTGGATATGGCTTAGGGCATAACATAGTTTCCAATTGCAATTTCTTAACAATTTCTTCTAAAATGAAGTTTTCTTATGATCCACTACAAAAAATAGTATCAATTTTTGTATGTTTGGAGATTACTCTAATATGAAATAACTCACTCCTCTTTATTTCATCAATGACAAGTTCATTTCTTGCAATAGAACAAGAAGGAATTTTACCTTTAATACTTGTAGCAACCACCTTAGTTTCATCCCTAGATTCTGACCCGAAATCATGTTGGATTGCTACTATAGTAGTCATTTTGTCTTATTTATTCTGAAACTTCTCAGGATTGAGCTCCGGATGAAGTTTCCAACATTTGGAATCATCATGAACTTTATTCTGACAATGAGTACATGTAGGTTTATCTACTTCCTTCTTCACGGTAGTTGTGTGTTTACCTTTTCCCTTACCTTTAGACTTGTTTCCATCATGTTTGAAAGGTTTCCTAGAAAATTTCTCTTTGGTATTCTTCCCCTTAATCTCTATGTGAGTTTCTTGAACACACACCTCATCAAGGATAGTCAAATTAAACAACAATATCATATGGCATAAATAACTATGCAATCCTCATATATATTTGAGAAGTGTTTCCTTGGTGTAGAGAGGTATACAAAGTACCAATGCTCTTTTTTGAAATTCTTGTGTGTAATCTTGTACACTTTGTCCCTTACCTTGCCTCAAATTCTACCAATCCATCATAAATTGTTATATATACCATAATGGATAGAATTGATTTTTTAATGCTGAAGTGAACTCATACCAAGAGGATATTATTTTACCTTTGGTGGAAAGATCCTCTTGAGATATTCTCTCCCACCAAATGAGAGAAGTCCCTCCAAGTCGGAGAGAAGCCAACTAAATATTAATGTTATCCTTAGTAAACTTTTGAATCCTACAATAAACTTCAATTTGACGGGTCCTATTGTCCAATATTTCAACATTAAGCTTTCCATTATACATAGGTAATTCAAAATTAATATCAAGCTTTAATTGAGGCACATTAAGGTCATTTTTTCCTTTTTGCTTTTCAAACAGAGAATGTAAAGATAAAGAACCATCAATATAAGATGGAGAAGATGGTGGGGATTTAGGAGGTTCGTCACCACCTCCTTATTTCTTACCTTCCACATGAAATGGACCTCCTTTTTCACCTCTCTTTCGATCTTGATAGGGCTCATCTACCATCGTTTGCATTTTCATGAAAGCTTTCAGAAATTCCCCTTCATATGGGATAGAAGAAGTTGCTTCTTATCCTTTTGGTGAAGACATTTTTCCTCTTCTTGAACCAATCTATGGATCAAACTCTTCAAGTTATACTTCACCATGCTAAATCCTGGATCTTGTTAAATTAAGCTCACAATGCAATGGTTATCTTTCTCTGATACCAAACTTGATCTAAAATTTCAAGATCTTTTACAACCATAAATTTGCATGTTAAATATTCATAAAACAGGCTTAACAACATAAAATTTAAATGCTTTAAATCATTCACAAAGCAAATAAAAACATATATGCAAACCAAAAATAGAAGGAACGACTGAGAACGGAGTTCAGCCCTCCTGGGCTACGTCTCTGGGCCTCTTCCAATGGGAAGGTCGATCTATTAAGTCTTCAAAATCTTACAAAATGAGTGTTCTGGAAACACTTCTGAATTCTGTCAGTTAGAATAAATAAACAACACCACTGAATTCCTTGCGAAATTCTGAGAAAAATGAGTATAAAATCGAATATATTCGCCCGAGCCCTCCTCTGGCATGCAAAACAAGAAACACCCTACCCGCAAAAGTACAAACAGTATGGATTTCCCACCTCGAGATCTATGCCCATTAATGGTATGTACCTACTTTTGTATTCATGCTTGTACCTTGTCTTGGAAAATCTGCAACCTATTTGTTGAACTCTGAAGTGTTCCCCTGTGGCTTATTATTTCATGGTTTTTTATAAGGTTAAAAAATATTTTTTGGGGTCGTGGGCCATGGTCCATGTGCCTTTTTGGAGCCCCCAACCTCCACGCAAATATTTAAGTGAATACCACCATGCCATAGCCAATGTATGGGTTTTAACCCATTGGAAAATTGTTGGCTTAGTTGTTTGTTGGTCATAGAATCCATCCCCACCACATGGATTTTATTATGATATATGTATATCTATAGTGTGGCTTGTTGGCTCTATGGATAATGTTCCAAGTATTTTGCTAAGGTTTGACATATGGTTTAATTTGGATAAGGTTTGTGTTATATATATATCATTGGACCCCATTTAATTCATGTTGTCACTCCTTGTTCAGGCCTAGGTGTTGACCATTATCCCTTGACCCTTCCATGTTCAATAACATTACAATTTCAACCTTAAATATGACCCTTACCATATGATTAATAAGGAACATGTGTGGGATTTTTGGCTAGATGAACTAGGTGAAGGCATGGGTGGTCTCGGACATATTGGGTTCAATTCCCATAGACTACGCACCATTCATTTTCCATATTCTTATCATTTTTCCTATTTTTAACCTTTTTTGTTGAAAATTCAAATGCTGACAACTTCTGCATCCAGGGTTGTTTTGCACGAAAAAAATGTCCTTAGAAGGCTACTAACGAGATATTTCATCGTGTAAGATTTTATTTTCATTTTGAAGACGTTAACTTTGATCTATTTTGAGATGATCCACCTGGATCAATGACACTCAAACGAAAATATCCATGTGAACACATCTAATGGCTCAAATCTCTGCTACTGGTCAATGGGTGCAATAATCCATCCAAATGTGTGGATTTCTCAATAAACTCTCTTGGCATTTGGCTTGATTAGCTACCTTCCACTAATCATGAGCATAATTTTTTCTACAAGAAGACTCCATGTGCGACATGTAATCTTCCACCCAATCCATATGTGGATAAATGGCATCAAATTGAACCAATATGTTCCTATACTTTTCCACCCATGATTATTTCTCACCTAGAGAAATATTATGATCTCCCAAACATGGAACTAGTGTACAACTCCAATGGCTCAAATCTCTGCCACTAGAACTCTGGTTCCACTCAATGGGTGCAAGTGAATAAAGGAGGAATAAAGAATGCAAGTTGATGCCTATATTGCTGCTCAGAATGGAATGTTGCATTCATCAAGTCATCGTGAACACCTATGGGAGCATCCTTCTCTTCATGTGGCACCAACAAGGAAAAATCCTCCCAATTTCCATCCCCACCTAATGTGGCTGAAATAGAAGTGTTGGGTGAAGAAATGTGAATGAACTCTCTGAAATGCTCATCCATCAAGCCAATGGATGCATAACTTCCTCCATTGGTTGGCTGATTGCAACTCTGATCATATACCTCCTTAAAAACTATGCAACAATATTCTGAGGGAAATTCATAATCTCTCTATAAATGAACAAGTGCTTGGTTTCCATTTTTCTTGACCTAAAAATCCTCAAGCACAAGAAAATAAAAATGCACCTCATATGCTTGTGTATGGGAGGTATCTAATGGATGCAAATTAATTCTTTTTTATTGTTCACATGTCAAGAAGATGTTAGTCACAACAAAAACTTTACTACAGAAATTAAAGAACCCTTTACTTCCCAAGGATTTCATTTCAATGATGTCTCTATCCACCCAATCAATGGATGAATAGGGACTTTTATTTTCTGATCCATATGGCATGTCCCGGGCCATCTTTCCCATATCTAATAACACTTCATCATTCCTCTCTACATCGATGAGTGCTTGGCCAATTTGTTTTTCATCATAGCTTTTCACAAGCATCTTCAAATCTTTTTCTTCCTCATGTTTGTCCTCCACATGAGGTTCCTCCAGCACATCCAAAGTAGTTCCTATCGTGTGCACATGATTCTTTTCCATGCAAGATGGTGGTTGTGGTACATTCAAATCCATTTGAAGTTTATCAATATGCAACCTTGACTCTTGAGGAGATTCTTGGGTTCTTTTCAAGGAATCATATGTAGCCTCTCATTTACTATGGAGCCTTTCAATCTCTTTTGTTTCCTTCTTGAATGCATAATGGTACATTTTAGGAACCATGAGGAGATGATCTATGTCAAATAGTAAGTTCATATATCTCTCCTTCATCTTGTGCATGCCTTCTTTAAGTGGTACTCACTCTTCTAGAAAGGCTTATCCTTCCATCTCTTCTCCAAAATATTTCCAACAACATCTTGTCACCAAGGCATTGATGCCAACAAATTTTTTCATGGATGCCATAATATTCTCCCTGTCCTCCTTTAGTGATCCACTCAAATGATGTGACTCAAAAATAGTATCCTCCACCAAGGTTTATCCTTCCAATGGTTTACATACAAGACTATATTTCTTGTGGCATGGATCCACAACACAAATCTCATTTCCAGTGTATCGATCAACTTTAGACTTTTTTGCAAAATCACTTCCATGATATGAAGTGGAGGGTATCTCTGAAGGTTGGAATGAAATGTGATCCTTGAAAAAATCAGAAAGCACATCATACCTTGGCATTTCATCTTCCTCACCTTTATGTAGGGGCACTATGGTGGCCTACTCTTCCACCAAATTCTCTGGTTCATACCCAAGTGGTGTGGCATTGTCTTCTTCTTCATTATGAGGCTCAAGAGGTGACTGTAAATCTGATTTATAAAATTATTTTGGATCTGATCCAAAATATGTCTCACCACCCTTACATGAACCAACATCCATAATAATGATCTGGATATCACCCAATAAGAAGCTAGAAGTGCATTCATCTTCCCTTTTTTCTCCCATGTAGCCACCTTGCGGTGACTTGCACTCCACCTCATGGATCTCTGCCTCTACTTCACTTACATTCTCCTCCAAGAAGCTTGAGACTTCTTCATCTTGAGTGGTACTCAGATCACAACTTTTGGAAGCTATGTTTGAAGAAAAAACAAACATTCTCATAATGCTTGGACAAGCAGATGGCTTTGATGAATCTTAATCTTTGGCTCCTATTTCTTCTTCTTTACTCACAGAGTTGGAACAACTTGGTTCCTCTATGGATGATTTGCTTCTTTTGAAAGAATGTTCATCAGCATTCAGCATTCTGAGGCCAAATCCATACTTGAGATAGACATACTCCTTGAAATTCATGACTGCACCAATATTCTTTCCCAAAGCTAGATACTCTGTGTAACAACGAGGCATGTTTTCACATTCTTATATCATCTTTGTCAAGTCTTTATTAACAATGGGAGAATCAGATCTGATATCTTCTCTATCTGATTCCCAATATACTTCATCATATTCATATCTTGGTAGGCCTCTATCAACATAGAGGATTTCTTCTTCTTCACACTGCTCACCATAGTCATCATCACAGGTATAGGACATGGCTGCAATTTTCTTCAACTTGAGAGAGTACTTTCCATAGGGGTGGATGAAATTTCTATGATGCCACTGTAATATCCCTAATATGATATCATATCAAAATATTAACTCTACTACTGATATTATTTAATATGTGACATAAAAATATTACATTGACATTAATCACTTTCTTTATGCAAGGAAAAACACATGAAGTATTGGAAAAACAGGGAATGACAGAGGGCTAGTGGTAGAAACCAAAGGAAAGGTTTAGACAGAGATATTTTAGATCCCTAAGCACCTATATGTTGTGTCCTTTTAATTTTTTAGCATCAACTATGCTGAAGTCTACTCCCATGCTTTTGGGTGTCCCAAGCAATGCAAATTGAGATTGGACAATCACTTCCAATAAAACAAGAATTATATTAGTTGTCATTCATTTATTAGGAAAAAAATAACATTTTAATAGTTTTCGAACAGATCTAAAACAATTTGAGGGAGTTTGGGGTGTTTGGGCAAAAACTGGGATTTTGGCCTAGAGAAATCCTGTGCAGAAGAGGCCACTCAAACACAATACGACCGAAAATAATTATTGATATGAGAATTAGGTTGATTTTGGGTTTAATTTACAACCTAAAACAACTTTCATAACACTAAATGAGTTTACATATCATTAATAATACTAACAACTGTAAAACTAGTCAATGAGCAAGGGCACGTAAATAATGGTAAATTTCGAATATAAATTTTATAATACCTGAAACTAATGATCCATAGATATTTATATGACATATTTTATGTAACTCATATATACTATTCATGTTCACTACATCATATTTAGTGCATAAAACTGACAAAAAGACCCATTAAATGAGCATTGGAAGACTACTATCATGAAAGTTCATCATGATGACTCTCTTGGATAGAATCATTACTGTAATACATATATCAAAACAATATGATGGATATGATAATATGAGAAGAATATTTGAAGATCTGATCTCCTCAAATGTTGTCCAAAACTGAGAATTGGAGGCCCAAAACTAGCACCAACCTGAGAGCATAAGTGAAGCTTCCTTCACTGGATCTTGACTTCAATGGATGAATGGATAATATAATATCTCGATATGAATATTAGATGAATTATCCTTGGATTTGTGTGATATTCACTGAATTATGGAAGAGGATAGAAGAGAAGGGAATGGAGACTTGGGGCGCATCACCCAAGGGGAGTGAGGCTCATCACTCAGACTTGAAGCTTAGCTTCACACAACACCAAAACATTAAAAATATAAACAGAAAAATATATTTGGAAGCATCCTTAAATAAACCTTGAGTGACTTGTTGAGCAAGTGATGTCCTTATTGAGCAAGTTACCCAATTTCTAACCCTAATCCTAAGCCATGAGTGCACCCCTCTTGAGGAATTTAGCAATTCTATCCTTACGATGTTGTTTCCCTGCTTGCATCACTCAACCCAAAGTGGAAATTCTCCCTCCTTGAGCAAAATTTTCCTTCTTTATGATTGGTGATGTTTCCTTGCTTGCATCCTTTCCCCAAAATGGAAACTACGCCCCCCCCCCCCCCCGCCCCCCTGACCAAATTTTCATTCTTTTTCACTGACTACTTTTGAAATTGCTTGCTTTTCCTTTATTTTGACAGTTTCCATCTTTTTCTGACATATTTCTTTTGCTAGTCTTTTGGATAGTTTCTATTTTTCATCCTAGGAAATTTGGTTTGCCTAATGTGCCCTCCTGACATGGAAACTCATTCCCACGTATAATTATTTTGCATATTAATTATATAATTACATAAAAATAATAATAATTAGAAATTACCCTAGAACATGCCTCCATAGTTTTAAATAACCAAAAATTCCCTTGGCATAACTTAATTAATTCAAATTTTAACCCCTAGGCGCTTGACAAGGTCAACACTTTCAATGTCTTTCCAGGAAGGGACATTAGATCTCGTCATCGAATAGGCCAACTAAGAAATTAGTGAACTCACCTTTTAATTTTTTTGTTTGTTTATCCCACCTTGTGTGGATGGTGGACACAAATATTTCCAATGAGAGATCATTTATATGCTTATAAAACACATCATTTCCTACAAGACAATCATGTCATCGTTAGTTGTAAAATATTTTTTTATATAATATTAGAATCAAATTATAAACAATAAGTTAAACAATATATAAATACCTGGGATCTTCTCTATCTTTATGGGAACAATATTTTCGTCCACCAAAAATGTTGTCTGTAGTGTACCCATGCTAGTGACATAGGAAGATTCAGGAAATGTTGCTTGAGAATTATCATTGCTAATCTCTGCATCGACCCCTTGTTTTGTACCATCTGGCGTGCACCGACCACTAGCAAGTTCAATCACATCTGGAATCAGGAGTGTCACAGAGTGTGTCATCGATTGTTCAGTTGAAAACAATGGCACATGTGATGCATGTGGAGTCATATGCTCATGTGAGGACTCTCCACGAGCATCACTAATACAAACATTGCCCTCACCACTAGTGTGTGGGCACAAAAATTCTTGTAGATACAAAAAAATTGTTAGTTCATGATCATATGCAAGTACAAATTATAAAATTATTAATGAATTATCTTCTAATTCAAGATCCTACAAATTACTTTCAAACCCTGAGATCTCTTCACTAAAACATCAACCTTTGCTTTAACATCGTTTGTCTGCAGTGAAATGAATAACAGAGGAAGGATATCCTCATTAATTTTTTTAAGGTCTCTCTATCATTTGAATTGGGTCTAGATAAGATCCAATGTCAGCATCATGCATGATATCATCGACATCAATATCAATTGATTTATCTGATGCTAGATCAAATGTTGAACCAGTAGTCTACAATAAAAATATATAAAACATTACTAAAATGAAAGAAATATACTAAGGAAAACAACATAATAAAATAATATACTTCTCGTGTTATATTACAAAATTTACAATTACGTATACCTGTTTCCTTGAGGATGGTGTTGTTTGCTCCATGGCTGGGGCCTTGCCTCGATCATCACCCAGCAACAAAAATGTGGAAAACATTATCATAATGAAAGTAATATACACAAGAAAAATACCTAAAAAAACATATTGGTCGTATTATATTCGTGCAATTAGAAATAGGTATACCTGCTAACTCGAGGAGTGTGTAATCATCTGATCAAAAGTTGGGAACTTGCCCTGATCACTTCCTTGCAACAATTAATTGTATCAAACGTTATCGAAAAGAAACTAGTGTACTCACAAAAAAAAACCTAATCACTTGTCTGTGATGAAAAATACATAATTCAATATCGAAATGAACCCAATATACTCATGAATAGTAAATAATAATAAAACATATTGTGCATAATATTATAGTAGTAAAATTGCAATGAGGATTATCTGTTTCCTCGAGGATGTTCTACTCCTCTAATGAACTGCCGGGGAGATGCCCTGATCCCTTGTCTATGATGAAAAATATATAATTCATTATATAAATGAAACCAATATACTAATGAAAATAAATACTAATAAAAACATATTGTGCAAGTTATAGTAGTAAAATAATAATGATGTATACCTGCTTCCTCGAAGCAGGTACTATCTGATCTACTAGGGTAAGGGAGCTACCCCAATCGACACCCTGTAACAAAAACATAGATGTCATTATCTAAATGAAATGATTACACTCATGAAAAAAATAACAAATAAACATTTTATTCGTATTAAATTTGTACAATTACAATGATGTATACCTCCTTCCTCGAGAATGGTGTACTCCTCTGGTCAATTGCTAGGGAGATGACCCAATCTCTACCCTACATCTTAAATATAGAAAACTTTAACAAAATTAGAACAATAGACTACCAAAAAATACATAAGATATTAGATTCAATAATTAAAGGTTGGGTAAATTGTTAGATGTACCACTTCCATAGTGACTGCATTTATATCTATTCGATTCAAATTGTAGTTAATAAGTAACTATTCCCCTACAGCTAATGATTTAATGGCACACACAAAAACACAATTTCCTTCATGCCCCTCAAATATGCAATTGGTTTTATTAAGTGTAGACCTTGGTTGTGTACTGTTTATAAACCTCGCAATATTCCCTGTAGCTTTTGGCCTTCCATCAATGTACAACGTCGCTCCTTTATTTTGATCCCTGTCTTTCAACTATAAATAATTTGAAGACAATCTGTATCTACACATACTTCTTGTATATTGTACCAATCACATCCAATATTTGTAGTTGTAATAGGGTCCAACATACTCCATCAATTCAATATATCGGACGTAACCGACCATTATTTCATCCATGAAAAAAAGACCCAACCCATGTAATGAAGATGGTGCAATTCGATATATCCTCTCATTCACACAAAAATATGTGTTTATGTTACAGAGAAAACTTCCTATGGCTTGGGGTGTACCACAATAGACAGAGAAACCACAGAAATCAATTCCTTCCCAATATGCAAGAGAAATACAAAATCTAACACTAAAGGATATTGAAACATACCTTATTCCAAATGGTTGAAGTAGATCCCCATTGAGCTTTTTCCAATCCTGCTTGCGTTAGCAATTTACTCTCAACAACAGTAAACAAGGCAAGCATGCTATATAATATAGTGTTAGGCATACTCTATCATATATAATCAATAATGCATAAGAAATTAAATGCATCCATGGATTCAATATTCATTTAAATGCACATCATTGGACAAGAAAAGATATTTCTATTAATAAAATCAGAGATTACATAAGTGACAACCTCTGTCGGCACGTCTGCGAACTGGAGAAACTAAGTCCTCCACCTGGGCCTCCACCTCCTCAATCCTCCATCTCTCGATAGCAAGCTCACAAACAAAGGCAAGCTTGGGAAGAACACAAATTGTTCCAAGGGACAAAGGGATGCAGACTCAAGTACAAGCAAGCTACGGCAACAATGGACTATAGTTTTCTTGCTCTTCAATTCCTCCCCTTCAATGTATCCAAGGGGTTCTTATATAGTTCTTCAATGGGGTAATGGAAGGTCAAATCTGAGTGATCTCAAGGCATATGGAAGGCCAAGAGACAAGTGACTCGGATCCACATCAAGGAAAACTCCAAAAATATTTGTACTTATGCACACATCCCGATGTACGCGGGTTTAAGGGTAATATCCACATATATACGCGAGAAAGGGATTAAAAGTCACATGCAACAAATAATAGGTGTTTTTAGGGATGATCTTGGAAAAATCAAAGGTACAATAATGGTCCATGGGGTCTAAAGAGTCTGTAGAGGGACAGGGAAGGCCATAAAAGTGTGATCAACCATGTGTGGTAAAATCAGCTGTAACAAATGCCCCCTAATGTGCGAGGTCAGAGGGGTAACATGATGGACGAAATACATTATAAATCCATCCTAGAAGTGGAGTGATGAAGAACCAGGTGGAAGAACCATCCATCCATCAATATAGTAAAATAACCAATCTCTGCATATGACTACAAATACATATAGTAGTCACGGATACATAAGAGTACAATGGCCATGAATAGGCATGATATACAAAATGTGACATGTGTGGTCATCGCCACGTACAATATATAATAGATCAGAATATCCATGATGAAGATATACAAAGGATAAATATCTCCATGAAAGTTGAAGATATATAATGGATAAAGATATCCATAATGGCTTAAGTTATCTGACATACACTCGAATCAAGTCACGAGAGCTGAAATCTCATGAACACTGGCACGATCAAGGAGATAGCATATGTGGAATTCCACCAATCTAGAAAATATTCTACACAAACCGCTACGAGTACATGTCCTATTATATGAATATAGGTGTCGAGGTCGAACATAGTAGTCCATCATCTAATTACCGATCATTGATGTATACCGTTAACAGACGTGAGATCACCCATCAATAATGAAAATGGGAATCAAGGTACTAGAGTGCAATCTAAGAAGTGAGAATAAATGTGTTGAGGTCAAACACTTGGAAGAATCCATCGGTCAGGGGACATTGATGTATTCCCAAAAATGTTGATGGCGAGAGAACCTACCACTGATGACTGTAAGTCTTAAGGAACTCAAATGACTCTAGAGTCCTATCCCAGAATAAATGGTCTGAAGTCAATGGGATGGAATCCACTAGAAGGAGGGCATTAAGGCATCCCCCATCAACCAACACGAGGTACTCAGTAATGTTGTATAATGTGGAAGGAATCAAACAATATGTGCACGAACCAGTAATAGTACTGAGAATCGGCAAAATGCAAAGTCAAGACAACTGAGGAATGGCCGACTCAGGTTTCAAATTCCTTCAAACAAGAACATAAAGGTGAATGGTGACTAAATGTAGGAAGCATAGACTCGATATACAAAACTAGGACATCTCTGCAACACAGGAGGAATCAACAGAAGCTCCATAGGGATTGGAAGCTTAACAAGTCAGTGGAGGTAAACTCAGAAAAACGAGTACAGCTCCTAAATTCAAACTACTAACCCAACCAAAGGATGTGATATATAGTGCTTTGTTCGAAGGTGACACGACTCGACTGCTGCCAAAGATAACATCTTTTCCTGTCCGACTTTTTGGTTTTTTTATTTTTTTGGACTTTTTCAAATATTTTGAAAAGCTTGAAAAAGAATAATTTTTTTTTATAGTTACAAATCTAGGAGGAGACAAGTGTCAAGGGGCAAACAAACTAGTTCCAAGCAGCGGAACATACCTATACTCAATGCAAGGAAACATGTGCAGGATAACGACACTCAGGGGAAAGTCCTCTCTCGGTAAAAAATGGGGAATCAAGCTACAAAAGATATATAAAAGGCTCTGCTTCACTAGACATGAGACAAGCTTGGTCTATATGGCTGATAATCAAAGTCAGGGAAGCTGATGTAAGGCTCAATAAGGAAAGAAAAACTCATGATAATGCAATTACAACTTGACATATACAAGGGAGTCCCAGGGAAATGGCCAGCATAAAGTTCAAGAGGAGTATGAATCTCTTGCTCAAAGTCGTGGCAGTACTATAAAAAGGACTCCCACACCCTAAAGGAGAAATGTTGGCATGGGCATCAAATGTAAAATAGGATCTAACTAGGGTACCCATGTATGGTTAACCTCTACCATTCACAACATGTCACTTCTACAAGCAGCAAGAAGGTTCTATGACAAGATGGAGTGGTTTCGTACCTAAGGTTAAAATGAAATGGTCATAAGGTTATGCAAAATGCAAATGGATGTGAAACCTAACCTATATACCGGTTTAGACATAATACCTGCGATAAGCACGAACAAGTCAAAGCTACAGTAAAAAATGCACTCAAAATGGATTCCTAGAACATCAAATTAGTTCAAATAGTCAAAAACTATAGAAAGTGGGTAAAAATCTCAAAAAATTTCTATATATAGTGAAAAATTTAAAATTTTTCATGCCATTTGAAATTTTTACCCAACATAGTGCATTTCAGCTCAGAACTTCAGAAGCGAATTTTGGGAGCATCGTCCAGCGGGATCCCTCCCCGTTTGATCCAGGTAGATTCTCATGCTCCTCCCTTTCATTTTGATATAAATTTTCTCAAATTTCATGGGCTATTCAATTTTTTGAGCCATCCAAACTTGTGTGTTTCAGCCCACGTGGAAATCAGTCCTTTTTCCACGTATAGGGCTCGCCATACGCAAAAATGCACTGAAAGTCGGGTACACACGTGGTTGTTTTGAAAATAGTCATGTAAAGTGACGCAAATAAGGTTTTAAAGGGAAAATACTGATCAAAAAACTTGGGTTTTGTGTAGGATGGTGCTAGAGTGGAGAGAAAGAGAGCATGGTGATGTTGAGAAAGTTGTGCAAGGTGATCTCATGGCCCAACAAGCATTACAGGCATGTGGCTTGTACAAGTTTTGATGTCTTGGAAGCCTGAGGGCCAAACTAAGACTACTCTAGCTACTGGTGGACTATTGGGATATAGAATCTGAGACATTTCAGATAGATGGGATGTCACTCAGTATTGAGGGTGAGGACATATATTTCATCACAATTTTGTCCCGACGAGGGGAGATGGTGAACCTCCGATCTCGTGGGCCAGGAGGCGGGCTGACCATAGATGAGTACATAGCCGTGTATTGCTTTCTAGAGATGGAAAAGGTTGGGAGTCAAATCCATACAAACTCTATCTAGATTATGGGGCTGATGGCCATAATTTTGGCACTAGGTAGGATTGTAGGGTTGGTTTCACTCCACCAGGCCTCGCAGCCAATGATGTTCTATGCGGTAGAGTGCATGCGACCTATAGTGTATGACTGGAGTACTACATTGTTGAGCAACATGAAACAGCAGCTCAGTGAATGCAACATGGGAAGGGTGCAGAACTTTGGGTTCGGCAGTATATTGAGCACGTTTTTCTTTGAGCGAGTGCCAGGGCTAAGCCCTTGGGTAGACATTACTCGACATGGAGTCTAGGATCCATCCCAGTGACATTGGGCGAATGTCATGTGCAAACTGGGTGGAGGTAGGGTGGCTAACCCCTACCCTGCAGATTTATTTCCATGGTGACGGAGACAGATCGTCGCCATAGATGACTACCCCTATGCAGGGATAGACTTCTGCAGAGACCTAGATATGCCACTACCACTAGGAGCAACTTATGGTGACATAGGTAAAGAATCCCAAACCCACTTTTTGAGTTTTGAATTATTTAATTTTTTGTGTGTTTTGATATATTAACTCAAAAGACACGTTTTTGGTGTGACGACACATAGTGAAAATCTATCATGTATATGTAGATGTAGGACCATGACGGCTAGATGGCTTGCCTCGTCATCGACGGAGGGGAAGAGGAGATGATATCATGAGTGTGGATGCAGAGCAGACACTCCAAAGCATCCACATGAACTTTGTTCGTTTGACACACAAGGTGCCCATGGCATAAGTCGAGGACTTTCTTGAGGCCATGCAGTGCCAAGTGGTTGGTGTTCCATGAGCATGGGTTCGACTATTTCGATGGCTAGCTAGATTTATAGTGCTCTATAATGATCAGAACCCCCCTCCACCACAGGCTTAGAGACCTGAGTGTATTCATTTTTGTATGAATGTGTAGTATATTTTGGTGGCTTGGAAGCCCCAATTTTGTATATGACACTTATGTATTATGACGTCAATTTTTGGATGTTAATGATAAAAAAAATGATGATGATCGATTTTATTTTATTTACTTGTCTGTAAAATGTGTGTTTGTGATATGCTTATGGTATATGAAATAAATTCCAATCTAACACATAGTTAGCATATGAGTCAGCAACTTGATTAAAAATTCTTGGAACATGAATGTATGTTATATTCTTAAATTTCCGTTCTAGCAATCTAACACGTAAGAATCTTCGTAATAATGTCAGATCCCTAATACGATACAAGCCATCAAGCTGTGAAACCACTAACTATGAATCAAGATGTACCTCAAGAGAATGAACACCATGTGAAATGGCATCACGCAATAAATCAATGACGGCACTATATTCAACAACATTGTTTCAAGAGGGTCGTAAACATACTCCTCCTGAAGACAATACTTGACCCATAGGAGTATAGATCACCCAAGCAGCTGAAGTTGAGTTTTGAGTGTGGCGGCTAGCACCATCAGTGAATCCTATGTGAATGGAAGACTCCATCGACATCTGCCATAAGAAACGAAAGCTAATCAACAAACCCAATCACCATAAGAAAACCTAACTATGCAATGAAAAACTGTACAATAATATACAACAATTACCCCTGGCTGAAGATCATGCATAGTATTTTTTGAGATAGAGCCCATTTCTAGGCTCTGCTAAGGCTGTCCCTTCATAATCAACTAGATCGTAGGTGCCTTTATCTAATACTCATTTAACCACGTAAGGACCATGCCACATGGGGTTAAATTTCCTTGCCCCCAAGGGTTCCTTAGCTTGATCTCACAAAAGGACCAAGTCACCTTCACTAAACTTCCTCGGACGGACAGACTTATCATATTGGACCTTGATGCAACGCTTGTTAACCTCTAGAGCCACTAAGGCATCTCGGCATTGCTCATCAAGCTGCTCTAAATGGACCAAATGCTCTTCCAATGCGGAGGTGTTAGGTAAAATCTCCACAGCTAGCTTTAGAGAAGGGATTTCACATTCAACCGACAAAACTGGCTCCACCCTGTGTACAAGCTGATATGGAGAGAAATCGGTGGCAGTCTTAAGCGCGGTTCTATATAGGCCCACAAAGCAGGATATAACATGATATGCCAATTAGTATTGCTTTGTGTGATGGTTCGTTGGAGAATAGACTTAAGTGATTTGTTCACTGCTTCAACTTATCCATTCGCCTGAGGGTAATAAGAAGAGGAATGCTCTTGCTTATACCCTAACTTGGAAGCCAAATCTTCCATCATTTTATTCTGAAATTTCCTACCATTTTCAGTGAAAAGCTCTTTCAGAATGCCAAACTAGGTGATAATATGGTTGAAAACTAAATGCACGACTGTCTCACCGTTGGATTTAACTGTGGGCATAGCCACTGCCCATTTCGTCAAGTAATCGACATCCCCAATAATGTGATGATGCCCCCTAGCTGAAGCTGGGATGCAATCCATAAAATCAAGCCCCCACTTGGTGAAGGGACCGGCGGTGACAATAGGATGTAACGGGGCTAGATGCGAGCGTATATTACGTGCAAACACCTGGAAAGGGTGGCACTTCTTGACCGCATTAACACAATCTTTGAAGATGGATGGCAAAAAATACCCCGCTCTCAAGATTTTTTGGGCTGTAGAAATCCTAGATAAATGACCACCACACACCCCTCTATGGCAATCATTCAGCACAACCTCAGCCTCATCATCGGTTAAACAACGACGCAAAATGGAATCTACCCCATGGCAGTACAAAGTGTTATCCTAGTATAAGGTAGTTCTTAGCTACATGATGTAATCATCGTCGCTCATCCCGTGAAAGGTGAGTAGGGACCTTCAATGTTTGCAAATATACAATGATATCCCCATACCAAGGGTCCACAGTTGATATGAGGAAAATATTCTCATCGACAAAAGTGTCCTCATAAACCTCCTCCTCCTCCAAACTTGGAAAATTGGATATAAGCTCCATAAAGATCAATTATTTCTTCGATTTCACTGAAATGAACTCGAGATCAAACTCTTGCAAAATGAAAATCCATTTATTGTATTTTCCCCCAATTATCCTTCTAGTGAGGACGAACTAAAATGGATTGATATGAGCTACGACAAAGGTTTAGTGAAGGAGAATGTAATGTCTCAAACGTTGAACCACATGGATGGCAGCCAAGTCTATATTCTCCACATGGGAATGGTGAAGTTTCGCATCTATAAGGTTTCATCTCAAATAATATATGGCATGCTCATGGAGATCCTCATCGTCATGAACCGAAACCATACCAACCATCTCCATAGATGCAGCCACATAAATCAAGAAATTACGGCTATATTCTGGTGGACTAAGCATGGGGGCCGTTGCTAAGGCTCACTTAAGAGCGTCGAAAGACTCCTGGGCTCACTCATCCCAGTAAAAATGGGTGTCCTTCTTCAAAATAAGCATAAAGGCTTTAGTTAAGTTGGAAAAATTAACCATGAATCTTCACAAGAAGTTCGCCATGCCTTGTAAACAATGAAGGTGTCTAATATTACACAATGGAGACAATTGAAGTATTGCCTCAACCTTTAAGGAATCGACTCTTATACCCTCCTTGGATACAATGAATCCTAGTAAACGACCAACAGTCACACAAAAAATGCACTTGTGAGGATTGAAACGAAGTTGTTAATGGCGGTATCTTTCGAACACTAATCTCAAATGATATGGATGATGCACTCTCAAACAAGAGTGAGCAGCGAGATCATCCAAATATACTTCGATAATCTTTTTAAGATCGTGAAATATTAAGGTCATGGCCCGTTGAAATGTGGCTCTGGCGTTTTTAAGGCCGAAGGGCATCTTCCAATATGAAAAAGTACCCCAAGGACAAATAAATGTGGTCTTATGTTGATCCTCAGGCTTAATCTGTATCTTATTATATCTGGAAAAACCATCCATAAATGAAAATACCTCACTTCCCGCACACTCATCCAAAATATGATCAATAAATGGTGTGGGAAATTATCCTTAGGATATGCACGATTTAAGTCACGGGATTTAAAATCCTTGCTTCTTATCAACCAAAACGGGATTTAAAACCCACTCCGTCAAAGGAAAAGGATAGATAAAACCATCTTTCAATAGTTTCTCTATCTCAACTTTAATGGCGGGTGCTTTTCTAAGATTCACTACATGCAAACGTTGTCGAACCGGTTTTGCATCCGGATACGTTTTGATCTCATGTTCGACAATACGAGGGTCTATACTTGGCATTTCTTTGTATGACCAAGCGAAAATGTCATGAAACTCTTTAAACAATAGGGTATACTCCTTGATCTCATTGAGGGAAAAACCCGCCCCAATGTAGACATTCTCAACCTTGACAGGATCACGAGAAATATGGAAGGAATGGTTGGTGATAAATTAGCCATGTTTCCATCAACCATATGACCAGGAGAGCTTAATGGAACCACGGGGATACCAATCGTCTCACTAAGAATATCCCTAAATTCATCACACTCCATACGATCGAGCTTAGGAAGTAAATATGATCGATTATGCAACTCTTCCCAAGGTTGCTCAACCCCAGACATGGCCTCAAGAATAGCTTCATCTGATTGGAAAAACATCATCAAGGCAATCATGTGAGTGATATGACTCTGCTACCCATGCAGGTAGCACATACGAGTCCTCCTCCTCTATCTACGAAGAGGAAGGACTAGGCTCTGCACCTTGATCAAGATTCGCTTGATACGCCACCATTGTTACAGGAAACGGCACGTCTATCTCAATGGGCACACTCGAAGTACTCAGTGAAGGAAGAATCCAAGGATATTCCATATGGGTAGTGTGAAAAGACACCGAATTTGATGGGGATGAAGCCCCACCAAAACTAGACCCAATCATAAGAACTAGCGCAGGACAACTAAGGGTTCCCATAAGAGAAGGATACATACCCACACCCACACTCCCATTTTACCGTTGAGAATGATCGATAATTGGGATAGAAGCTCTCGATGATGCATTGACACTCGGATTATGGAATGATTTTTGATCAATCGTAACAATCTTCCCATTAAACGAAAATCATATCACTCGAAAGAGGGAAGAAGATATGGATTGCATACTATACATCCAATTCCTACCCATTAAAAGATTGTAGTCAAGGGGTGCATCAACCACCTCAACCTCGATCACAATGGTCTTCCCTCCCAATTGGACATCTAGAGAAGGAAGAATCTCGTGCGGCTGAAACGATCTACCATCGAAAGCTATCAACATAGTAGTAGATTGAGACAACATGGGAGAACCCAAACCCTTCCAACACAACAAATAGATCATGAAAGCAGCAGCACCTTCATCAATGACAGTATGCTTGACGGTGTTGTTAAGACACTCTACATGAATAAAAAGAGACACGTAGTAAGGCAAGCGAGGTTGCACTCCCATAGTTTCAAATTTGATCATGGTAGAAGAGTTAGCATCACTAACTCCAAGATAAGAAAAAAAGGATTTCCTCTGCAGAGGACAAGTCTGAAGCACTTCTAATGCGGACATCGCACAAGGAGTCTGGCCCAAATCCTCGACAATTGAATAGTTTTGGGCGGCTCGGGAATTAGGATTATGCCCCGAACGCTTTAAGACTCCCTTAGGAATGCGAGGTGGATATTTAGGCTTATCCATAGGATTTTCTATTCGTAAAGGACTCTTGGGTGGGGAAGGTTCTTTCCCAAGGTCTGGTTGTGATGAACCATAATCTTTCACATGAGTCACAACCTTAGAAGCATGCACCATGTTGATGCAACCATGACCACTATTGGCGTCCGGTGGATTTTGATTTCCACCCGATGCACAACCAGGATCAGCGGTCCTCTAGTTTATATTTTGATTGTTGGGTAAAGGATTAACACAGTTGGGCCCTTTGCTATGAACCTCAAGGAATATTCCATACAAGGGCACAAGTGAGTGAGGTGGTCATCCTTACACAACTTGCAAGGAAACTTCACCTTACACTTAGACTACTTGTCCCCCCTAGCATTTTGAGTGTTCTTGTCATTATTATTATCATTTTCGTTCTTATTCCCACCCTTACGATTATTTTTTATTTTTTCTTATTCCTTCCAAGTTGATGGTTTCCTTTTGAGTTTGACGATTGCACGAAAAGTACATTCGCTGATTGTGTAGGTTGAGACGAAGTTGTAGCTTGTACCAATGCAAACTAGTTAATTAACAATTGGCTCACTTGTTTCACAACCAAGTCCACAGGTTTGGTACTTGTAGATCCCACAATACCATCAGCATGTGGCCTAGGCTTGATCTTGGGGTCAAAATTGGACCTAGGAGCATTAGGTATAATCTCATATAAAAGTCCAGATTGAGCATAGATCAAATCCAACTCTTGTGCCCTAAAAATAGCTTGTTCCTCATTTTGAACTCCAGATGTAGAAACATCCTTCGCGATGTAAGGTAATAATGATTTGAAGAACCATTCAAGAAGAAACTCTAGTGGTAGACAGGATTTGATTAACCATTTCCATCGATGCCACTCTTGAATATGATCCGAAATGTGTATGGATTTATCTTGTCAGAAGGTCGACAAGAGTTCGGTATCGATGTTTTAACGTACGGGTAGCTGGAAATGATTAAGGAAATTCAGTGCAAGATCATCAAACATAGTATAAGCCCCCCCCGGGTAACTCTATATACCATTTCACTACAGGACCCGTTAGGGTGAGTTGAAATAGCCTCAAATGAATGGAATCATTGTGTAAGGAATTGGAAGAGAACCAAAGGTGGAAAGTGGTGACGTGCTCACCAGGATCTTCACCAGCCTTACCTTCGAACTTGGGAATGTTGGAAGGAATCTTGGTAGGGACTGTCGACCATGGCGGGTCATTAGACACATGATCATTCATCAATCTCAACAAGTTAAGTTCAATGTTGCAAGGAAATGGAGGCTAGGTTGAGGCGGTCAGTTCCATGCTCCCTGGTAGTTTTGATTCATGTAAGGTTGGTTGCTATAAATACCATGGCCTTGGCCATAATAACCTCCTCCCATTTCACCCATGTAGGGCTGCATGGAAGGATTGTGATGTGGGGTACCTTGATTATGAGGTGCTACAAAGCCATAATTAGAAGAGTAAGCGGGTTGTTAATACCCATACCCATAGGGTTGGTAGTTTTTTCCATACTGCAATCCATAAGAATGTCCACTAAGAAGCTCCATAAGGTGTTCCATGGGATGTACCATGAGAAGGTCCATAGTTTGGTATACGGGGAGCTCCATGAGGTGGAACAAGAGACGATCCAGAAATAGGTACATGACCTACTAACACAACAGGAGGTACTTGGCTCTGAGATACAACCATGTTAGTAGTCGCATAATGAACATGGCTAGTAGCAACATTCTGGACTGAAGGCCCACGTGAATTAGGGGGAGGATGAGTCGTTAAAAATGCATTCAAAGGAATGGGGTTCAACGACGAAGGGACATGTGAATGAATTTAAGTGGTATTCCCAATGTTCACTAGTCTCAGTCCTGGTATCTGAATCGGAATACTAACACTAGGCCTAGGATGAGCATGTGAAAATGCCTCCACCACAGGGATGGAAGGTGCAATGTGACTAGTGCCCCCAAACCTCTCTGCATGGAGAAGAGTGGGAGTGCCCCCAAGCATAGTGCCAGGGTCAACTTCTGACTCAACATGATATGCTGGATTGGGCTCAGGGATATCAGGTATGTCATATCTAACATAACTAGTGCTTGTGGGTTCATAGTGCGTCTCGTCACCCAGAAACCAATACCGGTGACATGTGAATGAGGGATCATAACTAGATCGTGAAGGTTTCTCATGTGAAGGATCATATGTGCTATTAGTATCTTCCTCCCCAACCTCATGAGGTGGAGAAGACATCTCTGGAATCTCATCCTCATGATCTCCCATGGTCTGTGAATCAAAGTGATAAGTAGTCCACCCAGACTCTCTAGTTGCCTCTCCCAAAGGAGGAGGAGATATGGAAGGTGGAAGTCCTAATAAACGACAAGAACGAATGAGTGTCGTGCTGGAATCCACAATGACTCAAAAAATAAAAAGACTCAATCTAATTATGCAAACCATAGGAAAACTAGCGTGCACAGAGAATACCCCTAAAAATGTAAAGCCAAATTACAAGCAAACCAAGGGTAGGATATGTGATCTCCCGAATGAAGCAGGTATGTCTCGCCTAGGAGAGGCTTGAGACTCCTATACATAACTATGTTTTATGACCCCTGTTAGCACTCGGAATGTACTCAAGTTGTAGGAAGCACACCCCGAGGTAACAGCAAAACCACTTTAGGAAGATATTGATATTTCTCTTCCAGAGAGGGATCTCTCAACACAAATGTCACAAAATCAAATGATAATCAATATTTAAGCATTCATTCATTTGGCTGAACCATTCACATATCCATTGGGCATGGAGTCATATACAGGCAAAAGATCATAAAGATACATACACGAGAACTACCAAAGGCAAGATAATCACATCATCACAGTCATTATGTTTGATCTGGGTGTAAAGGAAGAGATGAGGGAACAGTCCATCAATACAGAGCGTCTAAGACGAATTCCATATCAATTTTAGCAGAAAAATCATATAATATCTGAAATAATGAATAGAGCATAAACATATGAATTCTACTCATTCAATACTGCATTCCAAATACGAAAGAAAAACAAAATGGAGTGTTACACAAAGGAAATAACAAGCACATAAGGGAAATAGCACAGACTGCAATATCAATGACACATGAATCTCTGATAGGAAACTTCTCATGCATTCACTTTATTTCTCAAAACAGATATGTCTCTCCAAACCAGCAACTCACTTGATGGGATCCAACCCCCATCTCATCAAAAGATACAAATATATAGATGAAATAATAAGTCTGCCCCCAGCAGATGAACCACAGAATGACCAGCGTAAATTAGAGTTTGTAACTAATTTCCTACACCACTAGGAAGTTGTTACAACTCCATTCCTAACAGATCATAGAGTATCACATCAACTGAGTAACAAACTTGGCCACGCAGCTCCACGTCCTTGCTTCATCAGCTCTCTGGTATATCCCACCTGTCCCTACTGAGAAAGATTAAGCTTTGTTTTCCCCAGCCGTTCTACAGCCCTCCATTGCTCGACACTTGGGGTGTCGCTTTCCATCATCTCCCGGAT
>LPNX010069038.1:6462-11462 GCA_001517045.1 Pseudotsuga menziesii
TATCCTCTCTCTTGCATCTTAAATATACATGGAGATAGCAAGAAACATGGAGATGACTTGTGGATTATGGGAGTATATGTTGACATCTATACTACAGATTGATTTATTTGCCTGACACTATCTTCCAGTGACAAATCCTTGTGCGTCTGGCATGTGCTCCTGTATCTCCTATGTTTAAGATAGGGGAGATGCATTAGGGATGCCCACAATGGTCCCTGATATGTAGGGGGATAGATCAAGGACGTTCTTGAGCCATAACCTATCGAGAAAAGCTGTTTTGTGAATGTTCCCTGTTAACATGCACATGGGACAGGAGATTCTCCTGTGGGGCTGGTGGCCCCATAAATATTAAAAATTTGTTTCTTCTTTGATCTTTGTTCTTTATGCTTTGGCCCCACTTTCTTTCAAGACGTCCACAAGTTTCCAATTCTCTTAAACATTAATTTGCAAGTGAAGAGAAGCAATGACAACAAGACAAGAGATTGTGAGTGGCAACAATAGTTTTTACTCTTGGAGGAGAGAGATTTAGCGCAGAGCAGAGCTGCAACTTGGATCAGTGGTGATGTATGATGGTTATAACTTATATCATTGTATCAGATGTTGATGTTGGGGTTTATCTATGCCAATTTCAAATTCTTTAATGGGATGTTACATGGAGATAGCAAGAAACATGGAGATAGCAAGAAACATGGAGACGATCATGTTTATTTGTGATTAATCATTACTCATGAAATTTTGTATATTTTTATGTTAGGGTTGGGGACCTCTCCTATTATAAGTACCCTGTTGTCCCTTGAAAATTGGAAGGCCTCACCAGCCATTGCTATTTTAACATTTTAGCCTTTTTGAGAGGTGCTCTATACTTGATGAGTTTCCAAAACTGCCCCTAACTACATTCTAACCAGTGTCATATTTGACCAACTTTTTATTTTCACATATTCATGGAAAGCAAGAAAATGGGTTCCTTACTCAAATCCTTGCTCTTTTCAAGCCTGAGACATTATATACCATAGATACAATATAAGCATGAGGTATTGGGTTTGAAAAGCATATGAGACACAGCTGAAAAGTGCTATGTGAAAAGGTGCAGAAAGTTATACAAACGTGTTATTTTAAAAATATTCCATTTATGAACAAATGCAGTTTGGATCTTAGTAACGTAATTCGAGATTTTAATGCCTTAAATGTTTTGTTTAAAATTATATCTATATTTAGTTTTTTCAAGTCCATATTCAATTCTTTGATCCACTTTGGGATTTAATGCATTTGGTATGGTAGACAAAGTGAGCTAAAATACATCAAGAATGTATTTTAGCTCATAACTACGGTATAATGAGATTTTATTTGTTGTCTGTTTCTTAACATTTTCTGTATGTTTGCATTCAGCATGTGAGGCGTGCAGCTGTTTCAGCCTTGAGCACAGCAGCTCACAATAAGCCAAACCTAATAAAGGGCCTCCTAGAATTGCTACCTCTTCTATATGAACAGACAGTTGTCAAGGTATGGAATAGAACATGTGTAAGATCATATTTAAATTTTTAATGATTGTCTAATCATCAGTTCATGCATTGATAACCTGTGCTTATACAGTGCTTTCCTGTTCCTTGTTGCAGCAAGAACTGATAAGGACAGTTGATCTTGGTCCTTTCAAGCACACTGTTGATGATGGGATGGAACTGAGAAAAGGGGCTTTTTAGTGTGTGGATACATTGCTTGATAATTGTCTTGATCAAATTAATCCTTCATCTTTCATTATTCCCTATCTGCAATCAGGTTTGAATGGTCAGTATCAATAATGTGTACTTGATACTTTAAGATAATAAATTAATGCATTTGTTGTATTCGCTTTCCTTTATTATCAAGTTCAATACATTGGTATATCTACCCAATTCTTTAGATCATAAGTAGCAATTCAATACATGATTTTTTAACAATATTCATTCACATTTATATTTGTGCTAGATCATTATGATGTGAAAATGTCGTGCCACCTCATACTTTCAAAGCTTGCCGATAAATGTGCTTCTGCAGTTCTGGTAGGTTTGCTGGTTTGCTTTCACTTTCCTGATTGTTTTTTATGTTACACGAAGGACCATTGATTGACATGTTCCTCGGGTTTAACTGATTGGATCCTTCTATGATGCAGTACTTGATTCATTGGTAGAACCCTTGGAAAAGACAATTACTCACAAAACAAAGCAGGATGCTGTGAAACAAGAAATAGATCGCAATGAAGATATGATTCGAAGTGCTCTTCGTGCAATTGTTTCTCTCAATCGTATAAGGTAATGTGTCTTATACAAAACATTGGGAACATTATACCCTTTTTATATCCTGATACAAGTTTTTTAAAGCTGTAATATTTCCATTTTCATTCTTTCATCCCTGTGAAATTTATAATATTTTGGGGATTTTGCTCATTTTATAGTTTTAAGTCTCATAGGGGAATTTAAGTGATAATAGGAATAATAATTCTTGAAATCCATAATTAAGGGAAAGCTAAAAAGCTAGGACGTTTATTTTTGATGTAATAAAGCCAGTAGTTGCTTAATAATGTTTCAACTTCAAGTACTTCTTTAGGATTGATATTTCATGAGCAAGAAATCATATCTATTTTCACAAATAATCAAAGGCCATTAATACCACTGTCACAACCAGTATATATGGTGACTCCCTTTTTTGTGGTTATGCTTTATAGGAATATACAGATGTAGGGCTTTAGGGTGAGGAACTCTCATTGATATATGTTCAATAAAGAAGAAACAATGTTTCTGTCAAGGGCTGATCAAAGTGATTTTCCTTGGACAATAGAAAATATAAAAACATTGAGATAAATATCAAATGATGTCACATCACTGATTTCTAATGATATAGAGATTAGTAATTTGATAGTTGATGGCTGCTAGCAGAGGCATGGAATGGAGTTTACCCAAAAGGTACATAGCTGCATCTTTGGAGACATGGCACTTCTACTGTGAATTTGAAAATATTTGAAAAGGTACATACCCAATTTGAAAATATTTAGAATAAAAAAAAAATTCACTTCCGTCGCTTAAGCGACGGTTATATATGTCGCTTTTCCGACACTTTTCGTTTATATCCGTCGGTGAAAAGCGACGGTTATATATGTTGCTTTTCCGATGCTTTTCGTTTATATCCGCATAAAGGTTAATTTAAAAAAAAAAATTGAATAACCATTGCTTATCCGACGGTTGTGCTGTCGCTTAACCGACGACATGAAGATTATTTTCTTAAAAAATTTAACTACCGTTGAAGAAAGGATGTCACTTAACCGACGCTTTACATTTAACCGACGGTAAACTTAGGTGTCGCTTAACCGACGGTTTCGGAAGATGTCGGATAACCGACGACAAGTTTCCGATGCTTTAAAAAAAACATAGTGTCATACATGCGACAGGGAAGTGTCGAAAATCCGACAATACGACCGTCGGATTTTTGGTCGAAATATAGTAGTGATCGAAACATCGAGATTTGCGAAATCATCCAACGCAGCTCCTTCTTATTTACAATTCTCCACTGCGTAAATGACTACTTTCATAAATACTAGTTACTGGTAAGTTGTAATAGTGATAATTATGTAGTTTGTAGATTGATATCTATCATAAATTTGTTTGAATATCATCATTGTCAAGCAATAACAACTTCTTAAAGGGTGCTAGCTCAATGGTAGAGCACCTGCCTAATTATGGGCAGGAGGTTGGTGGTTTGATTCCTCCGTGCCCTATCATAAATTTGTGATTACAAAAATGACTAAATTCACATATATACGACTATTAGTAGCTAATTTCTTGTATCTTAGTCGTATTTAGCTTAGTCATTAATATGTTAACTTCTAGTAGTTTATTTAGTCATATATTTGGTTATTAATGGTTGCAATCAGTGACTAAATTAGTGACTAAATCAATGATTAACTTTGTGACTAAATCAATGACTAAATCTGTGACTAAATCAATGACTAAATCATTGACTAAATCATTGACTATCAATGACTAAATCATTGTCTATCAATGACCAAATCAATGACTAAATCAGTGACTACTAAGTCAAGCTATTAATGACTAGTGAAATACGACTAGCTATAAGATAGTGGTAATTTGCTACTATTAGTCACCGATTAAAATAGTCATTTATAGCCTGATTTTAGTCATTTTTTTAGTCATTAATTTCTCATTTTCTACTAGTGAGTGTGCCAAAGCTTGGGATTATTCAAGTGTTTGGAGACACTATTAACAAATATGGCTACCTTGATCAATAAATTCATGGGATTTCTCTTACAGTAGATGATATTACAAGGATAGATGCTATATGTTCTTTATTTATGAATTACAGTTAAACAATTCAAGGTTTAGAAGCAACATAGCATATTTTTTCTGAAAATGATTGTTTTAGTCATTTTATTCAATGACCTGTTTACAGCAAAAAAAGAAGAATTTTCAAAAACTGAAAGAGGGTTTTCATCATAACATTGTGATATACAATAACCTCTCTCATTGTTTACCCAAGTGCTACAAATTGGGAGCAGAAAAGTCATCTTCAGAGGGAAAATGTTCAGATGTCAAAATGACTGTTCTAGTCATCAAATTAAAATAATTGTTTACATCAAATGAGGATTAATTTTGAGAAAGTGAGAGAGGCTTTTCTTCGCAACATATCTATCCAAAATAAACTCTTTCAGTTTTCACACAGGTGTTATTGTTTAGTAGTAACAAAGTCAGTTGTACAGGCCATTTTTCATGTTTTCCAAAGGACTATTTCAACCATCAAATTCAAAGAATTGTTTTGGGCAAATGGAATTTAATTTGACAAAAATGAGAGAGGATTTTCAAGAGAAGAGAGACTCTACATTGTAATGGCTTCACGTTTTCAGTAAGTGAATGAAATTTGCATAGGAGGAATGTAAAATCTTTTTCATGTCAGAGATTCTTGTGCCATCTTTTTCTTCAGTAAGTAATTTCTTTATGTGATTGTTTATCCTGTTT
>LPNX010069038.1:16462-35746 GCA_001517045.1 Pseudotsuga menziesii
TAATAAATTAACGTTCAATGACTTTTAATACGGTAACACACTAAAAGACTAAGTACACAATTATTCTGAATTCTAAAACATCAATCCATCTTTGAGCATGATAGCCAATCTTAACATAAAACAAGAAATGATATAGTTAAAAACATCGCAATGGAATGTCGACCTCAATCATCTGTTCATGTTCATATTTGGATAGTTTCCACTTTTTATTTTTTAAGTTTTTTTTCGATGGAACTTGTACCAATTTTATTTGAGATGCACATACTAAATGACTATACTAACAAAATATAACATCAGGTTCATAATCCTAAAAGTAGACATAATTTTCAGTCATATCGGTCTGTTGCAAAAAATAGGATTTTAAAATGATGGATCCTATATCCTATGTAAATATGTTGTCATTGTAGTCTTCCAATAACTTCATTTTTCCTTCAGTACATCACATCAAACAATATTTTACATTTTCGTTGTTGTCTAAAGGTGCAATCACAATGAAAACATCTCCTGTGTAAATTACAATTGGTGTTGGAGTTTTTGAGTGAATTAAATTGACTATATAAACATAAGGTGATGGAAAACATTGAACAATCAACAGCATCATTACCTTATCTAATAAGATCTGAAATTCTATCGCCATCAGATGATATTTTTATTTCTTCTTATTCTAATTCTTCGATGCTTGCTAGTGGCATTTTCCCTTTTGGATTAATCCCTGTGTGTTTCCAATGTTTTATGCATTTGTTCATTTTGTTTTCACAAATTCTGTAGATTCAACATTTTCAGTACAAATATGAAAAAACCATGATTTCTTTCTACTGTCAGATGCAAACACATTTTGGAAGGATTTTGTTTGAATAGAGTGAAGTTCTCTAGTCCCATGTATGGTGCTAGCCTCGTATGGTATTGATCTATCTATATCTTGGACCCCAACAAGCCAAAAAAACCTACACAATAAATGATAAATCACAAATGACAACTTTTAATCTTAGTGTACAAATACTTCAATATTAATACATACATTTTTTAAAATTGACAATTAATATAAATTAAAAAAATAATGTACATACTTGTGCACATATTTTGATTATTGACTACAATCATGGCTTAGATTTGATTTACACCATTGGATAACCTATGCAGCTGAATGGAATTGTCTAGAAGAATGGTTCATTTACCATATTTGAAGTGCTCTTTTTAAGCATGCTCCTACACCATCATGTTCACCTTTTCCATGTCCAGTTTCAAAGAGATTCCAGCGATGTTTAATGTTCATTGCTTTATGAAGTCGACATAACCAAAAAAATGATCATGAAGATTTAAATTATCCCGCACATCCATCCGACCATACCCAATGTTCATTGAATTTAACTTTACGACTTTTTAGTGAATCATAGAAAAAAAAATCAATACAATGTTGAACAAAATGTGTATCATGTGTACAATCATCGCTGATATAAAAGTGATATTATTTAATCACATCTCGATCATCACATGTGCTTTCAATGCCATCAACATATTGTTGAGAATGTCTATATAGAACATGGACAAATATCAAAACTTGCTCAGAATGACGGTATTCACTTTGAATCTCTTTTTGTGTAGCAAATGTGTAGTTTTCTGCAAAATCAACCACAGACAAAATTGTTTCAGCTGGAAAAATTTCATGAGAATGTTTGAATTGAAGGTCTTGCCAGCGTGCTCTATGTGAATGCTTGGTGTATTTATAAATTTCACTTTCAAATTTCTTGAGGAAATCTGTCACACATATTTTATCTTCTCACAATTCAATTCTTTTGGAATGTGCATCACTAGAACTTGTAGAATAATTGTTTTATTCATATCTTCTCCAATCAGCGGTTACATTTGAAAGCGACTGATCATTATCGATAGGGTATTTATTGTGGAATAAAATAAGATTTCCACAACCATGACAATGTTTTCCATTGACACATTTCTTATTATAAAATAATTCATCATGATTTCTCTCACATAGAGTTTGAGATATGAATTCACGTACTATTGGCGGAGGTGGTGAATTTGTCCAAAACATTTTACCAAATTCAAGAAACGTGTCATAATATAATTGAAATTGCACATGATAATGACAACAACATGTGTCACGTATAGTAATAGGTCTAACATACCATGGTTTTTGTTGCACAAATGTAGTGATCGACATATTAATTCCACAATGATTCTCCTTGAATTTATTGAACAATTGTACTTGTGTCATTTCCATTATATGTTTTGGACGGATTTCATATACATTTTGTGATACTTTTTGTCGTTTCACATCCCTTGAATTTGGTGAAACTTGAGCATGTTCCAACCAATATTTCTGTACAATATGTTTAACACCTTCTCCCATTCTATCTTTGTAAGGTTGTCTACAAATAATTGCCCAGCAAGCAAGTTCATCATTTTCATCTATTTGCATTCTAAATTTTCTATGTTTGTATAATGTCTTTCTTGAGGTTCCAATTGCTTGTGTTACTTGTGTTGTCAAACGTTTTTGTCTAGTACTAGCTGAAACAATTGTTATCTGAATTGCTCTACGTGCAACATTGGTATCTTTCTTTCTGGATTTCCAAAATTTTTTATTGCATCACCTATATTTTCTATCACATTATGTTTCAGTTTCGACTCTTTTTTCGCCTTGTGAATACCCAATAATGGCGGAGCACCTTCTAAATTCTTAGACACCAATAAACATCTCTTAATTTGTGCTTGTCCTGCTATTGAACAATCCTTGAGAATATCATCATAAATTTTTGTAGCACGATATCGTGCAACATGTATGGTAATTTTTCTCCATATTTGTCGCAATCAATTTCTTCTAACATTTCATCATCAATGGTGAAAGTACCTATAGATCAAGTTAAATTTAATTTAACATATGCCCAAAAATACAATTCATTATAAAAAATGAATTTCGAAAATACATGATATATACAAACCAGGTCCAATTTCTGGATCTTGGTTTTGATCTTCAATATTGACTTCATCGGCATTAACATGTAAATCACTATTTACATCTTCAAAATTGGTCTCTTCAACTTCCATTTTTTCTTCTTATACCCTATTTTCAATTTCCATTTCATTAATAGTGTCATGTAAATCTATTCTTATATCTTCAATTCTCTCTTCCGTTTCTACAACCCTTACTCTTTTGGCTCTATTTTTTTTTTTTTTTTTTTTCCCTATTAGCATTGTCATCACGTTTATGATCACTTTTTTTTTTACAGTTTCTTTTATTGCCCATGATTGTTTAATCTCATTTTTGAAAAAACCTTGGAAAAAAATAAGAACACCTTGTAAAAAATCTTCTTTGTTAAAAAATTGGAAAAAAAAACTCTTTGAAAAAACAACTTTTATAAATATTTTGGAAAAAAAAACTCATTTGCAAAAATACTTTGCAAAAACACTCTTTGTAAAAACTCATTGCAAAGAACCTACTTTGCAAAAATACCTTGGAAAAAAAACTTTTTGAAAAAATCCCTTACAAAGAAATAACTCCTTTGCAAAAATACCTTGAAAAAAAAAACCCATAGCAAAGAAATCACCTACTTTGCAAAAATATCTTGGAAAAAAACTCTATGAAAAAACTTCTTGCAAAGAAATAACTTCTTTGCAAAAATACTTTAAAACACAAAATATTTGGCAAAAGTGCCTTGGGAAAAAACACTTTAAATGTATCCCTTGGAAATAAATAAGAAAAAAAATACCTTGTAAAAAAAATCCTTTGGCAAAAGAAATCTCCTATGAAAACCCCTTTAAAAATATTTTTACTTATACGAAATGAAGAGGTGAGAAAATAATGAGGCTCTTTCGTTTTACTTATACGAAATGAAGAGGTGCGAAAATAATGAGGCTCTTTCGTTTTACTTATTTGATTTTTTTCGGTCGATGATTTTTTTTTTACGCTTAGTTTTTCGGTCGAACAACCTTGCTTGTAACGTCTCCGTAATGGAAAAACATTATTTGGTAGATCTGATATTTTTATTTTTTTTGTTTCTTAACATGTGTCGAGTTTAGTTTCATCTCTTTCAAAATGTGGTGAAATGAAAAATATATAACTTTAAAATACACAACCAAAAAAATTGAAAAAAATATGGTGCGGTTAATTGGAGTGTCTACTTCAAAAGAGTATTCTTAGATTTTTAAGTTTTATAGTCAATTGAGATAAAAGTGGTGCAACCAAAAAAATGTTTAAAACCGACAAGGTTTTCCCATTAGTCGAATTCAAAAATATATTATAATTAGGATATAGATCCGTTGGTTACAAACTTATAGTCATCGCAATAGTATATTGTGTGTAGATTGTTGTAGCATATGTTTTTTTTGCAAAACACAAGTTTAACAATGATTTTATGGGCGCAACCAAACATGACTATTTTTTAGTCCTTTCATTTCATAAGGACACACTGTCAAACATTTGCCAAAATGACATATCAAATCTCAATAAAAAAATTGACAAAATAATGAATAGAAAGCTAACATAATTCTCTAAAAGTTTTGATTTTACTTAAAACTGAAATTCTAAACAAAAATATCACTTTCATTCTCCCAACATTGAAAAACATGAAAAAATAAATTTTATTTTCTCATAAGACCCCCCAAAATAGACACCCATCTTCATGGATTCGCCCTGTAGCATTGAGAAAAGGATCAATGGAGGGTGGAGAGCTTATTTTGGTCTTGAAAATAACTGTAAATCATTCAATCTGGTCATGTGGGATAAAAATAAGTTCCTATTTGAAACTCTTGTCATCCATGTTATCTTGTATGGTTGTGAAGAATGGGGGTGCAACATTTCTAGAGAATCTTGGAGGAATATTAAGCAAATCCAGAAGATTTTTTAACTTATAAACTCAAAATTAAATGCAATAATCCTTATCATATTCTCCTCATATAAGTGGGTCTTTCCCCCATCGAGAGGATTTCTATGACTAGGTACCCGATGTACAAGCATAAGATAAATAACATGGGAAATGAGAGACTTCCTAAAATTGCTTTAAACTCAAGTCAAAGCCAACTATGCCTCAAACAGTGTTGGTGTAAAGATACCATGGCTTGGTTAAACCATTGGGGCATTAACGAAAAGATCATTTTACAGAACATTGACAATGCCAAAAATATTATTACTTCTGAGTTTAAAGAGAAATTATGGCATGAGGAAAATTTGGCGGTTAAGAAAAAATTAAGATACTATAAGGAGGTCATTAATCCTAACATTGAGGATCAGAAGCATCTCTCGGTAGCAACCAGCTCACAGAAGAAAATTAATACATCCAAGATTACAATGAATTCTCATGAACTCCATGGCGAAACATGGCGTTTGCCTATTCCTAAAACTCCATGGGTGGAAATGGTTTTCCATTTGTGTGAGCCTATGAGCGTCGATGATGAAAATAACTTTCTCTTAGAGTTCCTTTCTTACACCCACATTAGATCTAAGTTTCATAGTATTTGCTACAATACAAATCTGTATAACCTCATAACTTGCCAAAACTATAGTCAAATTGGAAAGCTTCTTGGCAAGCTTTTTGAGCACAAGAACAAGATTTTAAAGTAAAGCAAGTATTTTCCTTCTTAAAGTCCGATAGACCAAATTTGGTCTCAGTGGACGTTAATCATCATCAACAACAACAATGTACTACAAAATTATTTGAAATATTTAAATTTCAACTTGATTCTAAATAATTTTTTTTTTAAATAAAGTCGATTAAATAAAATCTATTATGTAATATTTCAATTTCAATTAAAATTTAATTCAATAATTTAAAAAACATTATAATATATTGCATTGATTCTAATAACATTAGATTTTAAATTGAACCAGTTGCATTGGTTTTAATAACTATCAAGTAACGATATAAATATATGTTAAAAGGGAAGGTGAATCACATAGCATGTTGTGACTAAACAACATGGAAAAAAATTAAATATAAATATAAGAAATAATAAACATAAGTAAAATATTTGATATCACCTTATATAAATAGCAACATATAAATAACAATGTACTATCAAATTATTTGAAACATTTTAATTTCAACTATAATTTGATTCAATAATTTTTAATTTTAACTATAATTTGATTTAATATTTTTTAATAATATAGTGTATTGATTTAATAATTTTTAATAATATAATATAATACATTGATTTAATCCTTTTTAATAATATAATGTATTGTTTTCAAGAATAATATATTTCGATGTGAATAAGTTGCATATGATTAAAGAATAATAATGTGAAGATTTCAATAAATGTTAAAGGTTAAGGTGAACGATATTACATATTTCGACTAAATAACATGGAATAAAATGCAAATTGAAACATAAGAAATTTCATTATTCACCCTAAGTAAAATACTTTAACATTAACTTTATATAAATACCAACATATAAATAACAATTTAACATGAAATGGTTTGAAACATTTTCATTTCTACTATCATTTTGTTAATTAGTTTTTAATAATATAGTGCATTAATTCCAATAATATTATACTTCAAAGTTATTAGTCTGCATTCATTTTAACCATTATCACATGAAGATATGGAAATATGTTAAGGGTAAGTCGTTTTGTTAATTAGTTTTTAATAATATAGTGCATTAATTCCAATAATATTATATTTTGAAGTAAGTTATTAGGTTGCATTGATTTTAACCATTATCACGTGAAGATATGAATATATGTTAGAGGGGGAGTGAATTACATTACATGTTGAGATTAAATGAAATGTAGCTCAAAATAAAAGCATGATATGGGGAAGAATCCCCACGCTTTATCTCTTATTTCCAATGTAACCTCGCCATTAAAACCAATTTGCAATAAATTATATTTGCAACTTTGTTTATGTTTATCCATTGGGGATCCTTTACACCAAATCCCCAGGTAGACATCAGCAAACAAACCAATAAAATAGCTGATAAATAATTTATTTTAAATAAAATTTAATTAAAAAAAACAAATATGCTATATTAAACTATAAGTTTTTAAAAAATACAGCTTATACTAAACAAACTAATAAAGTTAAGCAATTACTATATATATAATGTGAGAGACATAATAACATACACCCACTATAAAATAAATGTATAAAGTAAACTACTACAACAACATGTGAACACAAATCTAATAATAAAAGTATAAATAGTAAAAGTGATCTTGAAAAAATACTAAGAAAATTAATGAATGACTAAAAGTGATTTTAAAGTTAAGATGAAAATTTAAAATAAATTGTTTATAGTTTATTTTAAATTTAAGATGAGTGTTATAATAACCTAAAAGAACTATATTTCTAGGGGTGGCAGGAGCAGGGGGTCCTCTTGGATCCTAGAGGACATGTAGAACAAACCTTCACGTGGGGTCTAGGAACTAGAACAAACAATGAAGCTGAGTGGTTGGCACTTCTTTAGGGTCTTCATCTTCTAAACACTAAAAAAATTCAGAACGTTCTGATATTCAGAGACTCCAAACATGTCATCTACAAACTGATCAACGGATACCCCTTTGGAGTAGTCAATTGTCGCCCCCTGATTGACAAAGCCAAGCTTCTCATGTCTAAATCCTATGAGACACTCCACATCCTTTGGCACAATAATTCTGCAGCGGATACTCTGGCTAACATGGGAGCCTCTCTCCCACAAGGTCATTACAGTCAGAACGGAAACCCTCCTACCCTCAATTTCATCCCTTAATGTGGTGTCGGAAGCCTCCCCTGCGATTTCATTTTATGTGGCTTATCCCATTGATATTTTTTTCCTCTTCTCACTTCATAAGAAGCCTCAAAGGCCCCCCTCCCCTACCTCCTTTTCTCTCATCCCCTCTCCCTTCCTTATCCCCCCTCCCTTGTGCCTCCTTCCACTTCACTTTTAAACCCCTTCTCTTTTCTTTTTCCCCTACCCTTATCCCTCCCTCCTCTCCTCCACCCAGCGCCCTGCGTCAACCCCCAATAGCTGGCCTCCACTCCACGCTGCTTCCTGATGGTTCCATCCATTTACTCCGTTGTCCTTCCTTCCCTCCTCCATCCTCCGCATGGTTTATCATCTTCCCTCTCGTTCTCTCGGTCTTTGCAGAATTAATGGCCAACCGGCCCTGGGTTAAATGCCTCTCCTTCCTGCACACTCCATGTCCCTTCGACCTTTATGCTATGTCTTCTCCTCGCAGCGATATGCCAATTCATTCCACTCCATTTCTCGGCTCTGGTTCTCTTGAGGCTGCGTGAGTTCTTATGAATGTAGTTGCAGGTGTTGGAGAAGGGTGGCTACATGATATCCCGTGGCAAGCACTCCCTCTCACCCGTTCCTTCATGAAGGAAAGGATTGCTCTCGCAGCCTTTTCCACTTGCTCTTGCAGCTCCCTCTCCGCGTTGTGGTCATCAAATCTCGGATCTAGTATAACTCTTACGCATTCTGGCAATCTGGGGAGAAGCACGGTCTTGGGTTTCCATTGAACAGGGTGGCAGGAAGGTGATGTGGGCACTCTAGTCTGTAAAGAAAGGCACGGAGGTTCCTTGCTGCAATAGGAGCTCATAGTGCTCATTATTTTTCTCAGTGGTCTCTCGATTGAGAACGAGGCTTGTGTCCTCGCTGGCTCTGTTCGTGCCTTACACAGTCACTTTGCTCGTATAGATATCTCTACAGAAGCAGGAAAAATGTCTCAGGTTGGTGAAAGTGCAGGAATAATGGATTTTAAAAAGAACCTAAGGCGTCTGTATGAAATGCTAGCAATCGACATAATGGACAACAAAGAAATTGCGCGGGAGGTAAAGAGCATAGGAGAAACGATGAGCTACACCTCTCTGCAGATCAGCAACCATGACGCTCGGATTGATGATAATGAGCGTAACCTTAGAGAGATAATGGGAAAAGTTGACACGATTCTAGAAGATCTCCAACGTCTGATTACCATGAATCAAGGTAGCAGGGTGAATGGAGCCACAACAGAAGCTGAGCACCCAATGGAGGAAGAATCTGTAGTTCAGCCCAGGAATTTTAGAGGCAATCATTAATATGTTTTCCTTTAATTATGGTTAAATGTTCTACTGTCTTTTTCTATGTAATCAGTTTATAAGGGTATATACTACCCGTGACACTAGCTATTTTGGAAAAACTTTGTGTATAGTATTTTGGAAAACTCCTCGGATAAGGTTTCTGTGCAACAATTTTGATCTGCATGAATACTTTGTCTTGCTACTACTGTACTGAATGGTTGTGCATAGCTTGCTTTATAAAATCATTTTATAGAACTTATGTTAAAAAAAAAACTATATTTCTATTATAAACAAATAAAAAAATAAATAACCTAAAAAACTATTTTTCTACTATAAAAAAATAAATTATCGAAAATGTGGAAGATGCAAATTTCATTAATTATATTTACAAAAGTAAACTAATTAAAAATAAAAATAAAATAAAAAATTATTCTATGATAAAGATTAAAGATAAACTTATTTTAATATTACTTTAAAATGTGGATAAAAACAAAATTATTTAAAGTAAATAAAAAGAAATACATATAAAGTAAATAATAAACCATCAAATATATATCCATGCATGTAATTATGCATGCACGTTGAAGAAATAAATAAAAAAGTTTTATATACTAGATAGGAAATAAATAAATAAATAAAATGATAAAAAAAAATTAAAATGTAAAATATCAAAATCTAAAACTTATAAATATTATTCTAAAAACTTATAAATAATACTAATAAATGTTATTCTATTTAGATTAACTTCAAACATATACATTACTATACTAGAAAAATATTATTATTATCATATTAAATAAACGAGCATAGGTCTATTTAAAAGGGATCTACCAAGCACGATGTAACATACTCAAAATTTCTCAATGTAAATTCTGGGAAAATGAGGTAAATTTTTTGTTTTTACTATAACCAACAAGTCAAACATGTTAAACAAGATTGCTATATTAAACTATAAGTTTTTTAAAAATACAGTTTATACTAAACAAACTAATAGAGTTGAGCAATTAGTATATATACAATGTGAGAGACATAATAACGTACACCCACTATAAAATAAATGTATAAAGTAAACTACTACAACAACATGTAAACACAAATCTAATAATAAAAGTAGAAATAGTAAAAGTGATCTTGAAAAAATACTAAGAAAATTAATGAATAACTAAAAGTGATTTTAAAGTTAAGATGAAAATTTAAAATAAATTGTTTATAGTTTATTTTAAATTTAAGATGAGTGTTATAATAACCTAGAAGAACTATATTTCTATTATAAACAAATAAAAAACTAAATAACCTAAAAGATCTATTTTTCAATCATAAAAAAATAAATTATTGAAAATGTGGAAGATGCAAATTTCATTAATTATATTTACAAAAGTAAATTAATTAGAACCAAAAGGAAATTAAAAAATTATTCTATGATAAAGATTAAAGATAAACTTATTTTAATATTACTTTAAAATGTGGATAAAAAAATAATTATTTAAAGTAAATAAAAAGAAATACATATAAAGTAAATAATAAACCATCAAATATATATCCATGTAATTATGTATGGATGTTGAAGAAATAAATAAAAGAGTTTTATATACTAGGTAGGAAATAAATAAATAAATAAAATGATAAAAAAAATTAAAATGTAAAATATCAAAATCTAAAACTTATAAATATTATTCTAAAAACTTATAAATAACACTAATAAATGTTATTTTATTTAGATTAACTTCAAACATATACATTACTAGACTAGAAAAACATCTTTATTATCATATTAAATAAACAACAATAGGTCCATCTAAAAGGGGATCTACCAAGCACGATGTAACATACTCAAAATTTCTCAATGTAAATTCTGGGAAAATGGGGTAAATTTTTTGTTTTTACTATAACCAACAAGTCAACCATGTTAATCTCTTGAGAGTGTGAAATCACATAATTATATTTAAACTAATACATACATTAAAAGTCTAACATCACAAGTTCATTATTTTAAATTTAAACTCTTTGGCCTTACTTCATCTTCTAACCCTAATCAAATGCCATGGTAGTAAGATCTTACAAATAATTAATTACTTCCCAATAAATGAAGGTATTGAAATAAAAATGTTAAACAAAAGATATTGAATAATCTAACTATCCAAATAACTTTCCTCCATAAAATATATACCTTTAAGTGTATGCTAGCAAATGTTTTTCATAAACCATTGTACCAGTAAAGATAATTTATCATAAGCATTTATTGTTCATCATCCATGCATTAAATACCATCATGAAAATGAATATATACAAACATAAAAACATAGAATAGAAAAGAGAGACATCATATACATGGTTCAGCCCATCATGAGGCTACGTCCACCAAAGCTTGTTAGCCTTTATATTAATTTATCAAGAAAAGATTTACATTAGAGGAAATTTCAACTCAAAATGGGCCTCCTAAAATGAATTAATAAAATAATAGTTAAAATAATAAAATAATATTTATTAATTTTGGAGGAAGAAAAGAAAAAAACTACTTTTTTGTTTGTATTTTTGGCATATCTCTCCGTGTTTTTACTCAAATTTCGATGTCATCATTCCATTTTTTCAGGTATTTCTTGTTTTTGGGGTAGCGGGGTCCGTCAAAAGTATGTCGAGTGGGTACTCGTTGGATGCGGAATTTAATTCCGCATATAACGAGCTCTCCCGTTCGAAATTTGAGTAAAAACACGGAGAGATATGTCAAAAATACAAACAAAAAAAGTAGTTTTTTTTTATGATACCTATCCCTAAATTTATATTAAAAAAGTGTTAAGGACCTATATGGTATTTCAAATTTAAATCAATTTCATTGGCTAACACATGATGACATGGAATTTGAATAAAAGTTAAAAGGCCCATTTTGAGTTGAAATTTCCTCTAATGCATTTTTTTGTGGCACATCCACTACCCATCTCTTTCACTCAGAATACTTGCCAATTACTACTTTCCTTCCCTGTAAGGTTTTCTATATAATTTGAAAAACCTTTTCACATAAGCATATTCCAAAAGTACAACAGGTCACTACTGATCTATACTCTTTAACAATTATAAAACAATAACTAATACTAATCCAAATGCATGCTAGGTCCAATCGACAACATTGGAAACTATGAAAGTACATGGTCTAGATTTTAGGAAATATCAGGCACATGGGAATCATAATAAGAACAGTCACAAGCAATGAAAACCACCATAGGTCCATATCAACAACGTTGATATCGAAGGGCTATAAAATATTTCCTTTATAAATCTTAGTCTTAATTCACTAACAAAAGAACATACTCGCTTTGTTTTGTCGCAAGTAAGGGTCTTCTTTAGGCATTGAATCCATTTTATAAGAAATCATATCCAAAATGGAGACATTATCCTATGGTTATATCTATTCAATAATTGTGCACATCAAAAACGTCATGACTGTAAATTGTATAATAAATACGAGCATTTATACATATTGTAACCAATTTAACACATTTTCCAATAATGCTATAGTATAAGCAAGGACATTACATGACTTACATGCACTTGGCTTCTTCTTACAGTACTACATCAATATTATAACTATATATGCTATCTTTTCTAAACAACCAGCTAGAATAACTAAAGTATATTATATCATACCAATGCACATTGTCTACATATGAATTTCAACAACTAATTTTAACACAAATGTACAACATTTAGCTAATGACAATGCACTTTTATCTTTACATCATTATGATAAGGAAATTCATACATTTAGCTAATGATAATGCACTTTTCTCTTTACATCATTATGATAACGAAATTCAATATAAATGAAATACATTCATACAATATTAAATAGCATTCGTATAATAATACTTAGCTTGCATAAGTTAGTGCAAACTGAACGTGTGGACACAACTTTCTAACCCAACCGTAAGGAAGCTCTCATCATTAATATGCATACACCTTCCACAAAAATAACACACACCTAATGTACCGTAGTAATGCCTATAATAAAGGAACCGACAGTCAAATTGAAGGTCGATAACTGAAATTATATGTATTTGTTCTTTTTTATAATTCATATATGAGAAGATCTTCCTTTATTTCCAAACTATAATCAACTCATGATTAAAGTAAATAATAAGTATTATGATAGAATTGAAGCAAATTTTATGAAGGAATTAAAAGGAAAACACAAATATAAAGTTTTGATTTTAATCCATATCTCACCTATGATTCCTTTGTCCTTTTTGAAGTCCTATCCTTTCTTAAAGAAAACTAATCTCCAATACCAATCTCATAGATAATTGGAGAGCCACATGTCAAACACACAAGTTCCAAATAAAACAACAAAAAGGAAACACAAAACTGAATAGCATTTACACAAAGTTAAGTTTTACAAGGATCGATTTCTCCTTGTGATCACCCAACTTCCTTAATTTCACTCTCTCCTAGCCATATCAGACTTAGAACTTGGTATATGTTCTCTAAGATGAGAATCTCGGATTAGTTCCACAAGTAAGATACATTAGGGTAATTTATTATTGGATTTTACAAAAAATTATAGTTCATTCTGTGTATTTTTATTCACTATTTACATGGACAATAGGCACGAGCAATAAATATAAATATAATTATACTTGTGTACTGCTCATATCAAAACTACAAGTGTTGCAAATTCGAATGTAACTTGTAGATATGTAAAATGCAGACAAGAAAAGAAAGGGAACGTAAAGTTATTTTCCACACAGGTTAACACGCTGGAGTACCATACAGGTCCGATTTCCCAAATCAAAACGTAGATATTTCTTTATGGATACTTCAGTTCCAAAACTGAATCTCATTACGGATACTTCAGGAGTAGACCTAAAAATTGATCTGAATCTATTGAAAAATGCAGAGGTATATAATCATGAGATGACCATACATTAATGTCGGCAATGGGCATACTAAAAGCATAAACGCAGAGACAAAAGCATAAAAGTAAACTGCCATTCCTCTTTTACTTCCTACTTTGGAGGCCGGAGAGGGAGAGGCACTTATTTTGTTTACAGAAATAATCATGGTTAGCAATACGATCGATATCAACGTAGTGATATGCTAGCTACATCGGTTTCGATGGTGAATAAATCTCAATCGAAACACCACTAAAAGGCATGTGGGATGAAGAAAAACGAAAGCTAGCAAATGATTTATTCCCTAATTTGTTCTATTTGAACCTTTCTCGGTATTATGAAAAAAAAGATTGATGCTGCTACTCCTCGAGTCCTGGATCGATCACAAGACCCCCACGAGGCTTCAAAGATAAAAAATAGGTTTATAAGAATTTTGCTTGGACCTTGAACTGGTACAGGTTCCTCCACACACAGAAAAAGAAAACAAAAGAGAACATAGTCTAAAATACCTAGTAGAGATCTGGTTTCAAAACGAAGCATAGCGCAATTACTGAGTCAAAAATTAACGGATCTGATTTCATACCAACGCACAGAGGTGTCACATAATGCAGATCGAGTTCAATTGAAAGCGCTTAAGCGATTAACTTGGTCAAACTATTGGATCCGATTTCATTCCCACACATAGAGTTGTCATAAAGAAACTAAAATGATGGGCAACAAAACAGAAAGTTGTTCAGTAACCATTAAAGCTTACAGCATGCTTATGGAATCAACGCAGTCTTAGATAATACCTTGTTTGCGGATAATGGAAGGATCATTTGAAGCGTGTGGAGGGTCTCTCTACTAAGATTCCCCCTTGCCTTCCACGCAGAGAAAAACAGAGCATTATCTCAAGTAACATACCTATTTGCCTTCCGGGTCAAGGCTTTCCTCCCATCTTTTCTTATTCCAAAAGTAGATCGGAAAGTGCAGGCCCCCTTCTGGGAGAAGCTATTGGGTTTTAAAAACACCAGCAGTTTGATGCTCCAGATGCCAAGTGGAACCAAACGACCTCCACGTGTTTGCGTTTCAAAACCACCAAAAGACATATGACATAAATTTTGTTTTGTCATGGGAACAACTTCCATGATTTTCTCGTGGAGAGATCACGCCAATGAATTTGATAACTCTTTTTTACTTACTCTGCATGTTTTTTAAGTCATGTTCGGAGGGGATGTTACATACTTTCCCCCTTATAAGTAACACCGTCCTCAGTGTTACATATTCGTCCAAGGCTTTGTGTCCATTTCCTTCAAGTTCTTATTGCTTGCTTTTGCATCCCTCGCGATGTTTTTGCAGCTTTGCTTTGATCACTTTCAATCCCTTGTGATTCCCGCTAGCTTCTATCCTTCATAACCTGTACTCTGGAGGGCATCACAACATCTATCCAAAATATCATCATATTCCTACATACTTCTGATGTCAACAGAATATTGCATAAGTAAAAGCATGTTTTACTCATCCTCTATTAGAGTGTCACCTTTGTGGAAATTTTTCATGCATACTTTAATTATTTAGATTAATAGGATTCCATCATGTGTTTTTAATCCACCAACCCCAAATATGAAACATACCACTATATGTCTACTATGATCAACATCAACCGTTTATGCATAAATCAATAATCCAACACTATTTAATTTTAGGATTGATTTATAATGGTTCAAGTATTCATGTTTACTTTATTTATCGATAAATAAAACATTACCTTATAGGAATGAAAACGCATATACTTTTTACAAGTATTATTAAATACTTGTTGGTTCCTCTTGGATGCCCTCCATCCAAACAAATACAGTGCCACCAGTAATGAAAGTACTAATCCAAGCTATCCAACATAAGGATGATACCCCTTCTCGGGCACATTTCCTACCTGTGTGAGCTCAAGCGCTTCCTTTCTCAACACCATGATACCCGGAGGGTATTCACGGTGCCCCTACTCACATGATAGTATTTTACAGCATAAATTCGTGTGGAAAGAAGTCTTACCATATGTCTTACACCTAGGTGTCCCTAGAATGCATACTGGTGCTTAGTTGGCCGAGGGGAAACATGTACCAGGCCTGTACATATATGTAAACATGTACCTCATGTACATTCTTCTTTTTAGTTTCACATGTGCCAAATGTCTCTCATGTCATTTGGTTGCTTGCAGTCATGGAACTTTGGTTTCCATCATGGCTCTCTATATTATTGTCATAACCAAGTCTATGATGCCTACACTTCGTCATGAATAGTTAGTCACAATATCAAATTGTATAACAATTAATATTTCATGTAACGGTTCCCACCAATAAATGATTTCAATCAACTTTATATGTTATCTTTATTCAATAGGCATAAGTAATCGATTTCTTTCCTAATTTAAATTTATAAGTGCATTATAATGATTTGAATCACCCCATTCCTTGCATAACGATGATATAATATTTGAATTTATACATGTACATTTTTAACATGACTCATTTTCATTTTATTTGATTTGTATATGTAAAATCATAAAAGTACTTACCTATATCATCGTTACCCAACTTTCCAAGTGAGCTTCCTTTGTTAAAACTCAACTACAACAATGAACAATTCCAATGTTCTTGTTTTTTTCAGAACGTCATAGAAAATACTAATTGTATCCAAAACTATTTGTTAACGCAACATTTCATAACATAGTCATAAGGTGAAAATTTTAGTCGTAGAATACTTTCTCTTAGCTTTTCATATAATCATATACTCATACCAAGTTAATAAGACTAAACTCGCCACTTACCCATAAGTGGTTTTAACTCTAATAATCAATTCCAAATATGTTCTATTTGGTCACTTACTTTTATAACACCATTAATCCTTTACCAAATAACATACAGCAAAATGGGTCAATATTTTCTTCAGACTAAATATTAAGTAATCATCCATCTATTGTCCTGAATTTTCATTGCTTGTCTATACATATAGTGAGTGCTTCTAACAAGATCTTTTACTATGTTTTCAATCAACATTTTTAATCACATCTGAAAAAGGAAGTGTTATCACTTCGCATTGAAAGTTACGGAGACATGTCATACAACATTAAGGACACTTTGAAATTGTAACTGCAATTCCTATTAACCAATATTTAATGTCTCTAATAAATATACATCATTAACACCATGTTTTTCCTACTAATGTAATAAACATGTATTCTGACAAAATGCATTTTTCTAATGACACACAATTTCCCTTTAATATGAAACCTAAAAAATGTTGCGAGTTCTCATGCGGGTACTTGGGATACAAGAGATAGGTCATATTCCTCACGAAGAATGGTTGCCCTCTTTAATATTTTTACGAAGTTTGTCATAGGTATAACGTCTAGATCCTTCTTCTTAGGGGTTTGCCTTGTATTAGTTTAATTGGCATCTAAATTATTCCTCTTGAATTCCCAAAGGATAACATAGTATCTAGTAGTCCACAACACTATATTGTAATGAATCTATGCACTATGCATTTAACAATATTCTAAGGTCCTTTCTGATAACGCTTAACCAAATTTATCTTTATAGGAATCATGTTTATACTCAAAACCCGAAAATGGTACTTATCTTCTTTTAGATGACCAACTAGACACTCTAGTTCGACTGTAATCCTCGTCCATCCATAGGTTTCTTGAAGGAACTTTGCACCCGTCATTTACTTCCTATCACACAAAAGCTGCAAGGTTAGTTCGCCTTCGTCATTGCATCTCCTTTTAAATGAATTTCAAAATTTATCATTTATTCATCATGACAAGGAGATGGACATAAAATAAATAATTATTTTATTTTCTACTTGATTTGATCTGCATTCTAATGGTCACATTAGTGGGTTCAACATGGATTAGTTATATACTTACAGTTCATCCCTTAGAATACAAATGACTCGTAGTACATAAGGGAAATTCTTCCTCGATATTTACCTTATTGCTTTCTGTTATCTGTAACCACCCAATCATTATTTTATCCAACTTGTACCTTTTGATTTGCGTTCCTCCCATAAAGGCCCAAGTGTTGCAACTTGAGCTCTGATACAATTTCTAATATACCCAAAATTCTTCAATGTAAATTCTGAGAAAATGGGGTAAATTTTTCGTTTTACTATAACCAACGAGTCAACCATGTTCATCTCTTGAGAGTATGAAATCACATAATTGTAAAAAATAATACATACATTAAAAATATAACATCACAAGTTCATTATTTTATCTTAAACTCTTTGGTCGTACTTCATCTTTCTCCCATTACAAACATTACTAACCCTAATCTAATGCCATGGTAGTAAGATCTTACGAATTATTAGTTACTTCCCTATAAATCAAGGTATTGAAATCAAAATGTTAAACAAAAGGTATTGAATCATTTAACTATCCAAATATCTTTCCTCTTTGAAATATATACCTTTAACTGTATGCTTGCGAATGTTTTTCATAAACCATTGTACCAATAAAGCTAATGTATCATAAGCATTTATTGTGCATCATTCATGCATTAAATACCATCATGAAAATGAGTAGATACACACACAAAAACATAGAATAGAAAAGAGAGACATCATATACGTGGTTTGCCCTAGGGTCAGTGCAAGAAGATGATGGACCTTTAAGATGCAATCCTAGTTTTCAAAAACAACATCATGCTACCAAAAAATACATCAACCCGAGCCTGACATAGCACTAGGTATGGTTCAACCCCAGCCTGACATGTCATATGACATGTAGGATAGGAAACCACATCGCGCACGCGTTATATAACTATAAAACGCGTACGCATTATATACCTACAAAACGCGCACGCGTTTTGTAGTTATAAAACGCGCACACGATATGGAAATTATAAAAAAAAAATACACAGTCTCGAGTTCATTTTCATTATCAGAAACGCGATTTCGACGGGCAGCGCAGCGTTTGGAGCGAGATTTCGACAGGCATTGGAGCATTTGGAGCTGATTCAAGGGGAAGGGAGGAGATTTCACGCCCACCATTGGTTGATTCCTATACTTTCTCTTCATTTTATAACAAAATTACCATTTTCCCTAGGTTTATTTATGTGTTTGGTACAAACTAACAAACTTTTTATTTTTTAAAAACAGTCCTGGAATCTCCTCTATTTTTTATTTAAATTACAATTTGTTTGCTTAGATTCATTTTAGGCCATGTATTGAATTACAATTTTAAAATAATGAAATTGCAAATGTATCATAAATTGCATTTTCAATTGTTAGATTTGAGAGTCAAAATCATCTCTAAACAGATGCAGCATGCTAAGCTATTTGGTTGAAGAGTATATATAGAGAGAGATGTACAGTTCATAAAGAACCATTGAACCATTGAGATAAGTCATGGATGTACGT
>LPNX010069067.1:5781-27998 GCA_001517045.1 Pseudotsuga menziesii
TTCTTGAGCGGCAGGTACTAAGCGACTTCGTTGCTTATTCAACTTGTTTAAATTAAATACTTTTTAAAAATAAACTTAAAACATTCAAAACAAAAATAAAAATGATAAATTCTAAAATTTCATATAAAATATTTTATGGAAAAATATTTCAAATATAAATAAAATTAAATATTTATAGCTATATTCACTTTATTTTTATTAGCAAATATCACGTCAAAAGAAAACCATGTGTGTTACTAACTACAATGTAGCTTATGTGCATTATCAAATGATAAAGGTTTAGGCATAAATGACTTTAAATTAATATGTATTTATAGTATTTGGAAATATAATTAACTCACACTATCAAGATATTAGTGTTTTAAAACACTAATCTTCACACTATGATGATGATGACGACGATAATGAAGATGATTCTGATGACGATGATGACGACGATGATGATAATGATGATTTTGATGACAACGATGACAATGATAATGATGATGACAATGATGATGAAGACGACGATGATGACGTCGACGATGATGATGAAGATGACGATGAGGGTGATTATGATGATGACGATTATGACGATTATGATGATGATGATGATTATATATGATGAAGATGATGATGATGTTGAGGATGGTGATCATGAGGATTGTGAGGATGATGACGATGATGATCCACATGATGATGATGTCCGTAACTCTTTTTAAAAAGAAATAAGATAAAAGAATAGGCCTAATTAAATATTTACCTTTAATTATATTTCATCGTTGACGATGATGACGACGATGATGAAGATGATGACGATGCCACAGACGACAATGACGATGATAATGAAGTAATTAATTTGATCTAGGTTTAATTTTAATGATGATGATGGGGATGAAGATGATAATGACGACGACGATGATGACGACGGGCGATGATGATGACGACGATGATGAAGATGATGATGATAATTATGATTTTGATGATGACAAAGACGACGACGACGATGATAATTATGATTTTGATGACGACGATGACAATGATAATGATGATGACAATGATCATGAGGATAACGATGTCATCTTCATCGACTATGATGAATATGGTGATGTTGGTGATGATTATGTTGATGAGGATGACGATGATGAAGACGATATGATGATGATGATGATGAAGATGATGACGATGCTATGGATGATGATGACGATAATATGAAGTAATTAATTTGATCTAGGTTTAATTTTAATGATGATGATGGCGATGAAGATGATGATGATGGCGACGATGATGAAGATGATGATGATAATTATGATTTTGATGACGACGACGACAACGATGATGATGATAATTATGATTTTGATGATGATGATGACAATGATCATGAGGATAACGATGTCATCTTCATTGATTATGATGAAGATGATGATGTTGGTGATGATTATGTCGACGAGGATGACAATGATGAAGACGATATAACGATGACGATGACAATGATGAAGACGATATGACGATGATGATGCTACAGATGACGATGACGATGATATGAAGTAATTAATTTGATCTGGGTTTAATTTTAATGATGATGATGGTGATGAAGATGATGATGATGATGATGACTACGATGATGAAGATGATGATGACGACGACGATGAAGATGATGATGATAATTATGATTTTGATGATGACGACGACAACGATGCTTATGATAATTATGATTTTGATGACGACGATGACAATATTGATAATGATGATGACAATATTGATAATGATGATGACAATGATCATGAGGATAACGATGTCATCTTCATCGATTATGATGAAGATGATGATGTTGGTGATGATTATGTTGATGAGGATGACGATGATGAAGACGATATGATGATGATGAAGATGATATGATGATGGCGATGATGAAGATGATGATGATGCTACAGACGATGATGATGATGATATGAAGTAAACAATTTGATCTAGGTTTAATTTTAACGATAATGATGGCGATGAAGATGATGATGATGATGATGATGACAACGAAGATGATGAAGATGATGATGACGATGATGATGAAGATGATGATGATAATTATGATTTTGATGACAACGATGATGATAATTATTATTTTGATGACGATGATGACAATGATAATGATGATGACAATGATCATGAGGATATTTACCTTTCATTAATTATATTTCATCATCTTCTTCATCCATGTCATCATCTTCTTCATCCAAGTCATCATCTATATCATCAGATCCAGAGTCAACATTGTAAGGGTTGGCCATATTATCATCGTCATCATCATCGGTTATGCTCATTATGTCATCGTCGGTATAAATTTAATCGGCATTGTTTGCTACATCATCGGATTGAACTGTTTCTTGGAGTACATCTTCTACTAGATCATCATAATCATCTAACTCATGTTGATCATGCTCTGCGTCATCATATCCTTCTTCCAGAGAACCCTCTTCAAGAGCATCGTCTAGGTTATACTTTACCGGCCTTCCCCTTGGATCATGTCTCACAACTAATGACCAGCCTGCTTTACCTGGAACCTCTGAGTAAAATACTTGTTCACATTGGCTTGGAAGAACATAGGGATCTGTTCCTAGCTCAAACAACCTTGTGTTTACCATGGTAAATCCATTATCATGTTCAATAATAGTTCTATCAGGATCACGTTGATTCAATCATAACCTGTACCATTTGACAACAAATAGAACTACCTTACCGGATTTAAATTCACACTGTATAATATCTTCCAAATACCCATAGTATTGATTTTTTTAGACTTCTGGATGTCTGTCAGTTCTAGATGAAACATTGGTAACCTCAACGACAACAGATATCCCAGAATCTGATGTTTTCTTTGTTTCATCCAATTTTTTGATCCGATATCTACCTCCATTGCAGACCATAGCCTTATGGTGTTTTACCTGCAATAAGCAATACATGAAAAGATTACACATCCATTCAGTCCTTATGTAGTAATACATGGAAAAGAAGAACATGTACGTCAAAATGTAATTTACAAAATAAAAGATTTAGAGGGATTGATTAATTATATGCTTGCCATTTTATCTTTTACACCATATGCCAAATCGATTTCCCTTTTTGTTAGATTTCTATCTCCATTGCGTTGTGTTACTTTTACCAATGAAGCCACACCTTCCCATGATATTCCATGACCTGATTGTTCACATCATTCAATCCATACCTTCATCCAATAAAGATTGTTTGCGATGTATAAATGAATTGCATCTCATTCTCGACCCACTATTTAATGACAATAACCATTAAAATGAAAGAAAGGTGTAAATCTCCTGAACAAAGTATATGCTCTTAATTGAAGCAATTATGACTAGAAAATACAATTAGAATACGAACGATATAATAAAAATCCTCTAGCTAATAATTACCTTCCAGCTTCCTCAATCTACCTTTCCCCTTCAGTTGCTCCCATTCAAATTTGTTATTGGAGTCCGGATCACAAATGCGATGTAAATTGAGCTTTGACGCTAAAATAGGAAGATATTCACTAACATACAACATGTTTTGGTATACCATATATCCTTCCATCATAGAACCCTTAGCATGTGCTCGTTGTCTCACCAAACCCTTCATAAATTTCAAGTGCCTCTCAACCATCCACATGGACCTTGAGTGCACAAGTCCACACAACTCAATATCCTCAACTTGGTGTATGAGGTAGTGTTCTTGTGCATTGAAAAATGTCTAAGTTAGATGCTTCTGCATTTCACACATGAGAAGAGGAATTTCTCTCCTCCAATACATTATATCTTCTTTATGGATTTCTTTAGATGTCAACCATCTACAAGTGACGTAAACCAATAACAATATTTAACAAAAATAAACATTAAATTACAATATATGCTGAAATAGTGCACAAAAAAAAAATATAAATTATACGGTGAATTAAAGAAACACTAAGCACATGTAAGTAATCGCTAGTTACCTCATGTATTTACCATGATTATATATAACTTGTTTGACACTGTTGTCGAAGTTGTCCAGGAGAGAGAGAGGTAGAACATACTGTATCAATATACAAACCATGCCATTTATTAAACAAAGAGTATACAAACAAGAAAAAAAAATATACGCAGTAAAATGAAAAAAAAAAAATATGGACATAACAATAATAATTACCTTGATGAAGACATGCCAATCATGTGTTTTGACCCCCGCAAAATCTCCTTTTTTGGTTATGATATTCTTCAAGTTCGCACAAAATCCAGTGGGAAATTTAATTTTCCACATTACTTCTTTGACAACATTGTTTTGTTGCTCCGTAAACACCCATGGAATTGAGTTTATATTAACTTGTTCTCCGTTGGTATGAAATTGGATAACATCTTTCATTGCATGGTTGCTTTCTTGAATGTCTTTGCAAGCTTTCACAACTTTATATTTCTCCCTCGTTAGCTCTATTAGTCGCCATAAGGTTTCAGTAACATTCTTTCCAATATGCATTGTATCAAACAAATGAGCAATTTGTAGGTGCTCATAGTAGGGAAACCTGCTGAATTGAATATGATAACTTTTCATTCCTCATGGAAGCCCATTAATTCCTTCATGATCACGATGGACATCATGAATATTAGTTTATAAATAAATTAAATCATAAATCAAATATGGCCACTACAATAAACAACTCACAATAAAAATTAAAATACATAACAATTCATATACGATGATCCATACGTACCATGATGACGATTTCTATTGTATTGCATCTTCCAAAGGTGAGGTGTGATTCTCCGTGGTTTTAATGCAATCTCCTACTTCCCATTGAAAATATTTTTTTCCAGTTGTTCTATACCTGTGATTCTTAGAGAGGAAATGCCTATACTCATCAAACACCTCCTTTCTTAAGCTTTTTGAACGATGAGATTTTATCTTAGGACCACAAATTGGACATGTAAATTTACCCTTTGTCTGAAGACCTACAATATTTAGATATGGAATATCTATGTCAAATATATTCATATATAAACTATTCTAACTACTCCATATCATTAAATGCAATTAAAGTGGAACTTAAAATTACAAACCACAAAATGAAGTTAACCCAGGGGCATCGTGTATTATCCATATAACCATTGCATGGAATTGAAATTGCCTTTGTCGTATTGGTTTAGATACATCATACATAGTTATGCCATTCCATAACTTCAGTAGCTCATCTATAATAGGTTTGATGTATACATTCATATCTTTGACTTGGAACTTACCTGATTGATTTGAAGTACATATAAAATATATCATTATGAGAACCATTAAGATATATAAACCATGCACAAGAGTAAAATAATATATATATATATATATGAAATTAAGAAACATAACACGACAAATGAGATGCCACAACTACATTATAAATAAAGCAATTTTCGACAAAAAAACCTGGAATAATCATCGACAGCATTATGTGCTCCCTATTTATTGACAACCACGGAGGAATGTCATTGTTGATAACAAAAATAGGCCACACTGTGTAAATGGATTTCATATGTGCAAATGGATTAACACCATCTGCTGCCAAAGAAATCCTAAGATTACATGGTTCTTCTTTAAAGTGAGGCCATTTTTCCTCCATATCTCTAAAAGCTGAACCATCTGCAGGAATTCAGATAACATCATCTTGACTTCTGTTCCTGGCATGGTAATCCATAAATTGCGCTATGTTTTTGCACCCGAACAGTCGTTACAAACGTAGAATGATGGGAATATAACGAAGAACCTTCTAAGGAACCTTTTTTGTTACTTTATCTGTATGATATCTACTTAGATGACATTATGGACATTCTGTTGCAAATTCATGATGATTATAATATATAACATGGTCATCGGGGCATGCATGAATTGCTTCATAATGCATTCCAATCTCTTTCATGATGGAAGATAAATATCGATATGTGCGAGGTAAAATATTTGATGGTGGTAACAAAAATTCAGCTATCAAGGTACAAAAAAATAAAAAAATAGTTAATGTAATAACTAAATAATATTAACGAAACACGTTTCATCCGTACGATGATCAATAATGAGTTAACAATACAATTATTAGAGGAATATAGATAAACTTTATCACGATCCTATATATGTGATGGATTATTTTACATACCTTAGCATCTATGTGATTGCAATGTTTGAAAGACCATTCATAACCTTCAAGTTCATTATCAACAATACAGTATAGAGAAGATTTGTTTTGGAGCCTTCATAAAGGGGTTCATATGCCTTATCGAGAAGAGGTATATCGTGAACATCATCAAAGTCGTCATCATTGTCATTATCAATGTCATCATCACCATCCATTCTAACATTAAATGAATCATGGATCAATGTATTTGTACCATCATCTTCAATTACATTATCGGTATGATCATCTTGTTCAATATGGTCATTCACTTGTTCTCCATTAAACAAACATGCTCCATGATCCTGATCCTGAACTTTTTCTGAAAGCACTTCCTCTGGACGATATGCTGTAGGGTGTCTTTCCTTTAATATAAATACATGGAAACATTAATAGATATACATTAATATATGAAAATAAAAAATAATACATACAATTAGAAAAAAAAAGAATATAATAAACTTTATAATGCTAAACCTACAAATGGACGATATTCGTTCCCCCCCTCAGCGTGTCCATGTTCCCTGCAATGTTTTGTGGCTGTTGAGATCAATATTCTTCTCCTCTTAAATCCCCTGCATTGAGTACACGGAAAATAACATTTTCCATCACCCCTTCGTTTCACTGCATCCCATAGTCTAGCAAGCAATTTTCGGTTGTCTTCATTTGGATCTGGAAAATTTCTATTTGACATTTTGTCACAAACTTCGTGAATGAATATAACCGTCTGTCTTAAAAAATCAAGTTCCATGCATCAACATTTTGTCAAATGGAGAGAAGTCGAAGAATAAAAAATTCCCAACAAACTGTCTGTCGATGAAAAAAAGAAAAATTCCCACAACCGCCCGTTGAAGAATAAAATTATTCCTGAAAACATCCATCGAGGAGCAAATAATTTTTGCAAATCGTTTGTCGAGGAACAAATAATTTCGCAAATCATCTGTCGCTTCTACAACAAACATGTCAAAATGTTTAAAAAAAATTATATTTATAATGGCCAGGCATCGGATATTCGACACCTTGAACATAGTTACCGTTGAAAATAGGGCACCAAAAATTTCAAATCATGTAAACCTTACATTATTTAAAAATAGAAAACCTGTACATACCGTCAGATATCCAATGCTAAGGGCTCGAAAAATGGACACACTTGGGTCGGATATGCGACACTTTTGGGTCGACAGACCATCGGATATTCGACACCATACCGACAAAAATTCGACCTTGAAGTGTCGAATTTCTGACACTCTGGGGGGGTCGGATATGCGACGCCTGATGTGTCAGATATTCGACAGCGCTATAAAACTTTCTTGATCGTCATTATTTTCAATGATTGTTGTCCGACACATCCGTATGAAATGTTGGATGATGTCGAATTTCGGGTTCAAATACTATTGTGTTGGGAAAAAGGGATACAAAAAGATGTGGTGGGAGGATAAGATGCATGGGGAATCGATGAAACATGTGGAGAAGGAGGGGGAGTATCACTAGGAAATTCTACTGATACTAATGGATCTCTACAAGTTTCCTCAACAATAGCCTTTAAATCCACATGGGAAAAGGAGGACAGAAAAAATAAAGCATGAAAAAGATCTCCTGAAAATTCTGAAACAGGGACAAATGATGTCCTCGAGGTAACAATATTGACAGGACAACTGGGGTTTCCAGTCTCCTCCTCTATATCACTATCAATTTCATGGATCTCATTCTTACGCTCAGATTCAGGGTCAACCTGTTGAATCAAATAAGCTTGGAGAGTCAATTGCTCTTGAAGGATAGGTTGACCTATCTGTAATTCCTGTTGATCCATGGCTACCTGCTAAGGTATTCGCTCTGTTTGAACCACTAATGCTTCAAGAAATTCTGGTTGCTGACAATCAATATGATTTTTCTTCTTCTCTGGCTTAGCTTCAGGCTCCTCAACATATGTCCGAAGTTGAGCACTGAGGTTGGCTAGACCTAGTTTAAATGCTTTCCCTCTTTGAAGAATATCCATGACAAATTTTCCTTTCTCTTTCGACTGCAATGCTAGGGCAGAAGCTGCTATTGCTTGTTGTCTTGATTCTCTTTCCATGTTTTCCCTATCAAGATTATCCTCTGCTTCAAATTTTGATCTTCCAATATAAAGGGTCGTTTCCTTAATTTCTTTTTGATGTTGGAAAACATGAGATATTACCTCTGAATCAATGATATTTTCCAGTGCTTCTCTAAAATCAACAAATCCCATGTACATGGAATCATTTGGCAAATATTCAAGTGTATAATTCAATTTAACCTTTTCTTGAGCAAAAAGGCTAACGAGGAAAGCCTTAGGATCATGTATCATTTTGGAAGTTTCTCCCAACTTCATAATTGTAATATCCTTACCCAGCACAATTGCATGGGTCGAATTATTTATGACCAAACAATGTAGAGACAAGGGAAACCTGGGCCAACCCTTCCTATTGTTCTTAGCGAATTTTTGGATAAGCACCATCAATGACCATTTGAAAAGCAAATTCTTGTAAAACCATTCAGTCTGGAACAATTCTAGGCAAAAAACAGACGATATTGCTTCCCCAAATTATGAAATAAGAGAAATATTCTCGACATACCAATCTCCATGAAGACTAATTAAAGCCCTGGATTTTGCTGAAAATGTCGGAGCATCGACTTTAAAAATATTATGATACATGGACCCTAAGAAAAGGTCACAGATGTCATATATACGATGAACAAAATTATCCTCCCACATGCCAGAACAGTAAATATGGACGGTGGAAAATTCTTCTCCCAGTTCCAACCTAGATCAAGAAATGCTGAAGTCGCACAAAAAACATCCATGACATACACTGACATGTAAAATTTTAGTTATTTGCTTGACGCGACTTTCAGGTATTTTTCAATTTGTTGCTACAAGTTAAGAAATAATATTTGAGCCCAATTGAATGAATCACTTGTAAGAATAATGTGTTGCGCTGCCGGAACCCACTCTTCTTTGAAATATGTGCAATTTTCCTCACCATATAATTGGCAGAACATAGCGTCCAATAGTGAAAATGGTTCCCTGAACCATGAAGTAGGGTAGCTAATACCTTGTTGTGGAGTAAACACGGTAGGGTTTGTCATCCATGATTTTACCACTTGTTCGTAATTGAAACATGATACTACTTCATCAAGGAACTTATGATTCAGTAACTGTTTCAGGGGACTGAGAGTGTAAGCCTTCGCAAAAATTTCATGTCTGAATGAGGCCACAAAAACGCCAATGTAATCATTGAAAACTTTCTCTTTAGGCTTAGCGTGGTCGAGTGCCCACTGCACTGCGTCTGTGTAGGGCATAAATGGTGGTCTGGTGGTAGATGGAGCTGTGATATCCCATGTTGATGTAATTCAGCTGCTCATGAGGAATAGCCGAGAAATCATCATTATCGAAAATCGAATAAATTGTCGACCTGTCTAAATCTAGGTTTTCATAAATTCGCCCACTAGTGTCTGTAAAGATTCTGGCATTTGGGTCCTTAGACCTTTGTTCTTGTAGAGCCATTTTTTACCTTGTATTTCTGGACATGGGAAATGCCATTTATGTTCCAAATTCCGCAAATCTGGTCAAAACTTACTATAGTGTACAAATAACAACATAAACAGTCATAAGAACTTAACTTACTGATAGAAACCTTCCACAACCAGTGACAGATAAAACAAATAGTAAAAACCTAAAAAATTCAATGAAACTATATAGCCAAAACCTCGACGGCAAAACAAATCTAGACCGTGGATCTAGGGAAAAACAAACAGATGAGATAAGGGCGATGTTGTAGCTACAACATATCTCATGTATTATTCTGTAAAACATGGGAGCCCCAATTTTTATATGTTAAGGTAATGTTTGGGTTCTTCAGTATCCTTAGGGTTCTCATGTTATTTATCATGGTTTCTATGTCTTTGCCGAATTTTCACCTAGTTAACTTTTTTGAAATTTTATGCATGTTTCTTATGTTTTGGTGAGCTGCGAAAAGAACTAACTTTTCCCCAACAATACGTATCTCCGCAACCCGCAATGTGGATTACGAGAGCAGAATGTTTTGGTGAGCTGCAAAAAGAACTAACTTTTCCCCAAAAATGCGTATTTCCGCAACCTGCAATGCAAATTGCAGGAATTTAATTTTAGGTTTGCAAAGTGTTCGGTCCCGCAACCTGCAATGCAGAATGCAGGAGCAAAAGCATTTTTTATGAGTGTAGTTTGTCATCCCACAACCCGCATCCCGGAAATTACAGATTACAGGAAGTAGTTTTATTTAAGATTTTTGTTGTGTGTTTCCACAACCCACAACCCGCAATTCGCTGGATTGCGTATTGCAGATTGCGGAAAGGGATAAATAAAATTTCACTATTTTGTAATTCCGCGGGTTGCGAGATGGTGAATAAAATTTAAATCTCGTGTTTTGATCCTGTATTCCGCAAGGTTTAATCCCGACCGTTTATTTATTATGATCCTACGGTCTTAATTCGACTTGCTGAAAATCTATATATAAGCAGGTCCTTTATATTTTCTTTACCATTTTTACTGTTATGAATTAATTTGCTGCATGGGTTTTCACTGCGATTTTTTACGAGAGAACGTTTTTACAGTCCTGATTAACTTCAGGTTGGCTTCTTACTCATTTATTTGTTTAATTGTTTACTCTCGCTTTGTTTGAATTAGTCTTGATTTCTTGCTTATGCGTTTAAACAGAGTTTTTCAATTTCAAGAATGGCTCGAACAACTCCCTGCAAAAGCACCCACAAAGACATGCTAACAAAAGACCCAAACTTTGGATTTTTCTCGGACACTAGTGGTAGAGTCACTGAAACTTACCAAATTGATTGGTCCAGAATCTACTCAATTTTTTATAATGACGACCTCTCAAACATTCAAAGCAACTAGTCGGCTTATCAGAAAATTAAGGATTCTGGTCTATATGCCATCGCTTCCAGAACCTCTATCCTCCCTTACACTGACCCAGTTAAATTGATTATGGACAAAAAAACCCTAAAGATCGATCCTTTAATGATAACGCAGGGTCATAGTTGGCCACTTTTTGTCTAGAGATGTTTACCGGAGCTTGTGGTCTTAAACCAGCTATACAACCCCTCAATGCAGAGTGCGCCCAATCCTCAAAAACTAGTTACAATTTAAATGAAATGCTAAAATACTGGATGAATGAACCTGATAATTTCTCACCGAAGCCTGATGACTTGTACTCTGTCACCTGGTTTAGGGAACCTTATTCTTTACTAACAGCTATGTTATGTAGGCTTTATGGTCTTCCCAATTGCTCTGTTTTCAAAGCTGAAAGGGCTCTAGTGGTCCATTACATCCTAAATACTGGTGAATATTTCCCATGGGATTCTATCTTGTCACTAGAGCTTAAAACTGTTATTCAGGATTATCAAAAGCCTACTGCCCAAAAGAATCCCAATTTCTTCTTTTCGTCCTTTACCATTGACGTATTTTGCACAAAGTTCCAATATCCCCACTTGGGATGGAACTGGACCTTAACAATCCTCCTGTACCAATTTACTATTTGAAATTGTGGGATAACAACTATATGGCTTCATTTTATGACATCTACGAACACTTCATGGGAACCATTTATTTCAAGATATTCACAGTGGAAGCTCCTGCCTTTTTAGTTGAAGCCACAACTCTTATTGCCACAATGGGTGACTGGTATGTCAACGAGTCTTTTTCATATATTAGAGTTTGGGGTGGCAATACTATTCATATGTTTGCCAAGATAGTTCTTGACAGGCTGGTTCTTGAAGAGGTTTGTTTCCTGACTGTCACTGATGGTGTTTATAGGAAACTTGTTGCTCCTAAGAGAAAAGGCTAGCCTAAATTTCCTCTGAATCTTGGATCATTGGTCGTACCAAATTCAACTTGGGCTACAGTGTTAGGGGATAAAATAGCCTCTTTGAAGCTTGGCTTTGCTCTTAAAAGGAGACATGACCCTAAGGGGTTTCTCAATGCCCACCACAAGCAGAACCATATCAAGGGTGGGTATGTTCATGAAGAAATACCTGATGACTCTATTTACCACGGGGTGAATACATTTTCTCAGGTCCTGGCTAGGGCTAAGAGCAAAGAGGAGAAAAGCCACATTTTACAACATCAACAAAAGCTTAAAGCTAGGATTTTGAGCTACATAGCTATGGAACTTGATCTATTTGAAAACGTGAAGAAGGACAGGGAAGAGAAGGAAGCCCAATAAACAAAATTTCTATCAGTAGTCACTTATACATATGGGAATAAGGGCAAATATCCTATGGAATATCTTCCACGGGTGATAGTTTCTCAGCAACTAAAGGCTCTATGCATACTTCTTAGCAGTCAAAGCAGAAATTGACACATATAAATTTTGTATTAGATAATCAAGTAGCTGCAACTGTCAAGCCTGTTTCTAACATTCAGGTGACTACTACAGTTACCCAGGTAAGTGATGAACAATTAGCATTTAATAATAAGCCATTTGAAAAGTAGAGGATTCAGGTGAATGTGTCTCAGATACCCACCATTGATCTTATTGACTCTGATGCTGAAGAAGAAATCCATTCATCTGTGCCTGTCATCAAGGAAGTGACTCAGCCTTTACAGAGATTTGCAGATTTGTTCAGTGATAATGGAGTGGAAGATTCCATTCTAGATCCTAAGATCCTAAAAAATACTTCTGCTCTTGTTTCATCAATTGGAGAGCTCCTCCTCTCATCCATCCATACTCTTTCTACTTTACCTGTTGGGGTGACCCCATCATCCTCATTATCCTAGATTTATCACTCTTTGATCTCACCACCTATTTCCATACCAATCAACCCAGATCGACATCCCATTCTTCCATCCACTATTGTAGTAACCAATCTTTCACTATCCCTCTGCACTTACCCTCATTTGTTTTGTCATCTTCTGCTATTCTTGAGTGGGTTATATTACCTTCATCATCACTCTCAGCCATTAACTTTGCTTTTCCACTATTTGGACCCTCTACTCAGACCCTTTCTCCAATATCTGAAGCCACAAATGATCAGAGCCTCTCCTCTCCCTTCGCTACTTCCCACATTACCATGCCTATGCCACGTCCCACCATTACTCAGACATCCTCACTGGTTCCAACTGTGAGTGGAACTTCTTCGTTTACTCAGTCAGTGGATGAGTTTGATGAAGACAATGTAGTCCCTCTTGGGGATTACTTTTATAGCAAGTCGTCCAAGGTAGTGGTAAGGAAAGGAAAGAAGAGAAGCAGGAATCATGGTGATTTGTCTGCACCTGTCACCAATCAAATAATATGGACTCAATAGTTTGGTGACCCTCAGATTGATGCAGTGGATTCAGCCACAGTTTTTGGGTGCTTTCACAGGTGCCAACCTATACGAGGTCAAGAGAGAGCATAAAACTCAGGTGAAAAATCTGGAGAAAGCATCTGAAGAAAAGTTTAAAGAGTTACAACTCAATAATGCCTCTCTCCAGGATGAATTGCAGAATGAAAAACCTACAAATGCCACTAATATTCAAAGGATAACCTTGCTGGTAAAACAGTGTGAAGATGCAATTGCAAGTGCAGCTTCCTCTGCATTCTTTAGGTTCTCTCAGCAAGAGTTTCAAGATTTGGCTATCCAGGTCAATTAGGAGCATCATGACTTAATAACTGAAATGTTTAGGACCCTGGATGACATTTTTGAGACTCATGTTTCTTTTTACAAAATGTCTGTCACCTTGGAGGAATAGACAACCAAGCGACAACATGCCTCCAAAGCTTATGATGTTATTTTGGATTAGCAAAGGTATATGGAATACAAGCCAGAAAGGTATCACCACCCTCAACAGTTTTCAATTGAAAAAGGTCATAACTGTTATGCGTGCTTGGCTTGATTTGAATGAGATGATTAAAGAGTCCATCCAGAAAGCACATGAAATTTGTAGGAGAAGATGGTATGCATTTGATAGCATCATGGAGATACTACACTTCCATACCATGGATTTGGTTGAGAATGCTTGTCCTCCGAAGTTAATGATCGAGCGGGTGGAATGTAGATGTGAAGAAGCCAGTGAAAAGATTAAAGGAATTGATCATATTAGCATCGGAGAAGTGGATCAGTTGATAAGGAAACCACTTACGATGCAAGGCAAGGTCCACATTTTCATCCGCCTTTGGCATAAGTTAGCCAAAAATGAAATGGAGAACTTTAGGTGCGACGTTCAAATTGGGTTTGAATCTGCCAAATACCCAAACATAGACGAATTGTTGGAGATCTGGATGAGGTGGAAATATTTTCTTGTCGCTAGCTTTATATGGATTTTATCATCCCAGTTTCATGGGGATTCATTCTTTTGTAATAATTATTTAAAGGGTAGATTTCTCATGGACTAGGGGGGATTTTGGAGGGAGAAATCAACACAAAGGATTGAAGATACTCTGTTTAATCCAGAGTTTGTAATTTCTTGTAGACCTATATTTTTTTTAACTAAAATGGTTAGATTTTTTTTTTAATTTAAAAATAGAATTGGGTATGAACTGGCTAGAAAATGAACCAATCAACCATTTATAAATATACCAGGAGAAACAGATCTAGAAGCAAAGAATTACAAAGCTCATTAAGCTTGAGGATCATTCCAAATGAAGGACTACTTTATGAAATACTCTCAAGGGAGCAGCTAGAATGAACTTGGTTCTCCATTGATACTGATATTTCCAAGAGGAAGATGGCATGCTTTATTCGCCATCAGATCAGCGTGATTATTTAACTCCCGTAAAATATGGTAAGAGGACACACTTTCAAAATCATTCAAAGTATTACGGATAAGCTGTAGAGTTTTATTCAAGGAAGGGTTGGAAAAAATTTCTTCAGAGTTTATCATTTTTATCAGGATCTCAGAGTCCCAAAAAATTTGAACAGACTGAAATCCCTTTTCTTTTCCAATCTGACGGGATTTTAGAAGGCTATAGATCTCGGCCTAATTATTAGAGCTAACTCCAAGACCCCAACTGAAGGAGGCTTGACTTGAACAGTCTGGATAAAATACCATCCCACCCGCTCCAGAAATTCCAGGGTTACCTTTGGATGTGCCATCGAAGAAAATAATAGTTATGCCTGAATTCTTCCACCACATAAGAAAATCAGCAGCAATAAGCCTAGTTCGCCAGGGTGAAGGAGACGTTGGTTTAAGAAAAGAAGAATTTCTCCCAATCGCAGTAGGAGAAATTCCCAACCATTCGATAAAATCTGAGGACAACTTGGAATTGTTTTCCAATTTTTCGACAGACTCCAAAATCAGCCTTTTCACTTTACTTGCTGTGTCTTTGGGAGACGGAGAGATTCCATTAAAAATGAAGTAATTTTGCACAAGCCAAGTTATCCACCAAATCATTTTGGGAATTATTTGCTAGATATTTTTACATTATGAGTTTGTCCCCTTAAAGGTAGCAATTCGATCATGCCAGGAAACATACAAAGGAACGATGGCTGATTGAGAAGGAGCAACCACCGTCAATCCATCAAGAACTAAATTCCAAACTTCCTGGGTAAAATCGTAGTTGAGAAATAAATGATGTGCTGTTTTTGCTACTGATAAATAGAAACTACATCTAAAAGGACCGTGAAAGCCACGTTTGGAGAGGTTATCACCTGTCAGAGCGTTATTGTGCAAAATAAGCAACGTAAAGAAATTGACCTTTGGAAGACTATATGAGGACTAGACGGACTTCCATATAGCTGGGGATAAACACGAAGGTTGAGAAGGTTGTAAGGCCGAGAACCCAAGAGATGCTTAATAATGCCCAGTAGGCCCCCAGCCCCAATTATCCTTAGATAATCGATGGATAGGTGCTAGACCTGAGAGAGCTGTGATCAACAATTTCTGGTGCCGGTGAAGTGGCTATGGGAACTCTAGAAAAAACCAACCAACCCGGGTTCCGTTATCATCCCAAATGAAGATATCGACAATCCTGAGAAGGCCCTTATTTATTAACCAAGATTTAATATCCCTTAAATGAATTAAAGTTGAAAGAGGAGGATTTCCCAGAATACTATCTTCCCATAGTAATATTTTCATCCCATTACCAGGGATTGTATAAATCTAGTGATGAATATGATCAATGATTTTTCTGTACAAATTCCATATTGCAGTGCCAGGGAGAGTATTAGCTGATTGTAAATTTCTTATTGAACATCCATTGAGATATTTCTTCTGAAGAATCTTACTGAATGGATGTTGTTGTTTTTTATAATCATTTGCCAAATAATTTTTTCGCCCAGAGCTAGATTAGCCAGTCCAAGATCTCTAATTTGCAACCCACCTTCCGACATAGGTTTTTTGATAGTTTCCCAGGTAACCAAATGCAGCTTATTCTGGTTACCTTTGCCACCGTTCCAGAGAAAGTCCCGAAGAAGTTTGGAGATCTGGGCAGTGATGGATTTGGGCGTTAGAAGCAAAGAGGATTGGAATAAAGGAAGAGCTGAGAGAACCACCTTTATAAGCACCAACTTACCAGCCATTGTTGACCAATATACTCCCCATGAGACTATTTTGGATTTTATTTTACTGATAACTTCCATCCAAATCAAGGGAGGGCGGTGTCCCAAGGTTAACGGGAGTCCCAAGTAATTGATATTATCCAGGAAAACCCAATGTACCAGCAATTCTCTTCATTGCTTGCTGATCAACATTCAATCCAAAAACAACACTCTTTCTTTTATTGATTAAAGCTCCTGAACTTTGGTAGAAATTTTGAAGAATTTCATTAAAAGCTCGAGCTATAATAATCGAAGCCCCTCCGAGAAGTAAAGAGTCATCAGTGAAAAGGGCAATGTTGATGGAATCAACACCTCTAGCTACATTTCAGCAGAGAGTTTCCTGCTTAAATATTCAACCATCAATATATAAAGAAATGGAGACAAAGGGCAGCCTTGGCGAAGTCCTTTAGTGGCTTGGGAGAAATATGTTGGTCTCCCATTAAACAGAGGCGCTATCCAAGGCTTGTCTCTGCAGGATTTAATAAATATAACAAATCCACCACTGAAACCAAAAGAATGGAGNGAAGAAATATGTTGGTCTCCCATTAAACAGAGGCGCTATCCAAGGCTTGTCTCTGCAGGATTTAATAAATATAACAAATCCACCACTGAAACCAAAAGAATGGAGAACTTGGTAGAGAAAATTCAGATTTACTCTGTAAAAGGTGTTTTTCATGTCAAGTTTGATGATCATTCCTTTCTCCTTTCTTTGGTACTTGGAATGCACAGCTTATTGAACTTGTATCACATTATCAATAAGGTGTATTCCTTTAACAAATCCCCCATGGTGGGGAGAGATTAACATCCCTATCAAAGGCCTGAGTCTGTTTTCTAGGAGTTTGAACAGAATTTTATACGAGGCATTGCAGAGTGAAATTGGTCTAAATCTATCAAAGGTTTCTGGATTTGTCTCCTTAGGTATAAGAGCCAGGAAGGTGGAGTTAGTTCCTCCTCCAACTTTAGCTTTTTTGAGGAAAGCAGAGATCATTTTGACAAGGTCTGATTTGATAATATGCCAACACACTCTGTAGAAGTAGATGGAGAAGCCATCCGGACCAGGGGCTTTGTCTGGTTCCATGTCCCAAATTACATCAATAATTTCTTTTTTTCTGAGAAATATTTCACTAAACCTGCATTAAGATAATCAGAGATTAAAGAAGGGATAAAAGATAATAACTCAGCACTCACAGTAGTGTCAGAGAGACCTTCTTCTGTGAACAACAACTGGAAATGGGAAAGAGCAGCCTGCTGGATCTTCAAATGTCCTTTGATAACCTCTCCATCACTAGAATTGATTTCTGAAATGTGATTGTGAGAGATTCTAGCTCTACACTGATTATGAAAAAAAGATGAGTTTTTATTGTCGGCAAGCAGCCATAGACTACGAGATTTTAACCACAATTGTTCTTCTTCCTAACAAAAAGAGACGAAAGAATAATTTTGAGCAGAATACTCTTTTACTAGCAACGGTTTAGTAATTTCCATTTCCTCCATATTGAATTGAATCTCTTCTAAAACCTGTACAAACTCTTTCCTATGATTGCAAGGAGTCGAGATAGGTTTTTTATCCAAGTTTTCAATGCGATTTTGAGGTGTTTAAGCTTTTGTTCCCATACATAACTGGGAAAGTCGTCGACAAAATGAGACCAGGCCCCAATCACAGTTTCCCAAAATCCATCCTTGTCGATCCAAAGAGGACTAAATATGAATGGGATTGGACCTATATTTTCCTCTTCTTCGATAAGAAGAGCGATTGGATGATGGCCATAGGTTAATTTAGGTAGAATTTTAGAATAGATTAGATAGTTACCATCCAACAACAAACTTTGTACCAAAAATCTGTCTAGACAAGCTAGAATGCTGGCAACCCTTATTCTATTATTTGACCATGTAAATCACCCTTTCTTGGGTTTGAAATCAAGTAGATCCCAGGCATGAATCAAATTCTGTATGAGCTCATGAAAATGGTGCTTGCCTCGAACTCCTCCTTTTTTCTCCACTGGATCAAGAAGTATGTTAAGATCTCTAGCCACAATAATATTGTTTGGAGAGTGAGTTTCAATAAAATGTGACAAAGTAGTCCAGCTGTCCTTATTTTCGATAATATTTACAAGAACATGAAGGTTAAAAAGAGCCAAGGAGGTCTTGCTAGGGATATGCTGAAGATCTGTAAAGATCTAATGTTGGGATGCATATGACTCTTTCAACAAAAAGACTTCCTCATAATGTAGAGTTACCAATCCACCTAAAGTGCCCCTTGCACTGACAACCTTTCCAGAGTTCTTTTTCCACTTAGTTTTGCTTAATAAAAGCAGTGGATCTTCAACAATCTTGGTCTCTTGTAATAGGACGATATCTGAAGGTTCCATTCTCAACAAATCTTTCACTGCTTCTGCCTTCTTGGGATTCCCCAAGCCCCTATAGTTCCATGAAGTAATCTGCATTATTTACCTGAGGCAGAAGGATTTTGTCCTCCCTTTGGGGGTTCGTTCCTCTTATTTCTGCCATAAGACATTTCTAATGTAACCTGACTTCCTTGCATCTTTAATTGCTCGGCTTCTTCTTCTCGAATCTCCTTTCGAGTTTTCTTTCCTACCTTTTTGGTAAAATGTTCATCTTCGCCTGAGGATCCTGAAGACTCTATCGATTTCTTCTTTAAGACATCCACATAGGAGGGAGGATTAAATCCTACAGGAGAGTTAAGAGGTTCTTTCATGGTTAAGTCCGCCATTGGAGTTTCTAGCATAATTGAGTCTGTCATTGGAATTTCTTGAATTACAGGTTCAAAATTTTCCAGAGAGACTAGATGTATTTCTCCCTCTTCAATATGCTCTACTGAGGCCTGCACTTCACCTTCTTCTAGGAGACTAGAGTTATCCTCAGCTGAACTTAAGAGCACAAAGGGATTAGAGGAGGCAGAAGCCTATCCGAAAACCTGAGTGTTTTCTCTTTTCCTTTTCCGGCATTACCTCCTCTACCTTTCAAATTATTAACCTGTTTGTTGATGGTTGGTTTCTGCACTTGAGTCCATTGTTTAACCTTTTCATTTTCCATTTACACCTCTATTTTTTCCTTACAATTACGAGCAAATTGGCCATATCCATGGCAATGTCTGCATTTAAAAGGGATCTGCTCGTAATCGAGCTCCTGTACATAAGACCATTCAATAACATTTAGCTTAATTGCCTCTTGAAGCCCTATCTCTATGTGAACTTCCATGTAGATTCGAGCACATGACTATTGGTCTTTCATCTCTGCCATATCAATGTACTTTCCAAGTGTGTTTCCAATAGCTTCTAATAATTATGAATTCCAGCAATGAAGGGGAAGATGAGGGATCCTTACGCAAACTGGGACGACTGAAGGGACATCCTAAGTGGGATCGAAGTCCAAATTCCATTTATTCAGATAAAGGCCTTGAGGACCCATAAAATATGGCCCATTACAGAATATGAGATCTTGGTCTATGGTGGAATCAAACACAAAGACGTAGTATCCTTTGTCGACAAAGTGATTGCAAATACCTTCTGAGACCAAAGACCTCCAATTTCTCTGAACCCATCCTTCCATGGCCTTAGGGGAGGGCCAAAGTCCTGTAAATTTCCCGATGAGCCCTCTCTCCGCAAGATTTAGTGCAGTTCGATGAGGATGATCTACTGGTAGATCAACAGATGGGATTTCAGTTTTCTTAACGAAGGTTTGAGTCAATGGGGGTTCCTTCCTCTTCCCACAAGGGGAAATAAGATGCTTAAATGCTTCAAGAATTGGGGGAAGGGGCTCTCCAGGATCCATAACTCAAACAAAGTCTAGAAGCTATGATAAGAAGAGATGGACAGATCCCAGGAAAAAATTAAAAGGGATATTCCCAGACAAGATCCAAAATATAAACCAGAGCTTCTTGTTGCAAAAAGTCCTTGAGCACTGAAGCAGATTCAACTTGCAATTCGATCAAGAAGTTGAGCAAGGAAACACAGACAGAGTCTGATAGACTAGCGTCTCCTTGTCCGATCTCCAGTAGAAGAAGCCTCGTCTCTGCTAGATAAAACTTCCTTTTCACAGCAACGACCTTCAACGAGGGCATCAGATCAAATTATAGAACCTGCATGTCTTACCAGAGCATTACCGTAGGAACAAACCAATCTCGCCAGGAGCAGAACTGATAACAACACCAAATCCAACATTTGAGAGCCATGACGCTGACCAAAGAAGCTTAGGGAACTCCACGCCTACAAGCAACGAAACGAAAGCTGCAAAAAAGAGGGCCAAGGAAAAAATATTCTTGGAGCCAAAACACATTCAAATTTTCAAACCATCCTTATAAAATGGAGATAATCTTAAAACCATTAAGCCCCTCTTATTTAGGCTATCTCAGTTGAGTTTTGGAAGAGGTGACTGGATTTGGCAACTATAGTCTAGGATCTTATAAAAGACTTGCACTGAATGTTAAGTTTTGGAAGAGGTGACTGGATTTAGCAACTATAGTCTAGGATCTTATAAAAGACTTAAACCTATACTAATACATCTATGTTATTCAAGTTTATTTGATAAGTATTGATTCTCCTTTGCAGATTATTCACTGTCACTGTCTAACTCATTTGCAAATTATAAGCATTGATATACAGTTTATGATCTATGCATTTGTTTTAAAATGAATTTATTTAATTAAAACTTTTATCTATTTCTGCAAATGATTCTACAACAAATACTATAATCAATGTCAATTTTCAATTGACATTTTAGATACAAGTTAATGTTGAATGTTCTAAATACTTAACTTATTGTTAATCAATTTTAATTAATCAATATTAATTTGATATGATAAGTTATTAAATCTCTTTCACAATTCTGTTAAATTGATGGACATACTTATCTGTTTTCCAATTTTCGTATTTTGCAATGCAGAAAGCGGAATGCGGAACTTCGATATGAAAATAAAAGGTGACAATTAGTTTTGCGAATTCTGCATTCCGTACTGCGGAAAGTGGAACTCCGAACGACAAAACAAAGTTTATTAAGTAAAATCAACAGATCATTCATTTAGTTGTGAAAACACTAAATATTTTTACCCTCTCAGTGTTCCTTTGCACCTCTCGGTGCAAATGGTAGTTATATGTGCTTATAGTTGCACATTAGTTTTTTTTTCATGAAATATTATGTTTAGTGTGACTTTCCTTAAGATGTTGGAAAGATATATTTATCTCTATAAAAACGCTTTATTTTAATATTAATAAATTGTAGTTTTTTTTACATACCTAATGTGTGTTTAAATGTGTGTTTAAATGTAATATAATGTTACAAATTGAGAAGCCATGCATGGATGTGATTTTTTTGAAAAGTAGCATGTAAACTCACAAATAGAAACTGTCTATTTCCATTTGTGGAAGGGAATCAACAAAAGGATGGAAACTGTGATTGGCAGGGCATCAATAATAAAACTTAAGGAAATTAACAAATAAACACTAAGTGTGTTGAGCTTTCCTTTCCTCCTTATTTCCTCCTTAGCTTCTCGGAAGTTTCAATACATAAATGTTAGGAATATATATAT
>LPNX010069067.1:28037-86409 GCA_001517045.1 Pseudotsuga menziesii
AAAACTAAAACTTTAATTACTACTTCACAGATTTTGAAATATTAAATATACTTGTTTCAAATTAATGAAAAAAAATGAAAATAATAATCTTATTAAAGATTAATAAGCATTTTCATTAATAATTTTTTTTTAAAATTTAAATATATGATTATTAAATAGCAATAACAATAACAATAGAATTTAAGTTTTACTTGCCATTAATGTATATATGATGAGTGACTAAATAAAAGTATTAGTTGCATGAAAGTGCATTTCATTATGATTAAAGATATGGAAAATTTTAATTATTATTATGGATAATCAATGTAGTGGAAAGATTTGTAATTGTTATGGACATATATAAATGATAATTACAAAATCAATAGTTATGAGTTAAAAAGGGTTTATACAATTCTAATTTTGGTAGTAATCTTAAAGTGATAAGGATGATATTACACTAACTTTGAGAAGAAGAAGAAAACAAATTGTGTTGAAAGCAATGTTTTATAAAACAATTTGTTTGATAATTGTATTTTGTTTTTTTTTGACAATAACTGATGGTTAGATTAAAGAGCCGGGAAAACAGCTTCTGGGGGCTGAATTACACTGGTAGAATTTGTGATCGTAGCCAACTGCTCTGACATGAGTGGCAGAGACCAGAAAATAGAGATATAGCAAACAAATTTCCAGCTGGCCTGAGGGGAGCAACGGCCTGCTTGCAGATTCAAAATGGAACATAGAGGACAATAATGCCATTGGAAAACATATAGAGGATCCACAAAATTACAAAGAAAGGCAGGAAAGGGCCTGCAACCACAATGAAGAGCTTGATAGGCAGTCCATGAGCAACTTGAAGTCCAGCTTGGGGAGAATTTCCTTGACAGCGATCTCCATAGCAGGAACTCTTTGACTGAAATCTCCAAAGGCGATTGGGGCATCAGGCGTCTTCTTTGAACTCCACGAGTCCCTCTGAGGAAGAGACAAATTCTTTCTATTAACCAGCTCGATGATGATGGAGACTATCCCCTTCAGAGCAAGAGGGGAGACAGACCTGCGCTTTGAGAGGATCATGAATCTTTTCTTCTAGATCGGTCAACAATTCTTTAAGAATAATAAAAAGCAGATCTAAAGGAGGAGTCACAAAACCGAGGAGGGAAGGAGAGAACAGGGGAATCTAAAGGCCGAGAGATGCAAGAGACAAGCCAATTTTAAAGAGATTCAAATGCAGAGGACGAGGACAGACCTGTCAAGGTCACGGGATGGTGCAAAAGGTCTCAGTGCCATTTTCTATAATAGAGCCTCTGCTCAGAAGCGTGGCATGATTAGCCTAGAGGTCGGCAGTGCTGTTAAGATGCCGTAAAATGTGAAAAAAGCTTATAGAATGGAACTTACCAGCAAGGATCATAATTTTCTGGAATATGCGCTTCATGGGGAGGCTAGTAGGCTGAGATTTTGTGCAAATGGCCTGCACAGCTATTCTGGAATCACTAAAAAAATAGATCTTTCGAATGCTGAGCCTAATAGCTTGCCTGAGACCCTGCCACAGGGCATAATATTCAGCAATGTTGTTCGACTCCACTCCCAATCCCCAGGCATAGGAGGATCGGATGGAGCCAGAGGGGGGGAGGATCACTCCTCCCCCACCCGAAGGGCCTGGATTGCCTTTTGAGGCACCATCAAAAAACAAACAATGAGCTTCCAACGAGCACCTCCATTTAATAAAATCAACTTCTTCCAGGCGGATTTCCCAATCAGCAAGCTTTGGATGCCTGGCTAGGGGAGAACTTTGGGAAATAGAAGTGATGGCTGAAAGCCAAATAGATTCCAAATCCTCCAAAGGTTGAGCATTGCTGAGGCCCAGTTTATGATCTAGGGCCTCTCCAAGGAAAATTCTTGCTTTTAGGGCGACCTTTGATGGGGGGTTCTCCACATTTCTGAAGAGGCGATTGTTCCTTTCGAGCCACAGTTTCCAGATGATGAACTTCGGAATTAACATCCAGGCCGCTTTGAGAAGAGCCTTTTTGGAGAGGAGAAAGGGAGAGGACTCAGCCCAATTGGAGAAGAGATCTGCTATTAATTCAGGCACAGAAAAATTGGAGTGATTCAGGGAGAGGGCTTCTCTCCATACTTCTCTTGAGAAAGGGCAGGAAATCAGGAGATGATCAAGGTTTTCTTCATTTTTTTTACACAGAGGGCAAATTGAGGGTCCTTCCAGACCTCTCTTCCTGAGGTTTTTAGTAGTGAGAATACTTCTATGCGCAACATTCCAGCAAAAGAGATCCACTTTCGGAATGGACTGAATATACCAAACAAAATTCCACTGGGTAGGATTTGGAGCTACATAAGGAACAACTAGTAAAGAGCGGTAACCTTCAGTCGTGGTGTAAGCACCAGATTTTGTCCCCCAACCTCTTTTGTCACACACAGTTTGATTGAGAGGAGCTTTGCCTTGCAACAGATGGGCAAGAGTCTTTGCTTCTTCTTCAAGCCAGGGAGGATGGCCACTTAACTTCCAATCAATCTAGCAATTGTCGGAGTCCCAGACAGAGAGATCCCACAGGGTGGAAACATGCTGATCTTTGAGCCAGTGTTTTATATTCTGCACTTCTAGATTTTGCCCCAAAGGCTCGTCTCCTAGGATTGAGTCTTTCCATACATTGATTTTTTTCCCGTTTCCAGGAACCTAATACAACTTAGATCTGAAGTGATCCAAGGCTTTGATACAAAGTTTATAAATTGGGGAGCCTTTGATGTGAGGGGGATTATTATCTAAACAGCGAAGCCTCTGGCCGGGGAAGTATTTTTTCCACAGGACGTTTTTGCTCCAGCTTGATCTCCCGGAGATTAGTTTCCAGAGGAGCTTTGTTCCCATAGCTAAGTTCTGGGTTTGAATACTTCTGATTTGAAGGCCTCCTTCACTGTAGGGTTTTGTAATTTTTTCCCAACTGTTGAAGATGAAGTTTTTTCAGATTTCCTTTTCTCCCTTCCCACATAAATTTTTTGAGAATGCTTTCAATCTTATTGATGACAGAGGCGGGTGCCAGAAGAATGGAAGTTTGATAGATTGGGATGCTGGAAAGAACCGATTTTAGCAGCACCAATTTTCCTGCCAGAGTAAGCCAACCAGCCCCCAATTCTGAATCTTTGCTTTTAACTTGTCAATGATTGGATTCCAATTCGCTGGTTTGATGGCAGATTTGAAGATCGGGACCCCAAGATAAGTGAACGAGTCCCAGCTTTGCGAGCCTTCCATTTCCAGCAATCTAGAGGCGCTTCCCATTTCTGCAACAGAGCAGTTCCAGCAATAGATTTTGCTTTTTTGCAGGTTGATTTTGCTTTCCGAGATCTGGATATAGGTTTCAAGCTCATTCTTGAATCTCCTTGCAGGGTGGATACCAACACCTCCCAAGAGCAGCGTATCATCTGCAAACTGGGCATGGTTAATGTCTTTGACATTATGAGCCATTTGAAGACCAGGAAGGGACTGGACTTGCTGACAGTTATTTAGTTGAAAGCTGAGGACGGAGGCCTAGATGGCATAGAGGAGCGGAGACAAAGGGCAGCCCTGTCGCATCCCTCTTGAAGCCTGAAAATTTTTTGTAGATCTCCCATTTACTAGAGGGGCTATCCAGGGTGCACAGATGCAACCTTTAATCCAGTCAATGAAATCTGGGGAGAACCCAAATTTCTCCAACACCATGAAGAGATAGTCATATCTTACCCTGTCAAAAGCATTGGCAAGGTCTAGCTTTACTACCATGACTTTCTCTTTTCGATTCACGCTGGAGTGAATAGCCTCTTGAACAAGAATAACATTATCTAGAATTTTCCTGCCTTTTATGAATCCTCCTTGATTCTCAGGTATGATACTTGGCAGAAATTTTTTCAGCCTGTTTGCAATGATCTTAGTAACCAGCTTGTAGCCTGTATTGCAGAGGGAGATAGGACGGAACTTGGCGAAGCTGGAAGCCCCTCTCTCCTTGGATCAAAGCTAGGAAAGAGGAGTTTGTGCTCCCACCCATCTTGTGATGAATTTGGGAGTTCCTAACCATCCTCAGAAGGTCATATTTAATTATGTCCCAGCAGGAAGAAAAAAACCTGGCTGTGAATCCATCTGGGCCAGGGGTGCTGTCCGGTTTCATATGAGATAGAGCAGATTGGAGTTCTTTCATGGAGACAGGGGCAACGAGAAGATCATTATCAGGGCCTTGAACCAAAGTGGGAATGAGAGAAAGAGGATGAGCAGAGGGGTCTAAAGGCTCGGCAAGAGGAGTAGAGAAGAGGTCATGGAAGTGGGAGAAGGCTGCTTGTTTAATGCCTTCAAAGTCTTTTATCAGATTGCCTTGATGAGTAATTTCTTTCACGGTTTTGAAATCTTTTCTAGATTCAGCTTGCTTGTGAAAGTAAGCGGTGTTTTTGTCACCACTTACTAACCAAAGGCTTCTGGATTTTTGACGCGAATACTCTTCTTCGACCTTGCAAGCTTTGAAGTAATCTTTCTGAAGGATGCATTCTGTCCGAGAGATACTATCAGTGATAGGGGCAGATTCCATGTGGATTTGGTGGCTTTCCAATGCAGCTTGGGCATCTTTACGGCAAGAGACAGGGTTGGGGAGGAGCTTGGCCCAGGATTTCAGCTCGTGCTTAAGCCGTCTGAGCTTTTCTTCCAAGATGAAGGAAGGATTCCCATTGATTTTTTGGCTCTAGGAGTTAGAGACCAGCTGGTAAAATCCTTCTTGATGGATCCAGAGGGGGCTAAATCTAAAGGGAATGGGCCCCAGGTTTTCTTCAGAGGTAAGATCAAGGAGGATTGGCTTATGATCGGAGACACAATTGGGGAGTATTTTGGAGGATGCATGAAGCCCCAGAGAGAGAAAGGATGAGTGCACCAGAAACCTGTCAAGACGGGTTGCAATGTGCCCAGGACCTAATCTTTTATTGGTCCAAGTAAATTTACCTTTGGAGGGTTTAATGTCAACGAGGTCCCATCCCAGAATGATATCTTCAGCCCATTCTCGGGAAGGGTCTCTCACAATGGAACCCCCTTTTTTCTCAGAGGCTGCTAAGGTGACGTTTAGGTCTCCTGAGATGATAATATTTCTGGGCCTGTGGACACTTAGGAACGAGTCAATGGACTCCCAGCACTCTTTTTTTTCTGTTGTTGAGATAGGAACGTAGAGGTTGAACAAACTTACATGATGGCCCGATTCTTTATGATTGAAGATGGTGAAGATCCAGTGCGTAGTACTGTGAACAGAAAGCAAATCAAACTTGGAGGAGTCCCAGAATGTGGCTAGGCCTCCCAAGGCTCCCCTGGAACTCACAGCTTTCCCAGGGCCTTTTTTCCAAAATAAATTTCTAGCTTGGAGGGCAAGGTCACCCTCCCGTTTTGTCTCCTGGACGAGGATGATCTCAGGCTTATTGTTTCTAACCATATCTTTCATTGCTTCAGCTTTCTGGGGACTGCCTAGTCCTCTGCAGTTCCAGGAGATGTACCTCATTATTTACTTTGAGAGGGGGCGATCCCTTTAGAGGCCTAGCCTATCTTCGATCTTGTATTCATCATACTTTTGAGGGTTTTTTGGGATCCCTGCAAGACATCTGCATAAGACTTTTCTTCCCTTTGCTTTTTCTTGGATTTCCGGCCCCTTGGATTCTTGGCTGGGGTTGCATGCGAGCTACTCGACTTGGTGGCTCCTTCGTCTGAGAATCCTCCTGGATCAGATTCAGCTGCTGAAGGTTCCTCGTCCACTTCTCAAATTTCTTCACGGATAGGGGGCCTTTCAGCCTCAGGGAGCGGAAAATCAGGTTGGGAAGGGATTTCCCCTGGCTCCAACGAATTCGCAGCTTGGATGACGGGAATCTCCATTGGACTTGCAGTTTCTGGGGGAGTGGCTTCCAGACTGATTATAAGCGGAGGATGTTCCGGGACGTTCAAAATAGTAGTGCTTGCCCCTTGGACCGAGTTGACTGGAGGCGGCTTCGCTGGTTGAGGCTGGATTGGGTCTTTCGTTGGGACTTTTGGATCAGATTTCTGAGCAGTGCTTGTTGCTCTCTTGTCATTCGTCTTGGGGGGAGCCTTACCTTTTTTGACCTCTGCCATCCCTCCCCTTCTTCTTTCGGTTGGGCTTTAGGGCAGTTGCGTTGAAAGTGTCCGTGTTCATGGCAGTGCCGGCATTTAAAAGGAAGCTGTTCATAGTCTAGTTTCTGGAAATGGTTCCATGAGCCTACCGAGATCTTGACGACCTCTGGTAGCCTCGCCTCCAGATCCACTTCAACACATATTCGAGCACAGGAATACTGGCCTTTGGGCTCGGCTTTGTCAATGAAGCGTCCTAGGGCATTTCCTATTTTCTCCAAAGCTTGAATGTTCCAACAGTGGATCGGAAGATTAGGGAGCCTAACCCAGACCAGAACCTCTTTGGGAACATCTACAGTGGGATTGAAGTCCGGTGACCATCTGTTGAGGTACATACCTTGGGAGCCCATGAAATAGGGGCCACTCTGGAAGATGAGATCGCGATCCTCTTTGGAGATGAATTCGAAGATGAAGAAACCTCTGCCTACCGGGTAGCAGGTGACACTATGCTTCAGATGGGGTCTCCAGTTACGCTGAATCCAATTGTCCGTGGTTTTGGGTGAGGGCCATAGCCCCATGAATTGGCCAACCAAGCCTCTTTCAGCAAGAGCCAAAGCTATCTTGATCGAAGGTTCCTCTGGCAAAGCGATTTCGGGAACTGCATCTAATTTCTTGATAAATTTCGGGACCTCTTGGGCCACCAGTTTCTTCCCAGGAGGCCCTAGTAGCCTACGGAATGCTTATGCTACAGAGATCGGGGAGGAGGGGGGGGGGATCCCCTCCCCCTGTAGAGGCCATGGCGCGAGGCATGAGCAGCTCAGCTGGGCGAGGGACGCAGGCAGCGGCGGCAGCAACCACGATTCCTCAAAATCGCGAGTAAATTATTTTTTGTTATGCAAATTAAATTTAATGATAATTCTATTTTGTTAAATTAATTAAGATTTATATTAAAAAAAGTGTCTTTGTAACATTATATAGTTTAATAATACAAAAAAGAGGGCTTTTCTCAAGCCATTTGTCTAGAAAACAAAATTTGAGAAAACCAACTCCTTGTTGAGTTATTTATGTTACTTGTCTATCTTTTGTAGCTAAGTAGCATAACAACTTATTGGTGTATATCCTACACTATTATCTTAAAATCAAATTTGTCTTGCAAAATATAACTAAAACCTATAATCAAACAAAAACATGCTAATTATGTGGTGCATGATTTTCCTTTAAATAGAGCTCAGGTGCTTAGGTTCTTGGTCCATGCATTCCATATCCACATCTCTGAGAGTTTGTTAAATTGCTTCTTCTTCTATACCTTAAAGGGAAAAAACAATTAAGATTATGAGAAATGAGGTTGCCTCCTCAAGACTCGACAAAGGTCTACCACCTCACAAGAAAAGTAGTGGTTGAGATGATTGTGTTTCATTGTTCTCTAAACCTTCATAATTTCTCTAGCAAGTGAATTATAGTCGATATTTATCCTTATATGATAAGATATACATACCCATATTCCAATGGAAAAATAACGTACCATGATGAAGTTACAAACCTCCTTAAGCCATGCATATCTTAGGATGAATTAAAAAAAATTCTAATCAATCTCTAAAGTAATCCCACCCTCGTCCTTTATTTAGCCAACCCAAATACAAGCCTACTCCTTCATCAATGACAATGTGTGTAAGGGTACAATTCATATAATGAAACTTGACGACAATAAAACTTGTCCCTTCCTATTTGAGGCAACCCGCCATTTTTCATTCAATGGGATATGCAGTGTGAAATTTGGTTTAAACATATAATACTTACTATGGGAGAGGAGATAAGATAATTCTCCCTTTTGTCCTTTGAGTTTCGACCTCCAAACGAGAAGTCCCATTAGAGGTGTACTTAATGATTTTATGTCATCAACCAAATCATATATTTTTGACTCCTTATTTATCTTGAGGACAAACCTTGCCAGTCTGGAATCCTTCAATGTGGCTAAGCTTTGCATGTGCCTAATTATAATTAACAAGTCTCTTATGACTCAAAAAAAAACTTTATGATTTACCTGGATTTTGAGCCCCACGTGCAAATGAAAAACAAAAGGTTATGTTGTTGTGATTAGCACACCCCTAGATATGGAAATACTTTGTACAACTTAAAAAAAGAATTAAAATGATAAAACATTAAAATAGTCCAATATGCATCACATGGTTGTGAAGTAATACAACATATCCACTCACTAACTAGGTCATGAGTTTGTTTTTATTTTGATGATTGTAACTATAACTTTACTGCAATTGGAGTTAAATGTGAAGTTCTTTGAGCTCGACTATATTTTAAAACATGCACGAGAAGCCTAAAATTGCATAAAGACATATGTCAAGGGAACTAATCATGTCCGCAAGCTATCAAGGCATTCAACTTAAGAAAGAGAAAAAAGTGATCAACACATTTTCATTGCACGTGCATATTTACAAGGCATATTACTTAATAGAGAGAAGAAAGGGGTCAACACATTCTCAATGCACTTGCATGCTTACAGTGAGAAAAACACAAGCAAGAAGGAATGTCTTAAGAAATGAAGCCCTATGAAGCTAACCAAATATGGGCAAGAGGGTAAACCTTATATAATAAATGAATGAAAAATAGTCAACTAATATTTGGAATAAGAGCCCTTATAGGTTTGAGCTCTACGGAGGTTTTGAGAGTTGTTTCTGAACCAATGCTTAGCGGCTAGGATGAAACCCTAGTTGCCCCTCCCTTTTCGCAGTGAGGTCGAGGCATCAACTATTTAAGAGTGTTGTTGGCAATGTTTCTTCTTGGAATGGGAAAGGTGCCCTTGCATGGAAACCCATAGATTATTGTGTTGACAACAACAATTTTTGCTTGGAGGTGACGACTCTATAAGTGTAGAGTGATGGCGGTCAAACTAATATCCATTGTGCCTAATTCTACATCCTAGTGGATTGGTGGTGTTTTAGGTGGTGGTTCTTCACACTCATGTATCGCAGGTGGATCTTTTAGTGGGCAATGGCCCTTCTCCGTGGAGGTGGCTGTGGGTGGCGTGGTAGCATTCTAACCCTTTTTAATGGTGTCCGTTGGTTGGAATGTGTAGGGAACCACGGTGTCAACGGCCCTATCCTTGCTGGATTTTATTTGATGGTTCTCATTGGTGATGGGATTTGCTGCCCATTAAGGGACATGCTTTAGTCTCTCTTAGATGGAAATCCTCTTGGCATCCTTCCTATTTATTTGCACTTTTTGAGCAGTTTCTTTTGAGTTTTTATTTGAGCAGATAACAAATCTATTGATGCCCTATAAAACGGATATAAAGGGGTTTCAATCCATTTTAGCTTTTCGAGTTATGTTTTTTTGTGCGTAGGGACTTGTATGACCATATAAAAATGATTAAATAAGAAATGAAACTATATTTATAGATAATTATATAAATGTATATATACAATAGCAAATATTAGCATGTATTAATTATTATAGGTTGCGACATTCTATAAAGTCAGCTTAGCCTGTGAAACAACCTATATAATATCGGGCCTTTGTTAATGTAACCATATCAGATATTAAAAAAAAAAATACAATTATTCAGATCCAGATCTTGTGTTAATTTTTCTTCTGCTCGAGCGATTGTTCCTTCATCCTATGGAAGTCTCTCTCAACCTCCATATCTTTTAACAATGACGTCCTCCCATTCCGTTGTTTTCCCACACTCCCACTCCCATCCTCAACCCCCATTCATCTGCGGCTCCCTTGTTCCATCATCCCCTCCCTGCAGTTCCACCACATATCCCTTACGCCCACGACCTCCACTTCCCCACCCCCCTCCCCGCGCACTCCATTTTTTGTTTGTTTCTCCTGCGTACATCCCCAACTCTTCTGCGCATGCAGATCCACTGCGTCATCTTTCCAATACCCGAATACATCCTACTCCGTGTACCCGTGCTGCTCTCCCTCTAACCTCCTTCCCCTCGGCTCATCCTCCAACGCTCTACTCTCACAACACTTCGCCCACATTCCTTCTGCCTCTCCCTCATTATCTCTAAACTGCCCTCCTCCAAGCTTCCATCTCCACGTCACCCTTCACGAAATCCTTCCTTAAAAAAGTTATAATATAATAATAAATTATTGTTGTTATTATTATTATTACAAATTAAAACTATATATATATATATATATATATAATTAAAAAAAAAAACGTCGCTTGTTAGGCACGAACAACTAACAAGAACAAATCAAAATTTCACGTGGAGAAAATTCCAGTAGCAACCATAATGGGAGATGTCAATGCCAGATTGGAACAGTTGGATGAAAAAATCAACAAAAAGTATGCAGAACTCAAGGCAGAAATCGACAAAAATAATAATGCATTAACAAGACTCAAGGCAGGAATAGAGTAAGGAATCAATGCATTGAAGGAAAATAAAAAGAAAACTCAAGAGTCTCTCGACAATATCTTGGCCAGATTACTGCCTCACACTTTGTTTCCCCCACCTAGCCATAATGCATGTCTAGACCCCTTCAATACACCTCCTCTGAGTACACCTAAAATGCTAGGACAACACAACACGACACCACCCCATGAAGTTCCTTTCTTTAACATTCCATCAATACCAATTCCCCAAACAAATGGGTACCAGATTAGGGTAAACCTAGAGTTACCCAAATTTGATGGTGACGAAAAGCAATGTATCGCATGGATCAATAAAGCAGAAGAATACTTTGACATCCATAACACACCTTACGATAGCGAGAAGATTAAATACGCCGCCATGCAATTGGAGGGTAATGCATACAATTAGTACATATGGTGGAAGACGACAACCCAAGTTTGTTCCTTTAGTTGGAATAACTTTAAGAATGATCTTATTAAGAGGTTTCAAGGCGTAACCGATAAATACTTATTTTCCAAGATCACTATATTACAACAAAAAGGTAGTGTAGATGAGTACAGATGTGAATGGGAAGCTTTGGAAACTCAAGTTCCAGAACTAACTGATGACCAACATCTGCAAACATACATACATGGACTAAAACCGCACATTCAAGATGAGTTAGAATTACATAACACTTCTACCATGGAGAAGGCAAGGTGTAAGGCCAATATCACCGAGAACAAGTTTAAATGATCTGCTCAAATTAACTTCGACAAAAACTACTCCAAGAGGAATCCTCCCCAATCAGCGAATACGAGAAATTCAAGATATACGCCATTGAATCTAAGGGAAGGAGTAAAACTCAGTTTAGAAGCTTAGAGGATGAAGGAATGAAAGTGCAAATATTGTGGAGAGAAATGGGATCCTAAGCATAAATGTTTGCGAAGGAGCAACCCCCAAAAGTTGTATGCTTGTGAAGTCGAAGAAGAAGAAAAAGTCTCAGAATGTCAAGAGACAAGTGATGAGGATATAGGAAATCAACATGATTTCCACTTAGAACTAGAATATGATACACCAAATATATCATTAGCCGCCATTAAAGGGATATCCCAACCTCAAACACTGAAGCTAAAGGGGCATATAAAAAACAATGATGTCTCGATTCTCATTGACACCGGTAGTACCCATAACTTCATTAATGTTAATATTTCTAAGATATTCAACTTATTCATTTTCCCAATGCCTAACATGAAGGTTATGGTAGCAGATGACAAGAAGATTGAAAATGTTGGAAATGTCATAAGGTTAAATTACAAATGTAAGAGTATAAACTAGAATTCGACTTCTTTGCAGTACCTCTTGGAGGGGTCGACATTGTATTGGGAATCCAATGGTTGCAAACACTAGGTACTTACTCCGCTAACCATCAAGAGTACTTTATCAAATTCAAATGGCTAGGAAAAAAGTACAAATTGTACGGTTTCCAAGCACCCCAAACTAAATTGGTTACACTACATCAGATGGGAAGGCTAATTCGAAAGGGATCACATGCTTACATAATTCAATGTCAATAGATGGAGTTGCTAACATTGATTTAGATGAATACTGACCACCAGAGATACAAGATCTAATCCAAAATCACCACAAGGTGTTCCAAGAGCTTTCGATGGAGCTCCCACCAAACAGGAAGATTGAGCACATGATTGAGATAGAACCAGGGTAAAATCCCGTCAATATCAAACCGTATAGATATCCACATAACCATAAAACATAGATTGAAAGGTTAACCTAATATTTGTTAAAATGTGGAGTCATTTCAAAGAGTAGAAGCCCTTATGCAGCTCTAGTAGTTCTAGTTTGAAAGAAGGATGGATCTTTCAGGTTGTGCATAGATTACAGAGGTCTCAATAAGGTAACAATTAAGAATAAATTCCCTATCCCATTCATCAATGAGATGATGGATGAACTTCATGGAGCTAAGTACTTCTTGAAATTAGACTTGAGATCAGGGTACTACCAAATTAGGGTTAGATTAGAAGACGTAGCGAAAATGGCCTTCCATACCCATGAGGTCCATTATGAATTCAAGGTAATGCCCTTCGGTTTAACTAATGCTCCAGCCACTTTCCAAGCCGCAATGAATGAATTGTTCCAACCATATTTGTGAAAGTTTATATGAGTATTTTTTATGATATTCTCATATATAGCAAAAACTGGACATTTAGATCAAGTACTCACCATCTTGGAAGAACATCAATTTTTTGCAAAAATGTCAAAATGCACTTTTGGAAAAAAAGAAGTGGACTATCTTGGCCATATCATTATCAAAGGAAGGATTCAAAGTTGATCCAAGGAAGATCAAGGCAAACACTGAGTGGCCCAAACTAGATACCATCTCAAAATTAAGAGGGTTTCTAGCTTTGATAGGATACTATCGAAGATTTGTGAAGAATTATGCCCATAAGACTACCCCTCTAACAAATTTGTTGAAGAAAAATTTATTTCGGTGGAATGATGAAGCCGAAAAATGTTTTGACGCATTGAAAAACATTATGTCATCAATGCCAGTATTAGCAACACTGGATTTCACAAAACCCTTTGTGATTGAGTGTAATGGTTAATGCTTCGGGATAGGAGCAATCTTGATGCAAGAAGTGTTAAAGAAATGTAACTTCGAAAGATATTCTATTTTGTATTATTATTGTTATTACCCTTTTTGGAGATGTAGTTCCTCCGATTAGGGATGTCATTGATGTATCTGGTCATGTAAATTATTGAGATAAAACCTTTGTTGTAAGTCGAGTCAGTAGTACCCACAAAAGTATTATTAAAATGTATTTTTGAGTCTCCAAGGCAAGTCGGCCCAGGAAGCAAGAGAAGTCGGCCCAGTTGGGTTATTAGGCCTTTGAGCTGATCAGTATAAATAGGAGAGGCGATTCCCTCATTTGGACAAGTAGTTGCGCTAGAGAGAGAAGTGATAGTCCATCTGGAGGAGAGGAAGTAGTTTAGTCTTGTTATTGGGTCGTACAATGTACTTGGTTGAAGTCTATATAGAAGATTTTTTTTTGGGTTTTCTTCCCCGCGAGGGTTTTCCAGGATAAAACATTATGTTCTCTTTTGTTATGTTGTGCTTGTTATTCTTTCAAAGATCCTTTTGTTTTGGTATAACAACTTTTAAAATCTTAACATGGTATCAGAGCTAACCTAAAAGAAGGAAAGTTAGGGTTTACTATTCTATATTCCTCCCTCCATAGATCGGCTGGAAAAGAAGGTCCATTCAACTTGCCATAGGAGGGCACATATTTCTATCGAAACAATTTTTCATTCTGAGGATTTTCACTTTTTGACCTACCACTACTTCCATGAGAAACTAGGGCATCCAATTTTTCAAGTTTCTATCCTCGGGTTCCATAAAACCAAGATACCATATATATATCCTTGGGGAGGTGCATATTTTCCTCCTCTTGGATCTACATGTGATCACAGTTGGAAAATTAGGGTTTCCTAGCCAAACCCTACGTCATCCTGAAGTTGGTTTTAGAAAAGGTCCTCAAACTGGTAAGTACTATCTCCGATATTTTCATTTGAGGTTCTCATTCATTAAAGATGAAAAACAATACCAAGCTTGACGAAAAGCTTGAGGGAGCAGAGAACTTCAGAGCATGGAAGTACATAATCATGCTCATCCTTGAAGAACATGACCTAGATGGATTTATCATGGAACCAAAGGGAGAAGAGGCAAAGGCAAAAAACAAAAAGGATATGATCAAAGTAAAAAGGATCATAGCTAACTTTGTTAAGGACCAGTTGATATCCTAGGTATCTTCAAAGAATTCTCCTAAAGAAACGTTTGATGCACTAACTAATATGTTTGAAGGTAAGAACATCAACAAAAGAATGACCTTGAGAAACCAACTCAAGGGTGTGAAGACACAGAAGGTAGAGACCATACAATCATATTTATCAAGAGTATTTCAGATCAAAGAACAGTTAGAAGCCATTGGTGATATGGTTGAAGAAGAAGAAGTGGTGATGAACACCCTGAATGGTGTCCCTAAAGAATGGGATTCCTTCATTAGAGGAATATGTGCTAGAATAAAGCTAACCAAATTCAGCAAGCTATGGGAAGAATGTGTACAAGAAGGAGGAATGATAATAAACAGAGAAGAGAAGCTAAATGACAATGAAGATCAAGCTCTATATACACTCACCAAGAATGGAAGAATCAAACAGAAGAGTCAAGGTTCATCTCCCAGAAGATCACCTGACTTCAAGAAGAATAAGAAACCTATAAGGGATTATTCATATTTTTAATGTTACTCATGTCATAAGATGGGACACATTGCTAGACGTTGTCCTCTTAAGAAACATCATTTCAAGAAGAATAACTAGAAGTACCATTCCCATGTTGCTGAATAAAATGAATCAGACAAGGAAAGGACCACATAAAATGAAGACTCTAGTGAAGAGTGTGTCCTAATTTCAGCTCTCATAGGTTCAATCACTCATGGAAGTGACACCTGGCTCATAGACAATGGTGCTTCCAAACATATGACAGGACATAAGGATTCACTCTCTTGCCTTACCCAAAAAGATTATTCACATAAGGTACAACTTGGAGATGACTAGCAGTACCCCATCAAAGGAATGGTAAAAGCATCTAACAAATTAAGAACTTAAAAGCTCATGAAGATGAAATAAGTTTTATATGTTCCAAGTTTAAAGAAGAATCTTCTTTCCATATCATCTTTAGATAAGAAATGGTTTAGAGTTTCCTTTGTAGATGGTGAAGTCCTTATGTGGCCGAAAGGGAAAACAATAGATGATGCTACTATAACTGGTGCCGAAGAAGGAGGACTGTACAAATTGAAAGGACACACATATTCAACTCTTACAGCCAACACCATCAGTCCATGTGAACTATGGCATAAAAGACTTGGTCATGTAAACTACACTCATATGTGTGTGGATCGATGTCAACCACTTCCTTAAGCGGGTATGTTTATTACGTCTCCTTTATTGTTGATTACTCTTGTAAGACTTGGATATACTTATTAAAAGTCAAAGACTAAGTATTTGAAAAATTCAAGGAATTTAAGGTTCTTGGTGAAAATTTATTTGAAAAGAAGATCAAAATCTTAAGATTAAATAATGGAGGATAATTCACTTCAAATGAATTCAAGGACTTCTGTAAGGAAGTTGGGATTAAGAGGGAGCTTACCACACCCTATAATACACAACAAAATGAAGTAGCTGAAAGAAATAATAGATCCATCATGAAAGCAGTAAGAGCAATGATCCATGATCAAGATCTGCATATGCACTTATGGGCAGAAGCAACAAGAACTGCAGTTTATGTCCATAATAGAATATCTCATGGTGCTCTTGGAAACAAAACCCCATAATAAATGTTCACTGGTGAAAATCCCGAAGTAAGCCACCTAAATATATTTGGTTGTCTCATATACCTACATGTTCGAAAGGAGAAAATATCAAAGTTGGTCCCTTCAGGAAAGAAGGGAGTATTTGTTGGATACAGTGAACAATCAAAAGCTTATAGAATTTATATTCCAGGATTATGCCAGATCGAGATCAATAGCGATGTTACATTTGATGAAGATGTATCCTTCACCAAATCCAAAAAGATCTTTGTAGATGAATATCATGAAGTAGAGGAAGAGGTTCCTAGAACCACAAAAGTTACCAGACCACCAGTTAGAGATATTGAAGAAGATCCTATACAAGAAGATTATGACCTAACATAACCTCAAGTCCTTATGGAAACACCATAGAATATTATCTCAACAAAAAGAATACTAGCTTGGGCTCGTGATGTAATCAAAGAAGTAGAAATATATGGTGCACCAGAAGGAATCAAAAGATAAAGAATCTATTCGAACTATGTGTCATTAATGAGCAACCTTGTTGATGAAGAACCCACATGTTTTGAAGAAGCTTCAAAGAAGAAGGAATGGATGTAGGCCATGATCGAAGAATACCAACCAATAATAAAGAATGATGTTTAGGATGTGGTGCCAAGACCTAAGGACAAATTAATAGTTTGTTCAAAATGGATTTTCAAGATAAATCAGCAGATGGCAGTATTGAAAAGTTTAAAGCAAGATTTATCGCACGAGTATTTTCACAAAAGGAAGGAATTGATTATGACGAAAATTTTGCACTAGTAGTAAGATATACTTCTATCATAACTGTCTTTTCCTTGGTAGCCAAGATGAAATGGAAGCTACATCAAATGGATGTAAAAACGACCTTTCTAAATGGATTCATAGAAGAATAAGTATATATTGAAAAACCACTAGGATTTGAACCCACAGAAAGGAAATACATGTATGCAAATTAAAGAAATCTTTGTATGGGTTAAAACAAGCACCCAAAGCATGGTATGGAAGAATTGATGGATTCCTAGTGAATTCGGGATTTACCAAACTTAAAGTTGAATGCAAACTTTACTAGAAGGTTGGAAATGACGAGATCATGATATTACAATTATATGTAGATGACCTATTTTTGACAGGAAAGGAGAAGCTCATCAGTGAATGTAAGAAGAAACTTGTAACAAAATTTGAGATGAAAGACCTTGGCACAATGCACTATTTTCTAGGTCTTGAAGTATGACAGTTTCCCGATGAGATTTTCTTAAACCAAGGAAAGTACACAGTAGAAATTTTGAATAGATTTGGGATGTTATATTTTAAGGCAATTAATCCTCTGATGGAGATAAACCTGAAGCTATTGAATGATGACTCTTTAGAAAGAGTAGATGTCACATTATACAAACATATTATTGGCTCATTAATGTATTTGACAAATACAAGACCAGATATATGTTTTGTTGCAAACACCTTGAGTTAGTATATGGTGGAGACCGGACATATTCATCTAGTTGCAACAAAACATGTGATGAGGTACCTGAAAGGTGCATTAAACTACAGCCTCAGATATACAACCAATAGTGACTTTAGATTGTGTGGCTATACTGATTCGATTGGGGTTGAAGTGTTGAAGATAGAAATAACACATCATGATGTTGTTTCAGTTTGGGATCAAGCATGGTTTCATGGCTTAGTAGAAAGAAAACAAGTGTTTACCTTGGTACAGTCGAGGCTGAGTACATTGCAGTATGTTCATCATGTAGTGAAGCAGTGTGGCTTCACAAAGTATTGGCAGGATTGTTCGATACCGACATGGATGCAACTAAGATTTATTGTGACAACCAGAGTTGCATCAAGTTGAAAGAGAACCCAGTGTTTCATGATAAGTCAAATAATATATAGATAAAGTATCATTACATCCGAGATATGGTGTAGAGAGGAGTCATAAAGCTCCAGTATGTTCGTACAAAGGAACAAGTTGTTGATGTGTTGACTAAGCCTCTATCTCATGTAAAGTTTGAACACTTTCGAGACAAGATTGGTGTAGTCCAGAAGGACCTCCCTGTAAAGAGGGAGTGATGATGAGACTATTATTTAGGATGATAGGGAAATAATGCACCAGTGCAGAAAATGCCAGTGTGTATGCATATGTTGATGAGATCCGGCATTCACTTGTGGACTGTTAAGTTTTCATATGCTAGACTAGATTCAATAGTATTCAATTCAGAAAAATTACAACAACATATCAAGAATCATTGATAGAAGCAAAATCACAAGATAGACACAACATTTATCCCGAGAAACCCTTAAGGGGAAGAAAACCAAACAAAAAATTCCTCTATATAAGATGTATAGAAGACAACCCCAAAAACAGTTGTTCTCCTCCTTATGTTCTATCTCTCTCTCTCTCTCCTATGCGCTACACAAGTGAGTGAGTCCATGTTCAAATAAAAACCACGAATCCTCTATTTATGCACATGTGTCAACTTGAATTTTTCACTAGACCAGTCAGCCCCAATAAACTGTCTAGGCCACCTTCTCCTAGGAATACTCAAAAACAATATTTTATATCATTTATTAGGGTATTAAAGACTCGATACAAGTGGAGGCTTTGCCTCATGACTCTATGATGACCAAATACAATAGTAACACCCTGTATGAGGAATAATAACATCTCCCTTGGGTTACATTAGTAAAATACATTTAGAATATCCTTTGAAGTTACAATATTTCAACACTCCCCCTTAACGAGAAGGTTATTCTCTTGACAAAATCATCACAAACTATATGAGAACAGAGATACTGTTACAACATTACATCGAGGTAATACATCTATACGTCACAGAAAGTTTTTCACAATCAGTAACTGGAACAGTTACTCTTCATATTCTACATCACATGATCACTTGATCCTTTTGCAGCAACGCTTCGATCTTTCGATCCTTCGTAGAAGCACTTCGATCTTCTGATCCTTTGTAGTAGTACTTTGATCTTCTAATCCTTTGCAGCAGCACTTCGATCTTTCAATCCTTTGCAACAACACTTCGATCTTCATGATCCTTTGTAGTAGCACTTCGATCTTCTCGATCCTTTGCAACAACACTTCGATCCTTTTGTAGCAGCACTTTGATCCTTTTGATCCTTTGCGGCAACATTTCGATCATTCTTGATACTTTGCAGCTGCACTTCAATCTACTCAACCCTTCACTATTGTACTTTGATCTACTTGATCCTTTGCCACCACACTACCTGCAGTACACATGATCTATTTGTGGGATGATCAATCCCTATCACTTTAGGACATAAGTCCAAGGACGATGCAATCCATACATGATCCAATAGCAGGATGATCAATCCCTATCGCTTTAGGACATAAGTCCAAGGATGATGCAATCCTGACATGATACAATTACAGGATGATCAATCCCTATCACTTTAGGACATAAGTCCAAGGATGATGCAATCCTCACATGATCCAATTACGGGATGATCAATCCCTATCACATTAGGACATAAGTTCAAGAATGATGCAATTGCTATCACATTAGGACATAAGTCAAAGAATGATGCAATCCTCACATGATACAATTATGCAATGATCAATCCCTATCACTTTAGGACATAAGTACAAGGATGATGCAATCCTCACATGATCCAATTATGGGATGATCAATCCCTATCACTTTAGGACATAAGTCCAAGGATGATGCAATCCTCCATCAGCATGATCCATGAAATCGATCAACTAAATATACAACTAAATGTAGATATTGACCAAACCCAGTGCATGTCCTATTGTTCAGGAGGATTCATCATAGACCATCCATACTACACAGGTTAGGACCACTCACAATTGAGTGTTATACTACGGTATCTACACTTATGCATAGGCATACTCTTCCAAGTAAGAGTATAATTTGCAAGGTAGATCTCGACTGCATACACAATGCCAGTCCATCATCACTATCATCCATCATCGATGTCAGTATCATCATTACTCCCCCTTTCCTGGGTGGGAAATCTCAACCTGCTCCCCCTTTATCCGAGGAGGGTTCATGATTTGTAGTCCCATCACTTTTCCTCCTTGTGAGGAAAGTCCTTTCGAACTACACCAAGCTTGTCGTAGAAATACTCGAACTTCATTTGAGAGAGAGGCTTGGTCAGTATATCAACAACTTGCTCATCGATATTCACATACTGGAGCTTGATGGCTCCCTTTTGTACCATATCCCTTATATAAAAATATCAGATTTCTATATGCTTCGATTTGTAATGGAACACTAGATTTTTTGTTATTTTTATACAACTCTGGTTGTCACAGAAAATTATTGTGGTGTCCACCTCCATGTCAAATATTCCTGACATCAGCTTCCGAAGCCATATTGCTTCACAACAACCGAAGCAAGCTACAATATACTCTGCTTCAACCGTGCTGAGAGCAACACTTGACTGTTTCTTACTAAACCATGATATCATGGCGGATCCTAGACAATAACACCCACCTGAGGTACTTTTTCTATCTTCGGCACTTCCTGCCCAATTTGAATCCGTATACCCATACAAATTGTAGTCATGATATCTCCCATAGTACAGTCCCAAATCAATTGTACCTTTTAGGTACCTCATCACATGCTTTGCAGCTATCAAATGAACTCGTCTAGGTTTAACTAGATACTGACTCAAGGTGTTCACAACAAAGCATATACTATGGCCTTGCGTTTGTCAGATACATTAATGACCCAATAATCTGTTTATAGTGAGTCATGTCCACTAGCTCAGATGTGTCATCAGACAACAACTTTAAGTTGGTGTTTATGGGTGTGTCCATGACTTTACAATCCAACATATCAAATATTTTCAAGATTTCTACTGCACACTTTCCTTGATTCAAAAAGATTCCTTCTGGGCTTTGCCACACTTCCAGCCCTAGGAAATAATGCATCAATCGAAGATCTTTCATCTCGAATTCTTCTGCTAGCTTCTTCTTGCAATCCTTGATCTGTTTCTCATTTCCATTCAGAAAAGATCATCCACATACACCAATAGTATGACTGGTTCATCATCCATAATCTTCATATAAATATTAGGATCAACTTTACTCTTGGTAAATCCCATGCTTGTCAAGAAGCTATATATTCTGCCATACCAAGCTCTAGGAGCTTACTTTAGTCCAAACAAATCCTTTTTCAACTTGCATACATGAGTCGCTTTGTCTTTGACTTCAAATCCTCGTGGTTGTTCGATGTAAACCTCTTCCTCAATCACACCATTAAGGAAGGATGTCTTTACATCCATTTTGTGTAAGTCCCACTTCATCATGGAAGAAAGTGCAATGATAGATCTTATGGAAGTGTACCTTTATACTGGAGCAAATGTCTCTTCATAATCAATCCCCTCTTTCTGAGAGAATCCTCTAGCCACAAATATTGCCTTGTACTTTTCAATACTTCCATCCGCAACATGTTTTATCTTGTAGATCCATTTCGAAGATACCACACTCTTGTTTTCTGGTTTGGGAACAATATGCCAAACATCATTTTTCATGATCGACTGGTATTCTTCTATGCAGCTTCCTCATAGTTGTTGGGTTCTTGGTCTACAAGATCACACGTCAAAGCTACATAACTAGAATATGGCTTTGATCTTTTGCTGGTTCTTGTGCATCCTTCTGGTGGTCCATATCTTTATGCTTCTTATATGATTTCGCTTACCCAAGCAGGTTTTATTTTTTGAGAGATATCCATAGTAGGGGGCTCTTGAGGCTCTAGCATGTCATGGTCTTCTGATGCTATTCTTTTAGGAGTTGGTTCAGCTTCTATCCTTCTGGGAGGTACATCTTCTTCATGTACTTATTCAAGCTGACACCTTTTGTATTTCTTAAGATTTTCCTTTTCATCGAAGGTTACATCCCTACTAATATAGATATGGTGAAATCCTGAAATGTATATCCTGAAGGCTTTGGAGACTTCACAGTATCCCACAAATATTCCCTTCTTTCCAGAAGGATCCAATTTGGTTCTCTTCTCTTTTGGAATATGTACATACACTGGAAAACCAAATATCTTGAGATGGCTTACTTTAGGTTTCTTTCCAGTATACATCTCTTCAGGAGTATTGAATCCAAGAGCACAGTGAGATAATCTATTTTGCACATATACGGTTGTTCTTGCAACTTCATCCCATAGGGGCATAGGGAGGCCTTGATCATGAATCATGGTCTTTACTGCTTCCATGATAGCTCTATTCTTTCTTTTCGCAACACCATTTTGTTGGGGATTATAGGGAGTGGTTACTAATTCCTACAAATGTGATGACATGCTTATTGGTCCAATAAAGCCCCTATATGGACATTCAAGTGCAGAATCTATGCAGAGATTGCAAGAAACTTGGATATCAACGATTTATGTTCAATGACCATGACCTATTCCTAAAGAAGAATGATGAATTCCATGGTGAAATTCAAGAGCTCCATAGAGAAAATAATGATAGACTTCATAAATTCTTCGACTATGTGATTTCTCTTCCATTTTCCATGGGTCACTTTTCTTCAAATTTGGGAATTATATACTTCATGATTCAGTTGTGTTGTTGTTGATATAACTCCGTGCTATCAAAGATGTCGAATGAACAAATACACAATAAATATTAGGTGAATGCATAGATTTTTCATTGATATAGGAAACATGTATTAGATTTATATCTTCGGCCATTGGGTGCCTCCATTAAACAACCATGTAGATATGAAGAAATGTTAGCGGATCCATATGCGGATGTAAATAGATCCTTTGATGTCAATCTGAATTCTAACCTAGATTTAAATTTGGTTGCAAATCTATTCACTAAAATGGATAGTTTGATATATGCATCTTTTGTTTTTTTATTGTTGATGAGTTTAATTATGTGCCAAGGATCTAAATTGTACCACCATTAGAAGATAAGTTTGTTGAAGTTTTAGGTTAGTTAGGGTTTTTTTTCTAAATTTGACGAACTTGGACTTTAATGTAGATCAAACAAAATCAACATTGAAGTAAAAGTACATCAATAACAAAAGACCAGATAATAAAAATTATAATTTTCATTTCCCTTAACTTTAACACTCCCTTAAGTATTACTGTTTTAAAGATACACAACTAAGCAGTAAATACAACATGTATAGAAAGAATAAATAAATTAGACAAGACTAATAACTAGCATCAATAAAATATCTAACAGTGATACTTGTTGGAATTTGTACAACATCAAAAGTTATTCTTATTGTACTTTTATTGTATTTCCTTGTACCTCCTATGGGAGATTATATTTATATAAACCCTTGAAAGAATCAATGTAAAACTTAGGGATCATTACACAAGAAAAACAATAAAAATAATATTATTTTATCTCCCCCCAAGGAAATTCGGCCTAGTCAGTTAGACAAGTCAACCCAGTTAGGATAAAAGACAATTTTGTAAAGTGTATAAATAGAGAGGCTTAGTGCCTCATTTACTCACTCACTCAGCACAAGCAAGTTCGCTTACTCAAGGAGAAGTTCATAGCACCAGAGAGAAGCATTATTTTCTAGAGTTTTCTCTTGGATATATTGTCTTCTCTCTCTCTCTCTCTCATTATTATATTATATTCTCAGAAGTTATCATCTTTATTCGAAGTTTGTTGGATTTTCCCAACTGGGTTTCAAAGGTTGTGTTCTTTGTTTCTGTGCTTTGTCTTTCTTCTAGTGATCCTACTGTTCATTGGAAATTAATTTATACTATCATAAAACTAACATGGTATCAGAGCAGTTCTAGAAGAGGCCATTGCCAAAATCTAGGATTTTACCTTCTAAGGCCTTCCCTCATCAATTCAATAGAAAAATATTTGTGGAACTTAGCTCTAGGTAAGGCACATCCTTTGGTGAAGGAAAAATCAAATTTTGAGAAGTTTCATTTTTTGACTTGATCCTGCTGGTGCTATAGAAATTAGGGTTTCAATTTTGTGTTGATTCATCCATAGATTTGGCTCAATATCGCATTCTCTCAACTCTCCTTGATAGGTTACATGTACTTGTGGGGTCAGTTTCACTAAATTCAAAAATTTAGTTTTGACCTAGCTCCTGCTAGGGTTTTTGGTTCATATCTACATACAAGATGATTCGAATAAAGGTTGAAGATCGTCTTGATGGGGATACAAACTTCATCTCTTGGAAGTATAGAGTTATTCTCATCTTATAAGAGAATGATTTCTTGAATTTGTGAATGAGAAGGCTCAAGAACCATAAGATGGAGAAGAAAAGTTCTTGTGGAGGAAGAATGATGCTCGAGCTAGGAGATTACTAGTGGACCCAGTCAAAGACCACTTGATTCCTCAAATTTCACAAAAGAAGATAGTTAGGAATATGTTCAAATCCATAAGGAGGCTATTTGAGCACACCAACATCAATGTGAATCTCACTTTGAGGAACCAAATACATAACATGAATATGACCAAGTATGAATCAATTTCATCATACCTCACGAGGATCACACAACTTATGGGAAAACTGAGATCTAGTGGAGAACCTATTGAATATAAGGAGCTTATCATGACTATGCTAAATGGGATCCCACCGTATTTGGCATATTTCATCCAAACTATCATTGGACGCACCAAATTGCCCAAATTTGACATATTATGGGCAAATTGCACTTAAGAAGAGATGAGGATTGCATAAAGACAAATACTTCATGGCACTCATCCCAAGGAGAATCAAGCATTCATGGCCCATGCCAAGAAAGGCGAGGGAAAGGGAAGAAAATTTCACCACCATAAGCATAAAGGTATAATACCAAGTCATGCTTCAGATCAATAAGAAAAGAAGAAGGATTTATCGCAAGTACAATGCTTCAAGTGCAAGAAATATGGACACCATGCAAACAAATGTTCAAGCTCAAGCAAAAGAAAACATGAAGCCTCAAAAACTGATGTAGAAGAAGGTCATCATCACAAGAAACAAAGGAGTGGTGCTTCCATTCATATACCTGGATATAAATAAAATGTTTCTAGAATAGTTGAGAAAGAATCTCATATTTGTGTTGTACTTGGAGATGATGCCAACGATATTGTGAGAGGATATCGGGATACCTCACTTAAACTAGAATCTAAAGACATGTTACATTTAATTGATGTGCTCTATGTTCCTATTATGAAAATAAATCGTGTCTCTATCTTTGCCTTGGAGGACAAGGGATATAAAGTTGCATTTTTAGATGGGAAAGTGATTGCTTGGAAAAATATCTCAAGCATGGATGAAATGAAATAAATTGGAGTAAGAGAGGAGAGCCTATATAGATTGAGAAATCCACTAGCTCAAGCACTAGTTCATGACTCCACCAGCATGGGTGAGCTATGGTGCAAAATATTAGCTCACATCAACTATAGAGATCTCCCAGCATTAAGAAATATTGTGACAGGTCTACTGACACTTCACATGGACCATGACAGAGTCTGTAGGGGATGCGCACTTGATAATAATACCAAGGGGTCCTTTCTGAATAGTGAGAGCAGATACAAGGATATATTGTATCTCTTGCACTCTGACTTGTGCACACCTATGATTGTTGCTTCATTTGGAGGTTAAAATTACTATATAACATTTATTGATGACCACTAAGGAAGGACATGGATTTACGTTCTCAAGACCAAGGAATCCGAGGAAGTTCTTAGCAAGTTCAAAGAATTCAAAGCACAAGTCGAGAATCTGTCAAGCAAGTGGATCAAGACTTTGAGATCAGACAATGATGGGGAATACACATCCACATAGTTTAATGATTTTTTGCAAGAAAGCATGAATTAAGAGGGAGCTTACAATTCCCTACAATCCTAAACAAAATGGGGTTGTTGAAAGAATGAATCGAACAACTGTGGAGGCATCCAAATCCATGATACATGACCAGAGCCTAATGATGATCTTATGGGTAGAAGATTCTAGAATAGTTGTTTATGTACAAAAAAAATGGGTAGAAGATTCTAGAATAGTTGTTTATGTACAAAACAAATGCTCTCATAGAATCTTGAAGAACATGACTCCGAAAGAAGACTTCACGGCGGTGAAGCTAGAAATATTCCACCTTCGTATATTTGGTTGTCCAGTCTACATACATGTGCCCAAGGAGAAAAGAACAAAATTGGAGCCTTCAGGAAAGAAGGGGACTTTTGTGGGATATAATGATTCATCAAAGGCCTACAAAATTTACATTGCAATATCGAAGCAAATCGAAGTCAACAACGATTTTTACTTTGAAGAAAAAATGGATATCCAGAAAGGAAGAGGATCTGACATGGATATTATTGACAATGAAGAGATGAGATCATATCTCCCTCCAGCATTTTAGAGGAAATTGCCAAAGGAAGAATCGATTGACACCACTGATCTAGTTGAGCTAGTTGATGCTCCCAAATACATTGTAGTTGGTTGAAAAAGGCCTATATGGGAACAACAGACCTTGTAGGATGCATGGGGGCATGAAGCTCCACATGGATTTTTTTGGGAAATCAAAAGACCTAAGAGGTTCTTGAGTTATATAGCATTGATGAGTCACATCATTGACTCAATACCGAATACATATGAAGAAGCATCCACTCACCAAGTTTAGAAGGATTCCATGATGGAAGAATATCAATCCATCATGAAGAATGATGTATGGGAGGTTTTACCAAGACCTGAGGGGCAGACATCAGTGACTTCCATGTGGATTTTCAAGATTAAGCATGGAGTAGATGGCAATGTGGAAAAACGCAAGGCCGAATTTGGTTCCATAGGATTCTCTCATAAAGAGGGAGTTGATTATAATGAAACATTTTCCCTTGTGGCTCGATATATTTCCATCATGTTAAGTTTTGATGGTTATATCAGATCTTATAACATTTATCATCATAACAACATAACCATAACAAAAAAGATCACTGAAATAAACAAGCAGAGCCACACACAATAACACAAAGATTTATCCTGGGAAACCCTCATGGGGATGAAAACCCAACAAAAAATTCCTCTTTATAAGATGTATAAGAGACAAACCCAAAAACATGTTTTCTCCTCCTTATGTTCTCTCTCTCTCTCTCTCCTATGCGCTACACAAGTGAGTGAGTCTGTGTTCAAATAAGAACCACAACTCCTCTATTTATACATATGTGTCAATTGACTTTTGCACTAGACAAGTTCGCCCCAATAAACTGTCTGAGCTGACTTCACCTAGGAATACTAAAAAACAATATATTAGATTATTTATTAGGGTACTAAAGAACCGACACAAGTGGAGGCTTTACCTCATGACCCTATGATGACCAAATACAATAATAACACCCCGTCGGAGGAATAATAACATCTCCCTTGGGTTGCATTAGTAAAATACATTTAGAATGTCCTTTGAAGTTACAATATTTAAACACTCCCCCTTAACGAGAAGGTTACTCTACTGACAACATCATGATAGACTATAGGAGAACAGAGAGACAATTACAATAGTACATCAAGGTAATACATCGATATGTCACAAGAAGTTTTCACAATCAGTAACTGGGACAATTACTCTTCATATTCTACATCACATTATCACTTGATCCTTTTGCATCAACACTTCGATCTTTTGATCCTTCGTAGCAACACTTCGATCTTTTGATCCTTTACAGCAACACTTCGATCTTCTCGATACCTTGCAGTGAAACTTTGATCTTCTCGATCCTTTGCAGCAGCACTTCGATCTTCTCGATCCTTTGCAGCAACACTTTGATCTTCTGCAGTGGCCTTTGGATGTTCTCGATCCCTTGTAGTAGCACTTTGATCCTTTCAATCCTTTTGCAGCAGCACTTCGATCCTTTCGATCCTTTGTGGCAACTTCGATCCTTCTTGATCCTTTGCAGTCGCACTTGGATCTACTCGACCCTTTGTTGTTGTACTTCGATCTACTTAATCCTTCGTCGCCACGCTACCTGCAGTACACATGATCTATTTGTGGGATGATCAATCTCGATCACTTTAGGACATAAGTTCAAGGACGATGCAATCCTCCATCAACATGATCCATGAAATCGATCAGCTGAATCGTCTACAACTAAATGTAGATCTCGACCGCACCCGGTGATGGACCTATCGTTCATGAGGAATCATCGTAGACCATCCATACCACACACATTAGGACCACTCACAAGTGAGTGTTATACAATGGTATTTACACTCAGGTGTAGGTATACTCTACCATGTAAGAGCATTGTCTACAGAGCAGATCTCGATGGAATTCAAAATGTCGGCCCAACGTAGAACATCCATACCACATAGGTTAGGACCACTCCCAAGTGAGTGTTATACTACGACGTCCGTGAGGACTCATCATAGAGCATCCATACCACACAAGTTAGGACCATTCCCAAGTGAGTGTTATTCTATGGTATCTGCATATGAATGTAGGAATACTCTCCATACAAGAGTATTGTTTGCGGAGAATATCTCAACTGCATACAAAATGTCAGTACTATTGTCCATGAGGACTCATCACAGAGCATCCATACCACACAGGTTATGACCACTCTTGAGTGAATGTTATTCTACGGTATCCACAACTGAATGTGGGTACTCTCTATACGAGAGTAACATCTGCAGGGCCATCCTTAGCTAGTAAGGACCACTCTCATAAACAAAGTGTTATACCTTCCATCCTTAAGATAAGATGCTATTGTCCACAAATAAATGTCGAACCTTTTCAGCATATTCAGGCGCACTTGGCCTCTTCCATGTTGGAGCATCACTGTCATCCCATCATCGATGTCAGCCTCATCATAAATCCCCATTTTCTAGGAGGATCCATATTATCAACCTGCTCCCCATTTTTCTGAGGAGGGTTCATAGTATCGACTTGTTCTTCCTTTTCGAGGATAGTCCATATCTTCAACTTGTTCTTCCTTTATGAAGAAAGTCTATATCTTCGACTTATTCTTCCTTTATGAAGAAAGTCCATATGTTCGACTTGTTCTTCCTTTATGAAGAAAGTCCATATCTTTGACTTGTTTCTCCTTTTTGAGAAGGGTCCATATCTTCATCGTTTCTCCATGCAAGGAAGGATCTATATCATCATAACTTTTCCTCCTTGCGTGGAAATTCTTCAGTATCAACCTCATTGTTCCTCATTGCGAGGAAAATATTCAGTATCAATATCATTGTTCCTCCTTGCGAGGAAAGTAATTTCAAACTTCACCAAGCTTGTCACGGAAGCTTGGTCACTACATCAGCAAATTGCTCATTGGTACTCACATACTGGAGTTTTATATCTCCCTTCAGTACCATATCCCATAGGATTCTTTGTCATATTTACACAACTCTGGTTGTCACAAAGAATCAATGTGGTATCCAACTCCATGTCAAATAGTTATAACATCATCTTTCTGAAGCCATATGGATTCCCAAATAACGGAACAAGTTGCAATGTACTCTGCTTCAGCTGTACTAAGAGCAACACCATAAACTAAACCATGAGATCATGGCGGATCCTAGACCATAAAATACATTCAAGGTGTTCTTCCCGTCTGCAGCACTTCCTACCCAAGATGAATCTGTATATCCATATAATCTGTAGTAATGATATCTACCACAGTAAAGTCCCAAGTCTATCATACCTTTTAGGTGCCTTATCACATGCTTTGCAACTATCAGGTGAACCCATCTAGGTTTAACTAGATACTAAGTCAAGGCGTTCACAACAAAGCATATATCTGACCTTGTGTTCGTCAGATACATCAACGACTCAATAATCTATCTAAACTGAGTCATCTCCACTATCTCTGATGTCGCATCAGACAACAACTTCATGTTTGTATCCATGGGTGTGGCCATGGATTTACAATCCAACATATCAAGTATTCTTTAAGATTTCCACAACATACTTTCCCTGGTTCAAAAAGATTCCTTCTGAGCTCTTCCACACTTCTAGCCCGAGGAAATAATGCATCAATACAAAATATTTCATCTCGAATTCTTCAGTTAACTTCTTCTTGCAATTTGTGATATGTTTCTCATTTCCATTCAGAAATAGATCATCCACATACAACAATAGTATTGCAGGTTCATCATTCATAACCTTAAGGTAAAGGTTAGGATCAACTTTACTCTTGGTAAATCCCATGCTTGCCAAGAAGTTATCTATTCTTCCATACCAAACTCTAGGAGCTTGCTTTAGTCCATACATAGTCTTTTTCAACTTAAATAAATGAGTCACTCTGTTTTCGACTTCAAATCGTTGTGGCTATTCGATGTAAACCTCTTCCTCAATCACACCATTAAGGAAGGTTTGTCTTTACATCCATATGGTGTATATCCCACTTCATCATAGAATCAAGTGCCATGATAATTTTGATGGAAGTGTACCTTGCTTCCTGGAGCAAGTGTCTCTTCCTAACCAATTCCCTCTCTCTAAGAGAATCCTTTAACCACAAATATTTCCATCCATCAGCAACATGTTTTATCTTGTATATCCACTTGGAAGATACCACACTTGCTTTCTAGTTTGGATACTATATACCAAACATTATTCTGGTATTCTTCCATCATTGCATCTACTATGAGTTAATTCTATTGGGTCATCAACATATCCTAGTCTTTTGCATTCAACCTTGAAGGTTGGAACCCACTTTACTCTTGGTAAAGTCTCGGTCCATCTGGAAGTACGACATGTCGAACTTAGATATCTTTTGTAGTCACTCCCCCTGAAGCAGAGCATCATCCTCCCTTTGCATTCTGTACTCTATGTATCGAGACATTATGTACTAGAGTGACAGGTAGCATCCTCTGCTATTATGTATCTATCTCAGGTTACTAGATACCAAGATCCCTTTATCTTGAACTTTGTCAAAAAGTTCCTCTTGCACCCATCTGTGAGCTTGTTGTCTTCTATAGGTTTCCATCTTCAACCTTGTAGCAAAGGTTAAGATATTCATCACTCTAGGTGATCTATCAAGCTCCTGGATGTGCTTATCTATGGGTGCCTTCTGAGCTCATACAAAGCCTATTCTGCACAGGTGGTTTGATATATAATTCTACTTCACTGGAGAAGTGTGTTTGGTCAATAGAGTATGTCATGCTATAGTATATTCTTTTCGAGACAAACCACAAACATTGCTTTTTATACTTGTTCTTGTAGATTCATATTGAAGACACTACGGAATTCCCTTCAGGTCTTAGAACCATATCATAGACATCATTCCCCATGATCAATTGTTACTCTTTGATCATAGCTTCTTCCATAGCTGGAAGGGTTAGCATCAATGATGTCATCCAACTGTTTCACACAACTAGAGTGTGTCTGAGGCCTCTTACTTTGTTTTGGAAGTCCCGTCATACTTTTCTTCATCTTGGAATATCTCTCATGCTTAGGATGGTCTTCATCTCTTGAGGTGGATCTACCGCTCTCTGAAGCTCTTTCTTTTGTCACGGTGTCCCTGAACCTGGGAGCTTCAGGTTCATGTTTATTGGAGTGAATATTGAATTGTCATCTCTTGTTATTCATAACAAGGCTCATCCTTCTTTTCTTGTAGGTGGTTGTAGATGACCTTTCCCACAAGTCAAATGCACCAGTTGCATGGTTAGAACCATTTCATAGGACATATGCATAAGGACAAATTCTTATGCATCATGCAACTATTTTAGCCAATACAACATTCCTCCATATCTCTCGAAAACTTTTTAAATGCCTTCCATCTCTACCATGACATCATTGAGATTGTGCACTAATCCAATATGTCAGCAAAGAGGTTTCATTTTAGATAAGTAGCAATGGAGATTTGTATAACACCATGGGATACTTACCCATCACATGCATATTAGTAGTGTACTGTCATTAATGAAAACATTCTATCATGCATAATACACAGCATATACATGAAAGACAATTCAAATACTTATCTTTGTTCGATTTGTCTTCATCTCCTTCTGGATTTGCAACTTCTTCTTTGACCAGTGAGATTGCTTCAATCTCATGCTTACTTGAAAGCTTTTCTGGAATGTTGCTTCTGGTGGACCTAGGGTTTGATAGAGAAACCCTAATTTTTCAACTGAGGTATCTTTTAGATCTGATTAAATAAAAGTATGCATCTCCTCAAGGCGAGCTGAGAAGTATACTCATTTTCCCAAAACTGTGATCAAAACTACAAAATATTTGATGCCCTAGTTTTCTTCAATTTCTTCTACAAAAATGTCTGATATTGTTTTTGTAGTATCTCCAAAATTAATGTTCCTATGTGTCTGAAACTTAACATTCAGGTAGCCTCGTCTGTCCTCTTTCCAACACCATAGGTTAGAGTATAAATGGTTCCACCAATTGGGACTTATGTGAGTTTTCCCAAGGTGACTTATTTTAGGACTGTTCAACATAGCGAACTTGTACAGACTTCCACGTGTCATTGTTTCACCATCGGGGTCTAAAACGTTTACCAAAGAAAGTACATTTCGTTCCTTATCTAGAATATCTTGCGAAATTTTATTTGGAACTTCGTATCCTGACATATAGCAATTATCCCTAGGTGTCATGTTTAGGTTTGAATCCTGGGAGAGGCTGGAACCCTGGCTTGGAGGAATCATATCTCCTAGAATATAGCGATTCTAAGGCTGAAAATTTTACACATGCTACGTCAAGAATTTATCTTCAGCCTATGAAAATTTTCATCTCTTGACCCTTCTCCAATATCTAGATATAGCTAATGTACCAAAACTACTAGTTTTAGTATTTTAGGGTTTTCAAGCATGAAACCCTAATCTTCAATAGCCGTAGTTGTAGCACTATTTCGGTTGAAAAATGACTTCTTTCCGGGTGGATCTGATACCATGTTCAATTTTTTTGCTTATATCAGAACCTTATAACATTTATCATAATAACAACATAACCATAACCAAAAATATCATTGAAAGATAGACAAACACAACCACACAAAAGAACACCAAGATTTATCCTGGTGTTATCACTAAAGTTGAACCCAGACTACTGAAGTTCAAGCTTAGAGAAATCTTGAAGATAAATCAAAATGATTGAAATCAAATTTATACACAGGAGGTATGTAATCAAAGGGTATGGAAATCAAATAAAATAATAATCATAAAACTGCATGACATATAGTTGAATGCAAAATCCAACAACAAAAATACTACGGGCATGAATTTATAAATGACTGAACCAAATTCTGCAAATGAGCATTTACAGATAATTGCATATCACCATAAGAATCTTGCAATGGATTGATTGGACCACACACAAGAAAAAATAATAGCAACATACAATTCATTTATAAAAGCAAAACATGCTCATGATCATAAGCATTTCAAAGCAATAGTTTTGTATTAAAGATGCAAGAAAATATATGCATTACAGTTCATAACACTAGTCTGATCTCCATTACATTCTCAGCCTCTGGCTGGAACCCCCCACTTTATTTTGTTACAATCATGCCTCATATAGCTGTTGAGGTCGAAATCCTCCCTAGGAGGTCGAATTTCTAAAGATAGCAGAAATTACATTAAATTTTGGAACTGTCTGCCATGAAAAATGGAGCAGATTGCTGAAAACTAGGGCTGAAATTATGATTTCATATCTCTTAAATCATGACATATGTGTAAAATATGGGAGAGGTTTTTCTATATCAGTTTGTTATGAGAAAAAACCTCTCTCAGTTCCTTGATATTTGTTTCCATTTTTCTGAGATCTGCATTCTAAAAACATGTGTCAAAACAGGAAAATCCTGAGATCTGAAAAATAGGACTTAATGATGGATTCGATTATCCCAATATGTGACACCTGTAGGAAAAATGAAATAGGTTATTATATATCAAGATGTTACTAATATAAATATCTTTCAGTTTCTCAAAATTCCCCTCGGGCTGTTCATAACAACTCTGCAATAATATGACTCAAACTGGATTTTTGCGCAGGCTGAAATGACGAGAGTGGATCTTCCAATCCTTGACACATGTTTAAAAAGTGAGATAGGTTTTTGTTATTTTATATATTAGGAATAAAAAACTCCTCCATTTCACCCAAATTTATCTATCTCTTATTGGCCACAATCTGTTCTGAAAAAATATGACGAAACATGACATTTCTAGAAAATATGCCTTCATATATGAAATAGTCATGTGATAACATTATGCATGATGATATTAGATTTTTGCATTGTTTCAACAAAGAAATAATCACTTTGAAAATCAAATGAAAATGAGCCTTATTTTGATTTAATAAATAAAATAATGATAGAACAAGAAGAAACTAGGGTAAAATTTAGACAAGGAAAATAAAATTTGAACAAGGAAAATCAAAAGTAAAAAACAAGCAGTGGTAGAATTAGAAAAATGACTTGAAAATTTTAAAGTAAATCTAGAATACAACCCTAGAGATAACATTTGGATCTAATTGGGGATAAATATATCCTTGTGAGGCTTTAAGAACAAGATGACCAAGTGCCTTTCGAATCCATCACTGACATCTACAAACCAAAAACCACAACTTGCTCTGTTCATTAAATTATGAAATGATCATGTTTTGCAAACAGAGGCTGCCCTGCAACTGAAGAAAAGAAGCACCAATGTTTTGTCTCCATTGGGCTGGAGTCTTCATGCTATTGTAAACCAACAAACTGAAAACTGATCCATACTCATACTCTGCAAACTCAAAATTGCAATAAGTTCTGTTGTATCCCAATGCTCCATTGGACTGAAGGCTTATTCAAATATCTGAACTAATGCAAATGATAACAAGATGAAAACAAATCTGCTGAAAAACTGAAGGAAAACATATGCTCGGGAAGTGAGCTTATTTATGTACACTATCTACACTACGTCCAAATCTGCAACTTAGTCAAGTGAAATCATGCTTCCAATGAAGCCATACAAGTATCTGAATACCCGATGAAACTCTTGATCTGTATATTAGCAAGATGAAGATAGGAACAAAAATCAACATTTGTCTGTAAGTTTTATTTTCATACTTATCATGAAATGAATACTGAAACCTTGAATCGATAAATTCCTTGATATAGTCGACTACCGGGTCATACCACTTTCTCAGTTTTGGATCATCAAACTTGTCTTTATTCTCTGTCTTGATATCAAAAGATAGCTGAAAGGGGCTTTGAAAAGACAAACTTTGTATCTTGACCTCTAAAGCTTCAATCTCTTTCTCAATATATGCAGCAAATTATTTTTAAAAGATGACTTTTGATTCTGAGTTACATGAACTTGACTTTAAATAAGAAGACAAAAGGGAAGAAAAATTTTCATCTATTTCCTAATTAGTGTTCATATCATTCCATTCCCTGAAATTTTTAATGGAAAGAGAATCTACCCTAAACTATGTCTTCGCCATCCATGTCTTCAAAAAGACAATCCAAAAATCTGTTATTGATCTAATTGAGCCAACAGACAAATCTTCAACCCAACTTTTACACTTTCCTTGTAATGAATCATAGAATAGTATAATGAAAACATCTTCATGTTTAACTCTGAGTAACTTCGTAAATTCACAAAAAATAGATATATGTTTCATAGTTAAGCTCAGATCTTCTCCATTGAATTTAGGACCATTTCTCAACAAATATTGATCTGTAGGAAGAATATTTGGAAAACCAGGAAGTTCTGCAAAATCTAGACATGCATACCTTGAAACAATAGACGTAGCATTAGAAGTCCTCATTATTCCAATGAAATCATCAGTGAAGCTTTGAAATCTGGATCTACAGTAGTTGGAGTCGCCGAGTGAATAATTTGAAGCCAATATTCATATGCCTATTACATCTTCACCTTCAAGCAATAGATCTCTTCAAGGAGATGGTACTTCAACTTTCATTTGACCAATAAAGATTTCTGCTAGTGAGAGGTATATAAGAGTATGACAAAGATTTTAATGGATCAAAGCGCTCAGAAGTGAAAATTTCCTCTAATATGTGTTTATGTTCATAAGTCAAAGGATTTGATTAAACTTTAAAATCATCAACTTGAGTAGGATTTAAAATATTCGAATTCAGGAATGCACACAGATAAATCTGATTTTCTTTCTTCTTGAGTATCAAATGATGTTGCAGGAAATACTATTATATTTGAAGAATGCTGAGGACTACTGGATGATGGCAAATCAAGTTTCCTTTTAGCTTCTCTCAAAATCCTTTCTGGATCAGAAACTCCTGAATGCATAGGAGATGAAGGATTTCCTTAAGTTCCTATCCATCTTGAAGCCACTGTAACTTTCTGTAGGTAATTGATGTAGTCTATAAACAAATTTTACTAATCTTGTTAACCCTCCAAAATCAGATGTAAGGATGTAAAATACCCATGGAAGATGTACTTTCGTTTCTCCATCCCCGACAACGACGCTAGAAGATGTTATCACTAAAGTTGAACCTAGACTACTGAAGTTCAAGCTTAGAGAAATATTGAAGATAAATCAAACTGATTGAAATCAAATTTATACAAAGGAGGCATGTAATCAAAGGGTATGTAAATCAAATAAAATAATAATAATAAAACTACATGACATATAGTTGAATGCAAAATCCAACAACAAAAGTACAACGAGCATGAATTTATAAAGGACTAAACCAAATTCTGGAATTGAGCATTTACAAATAATTGCATATCATCATAAGAATCTTGCAATGGATTGATTGGACTACACACAAGACAAAATCATAACAACATACAATTCATTTATAAAAGCAAAACAGGCTCATGATCATAATAATTTCAAAGCAATAGTTCTGTATTAAAGATGCAAGAAAATATATGCCTTACAGTTCATAACACCAGTGTGATCTCCATTACATTCTCAGCCCCTGGATGGAACCCCCCACTTTATTTTGTTACAATCATGCCTCATATACGTTTTGAGGTTGAATTTCTAAAGATAGCAGTAATTACATTAAATTTTGGAACTGTTTGCCATGAAGAATGGAGCAGACTGCTGAAAACTAGGGCTGCAATTATGATTTCGTATCTCTTAAATCATGATATCTGTGTAAAATATAGGAGAGGTTTTTGTATATTAGTTTGTTATTATAAAAAACCTCTCTCAGTTCCTTGATATTTGTTTCCATTTTCCTGAGATTTGCATTCTAAAAACATGTGTCAAAATAGGAAAATACTGAGACCTAAAAAATAGGACTTAATGATGGATTTGATTCTCCCAATATGTGATACCTGTAGTAAAACTTAAAGAGTTTATTATATATTAATATGTTACTAAGATAAACCTCTTTCAGTTTTTGAAAATTCCCCTCCCTCTGTTCATAACCAACTCTGCAATAATATGAATCAGACTGGATTTTTGCGCAGTCAGAAAAATAGGCTGAAATGACGAGAGTGAATCTTCCAATCCTTGACACATGTGTAAAACATGAGATAGGTTTTTGTTCTTTTATATCTTAGGAATAAAAAACTCTTCCATTTCATCCAAATTCATCTCTTATTGGCCACAATATGTTCTGAAAAAATATGACGAAATAGGACATTTCTAGAAAATATGCCTTCATAGATTCTCCAAGTAACATGTTTTGAATAAATTGATTTTGTTGGTGTCTCTCCTTTAATGAAACAATATATCAGTTCAAAAGCTTTCAACAAACCTGCCAAATGTGTAATGTAGGAATCGAAACTGGCATCATCATTATTTCTCACATTTTCCAATATGTTGCCAGTATATATCTCAAGATCATATATGAAATAGTCATGTGATGACATTATGCATGATAATATTAGATTTTTGTATTGTTTCAACAAAGAAATAATCACTTTGAAAATAAAATGAAAATGAGCCTATTTTGATTTAATAAATGACATAATGATAGATCAAGAAGAAACTAGGGTAAAATTTGGACAAGGAAAATAAAATTTGAACAAGGAAAATCAAAAGTAAAAAACAAGCAGTGGTAGAATTAGAAAAATGACTTGAAATTTTTAAAGTAAATCTAGAATACAACCCTAGAGATAACACCTAGGAAACCCTCATGGGGAAGAAAACCCAGCAAAAAATTCCTTTGTATAAGATGTATAAAATACAAACCCAAAAACATGTTTTCTCCTCCTTCTGTTCTGTCTCTCTCTCTCTCTTCTATGCGCTACACAAGTGAGTGAATCTGTGTTCAAATAAGAACCACAACTCCTCTATTTATATATATGTGTCAATTGACTTTTGCACTAGACAAGTGTGCCTCAATAAACTTTCTGGGCCAAATTCACCTAGGAATACTAAAAAATGATATATTATATTATTTATTAGGGTACTAAAGACCCAACACAAGTGGAGGCTTTTACCCCATGACTCTATGATGACCAAATACCATAGTAACACCCCATCAGAGGAATAATAACATCTCCCTTGGGTTACATCAGTAAAATACATTTAGAATATCCTTTGAAGTTACAATATTTCAACACGCCAGGACCATTATTGTTATTGCTTTAGCTATGGGATGGAAGTTGCATCAAATGGATGTCAAAATTACATTCATCATTGGTGTTATTGAGGAAGAAGTGTATATTGAACAATTATAAGGGTTTGTTGTCCACTAAAAAGAGTCTCGTGTATGTAAAATGAAAAAGGCCTTATATGGACTCAAGTAAGAATCTCATGCTTGGTATGGACAAATAGATACTTAGTGAGCTTGGGATTCACCAAGAGTGATGCAGATCGCAATATTTACTACAAGATTGTGGATAATGAGCCACTGATTGTAGTTCTTTATGTGGGAAACTTGTTTCTCACAGGGAACGAGAAACTAATTAGATGGTGTAAGAATAATCTCGCCTCTGATTTTGAAATGAAGGATCTCAGATTGATGAATTACTACTTGGGACTAGAAGATGGTAGAGGAAGAAGGAGATTTTCCCAACTCAAGGAAAAGACACCATTGATATTTTGAAGAGATTAGGAATGTTAGAATGCAAGTCCATGGTTACTCTAATGGATGCAAACCTGAAGAAGCTAAGGGAATATGCTACTGATTTCGATTTGATTAATCCCACCATGTTTCATAAGTTGATTGGATATATAATGTATCTAGCGAACACCATAACATATATATGTTTTGTTGTGAATACTCTCAGCTAGTTTATGAGTGACCCAATCCGGGATTCACTAGGTTACCGCAAAAAATGTTCTCAGATATTTATATGGCACTATGGGATATGGAGTAAGATATGTTTCAGGATGTGACTTGAGATTGCAAGTATTTTCATATTTAGATTTGGCCGATGCATTGCAGATAGGAAGCGTACTTTCGGATGTTGCTTAAGTTTGGGTTTTGCAGTGATTTCCTGGTGTAGCTGGAAGCATACCTCAATAGCACTTAGTACTGCAGAGGCCAAGTATATGGATTCTAGTGCAACAAATCAGGAAGCATTATGGCTTTGAAAACTCCTTGCAGGATTTTTTGGTCAGATTCTAGGACCATCTATGATTCACACTGATAACCAAAGTTGTCAATGAATCCCATGTTTCACGATAAGTCGAAGCATATAGATATTCAATATCACGACATTCGTGATATGATACAGAAAGGTATGGTCAAGTTACAATATGTTCTGATAAATTACCAGACTGCATATGTTCTTACCAAGCCTCTTCTCATGACAAAATTTGAATACTTTCGCAGAAGACTTGGATTAGAAGAAGATGCATACCTCTTGGAGAGGGAAAGATGAGACATACATCTATATTTATTTCACATTGATGCATCTACTCATTTAATTTCTCCGCATAGTATGGGATAAATATCATCAACATTTGAAACGAAAAGGTAGTAGATGGTTGTGTACACTAGTGCCTCTACTAGTGCCACTATGTGTAGTAGATTGTCGTGTACCGTAGTACCTCTACTCACTTAGCTTCTCAACTTGGTATGGGATAAACCCATCGAGATTTGAGACGAACAGGTAGTAAATGGTCGTGTGAAGCATGTCCTAGTTATTTATTAGAGGAAAACTTATAGTAGATGAGATAATGATTATTGTACTCTCTGATGGAATATGTAGAGTTGTAAATTTGATGTATCTACCGATGAACTTAGTGGATCAGATACATGATGATACCTCTCGATGGACTGAGACTATGTTGAAAATTTTCAGTATTTATAGAGATGATTGAGACAGATGAGATGTATAGATGAGACCCAAATGTTTGTGATGTTGATGATGACCATGCTTGAATAATATCTTCCTTTTTGAGAGGGAGTGTTGGAATTTGTACAACATCAAAAGTTATTCTTATTGTTCTTTAATTGTATTTACTTGTACCTACTATGGAATATTATATTAATATAAACCCCTGAAAAAATCAATGTAAACCTTGGGGAATATTACACAAGAAAAAAATTACAAATAAATATTATTTTATCTTCCCCCAAGGCAATTCAACCCAGTAACTTGTACAAGTCTACCAGGTTAGGGTAAAAGTCACTTTTGTAAAGTGTATAAATAGAGAGGCGAGGCGCCTCATTTACTCACTCACTTAGCACAAGCAAGTTCTCCTACTCAAGGAGAATTTCACAACACTAGAGAGAAGCCGTGTTTTCTGGGGTTTTCTCTTGGAGGTATTTTATTCTCTCTCTCTCTCTCATTCTTGTATAATGTTCTTAGAAGTTATCATCTCTATATGAAGCTTTGTTGGGTATTTCCCAATTGGGATTCCCTGGATAAAATATTTTTTTCTTTGTTTATGTTCTTTGTTTTTGTGCTTTGTCTTTATTCAAGCGATCCTATTGTTCATTATAAATTAAGTTATACTACCATAAAAACAACAAGATTGGTTTATACCTTCCTTATAATCAGATATACTTTCAGATCATATTGTGTCTCTTATAAGACAAGTCGCTAAAGGAATACATTTTGCCCTTATCTGAGGGAATGGACATACCTAAGAGAGAGACAAAGTTATGTAGGGTAGATTTATGCTTGGAACTAGTCCACGCATGCAACAGTCTACTCAGATCATTCCAACATAGGCAAGGACCTACTCAAATTATCCCAAACAAGCAACAAACCTCCTGTAACAAATCATACTCAGTTTTGCCTCAACAATCAGTCACAAGCATACAATGATATGCTATAATAGACCACTAAAGGGTTGGGACCTTTCTCTAGCATCCCATGGTTAAGTGGTATCCCAACAAATAGTCCAAGACTCAATGATAATCCCACAATCAACCCAAGGTTCAGTGAACTTCCCTCAAACACTCCATGGTGAAGGTGACAACCCACAAATAATTAATTTCCTAGGTAACTAAGATGGCATCCCAACAAAACAATTCCACACTAAGATGACAGCCCAATGAACAAGGTAACAACCCAATAAACAAAGTGACAACCCAATGAACTAGGTGACAGTCCAACAGATAAGGTGATAGTCCAAGCAAGACCAACCCACAGTTTGACGTGGCATCATGTAAACTTCCCATGGCAAGCTCAAAAAACTCACAACAGTCTCATGGTACCCTTAGGATCCCTAATCAAGGTTTGGAACCCTCTCACATGGATCAACAAGGTCATGGACCAGCCAAACATGCTCATGACACCCTTACAGTCTTAGCAAAGTCATTGTTCAACAAAAACAAGCTCATGACACCCTACAATAGGTCACACTAAAGGTACAACCCACAAAACAATCCCATGGTGAGTTAACATCCCCAACATATGTCATAGGTCGCCTCTAGTAGGATCATGATAGACTTAACAAGGTTAGCAAAGGACACAACCTCCTTTAGCAAGCTAAAACAATCTAAGGGTCACATGGAAGGAATATATGGAGGATAAGCAACTTTGAAGGGGAACTAGTGCAACAGATAAACCCTAGAAATCAAGCCAAAAGAGCATCAACAAACCTTAGATCATATACATATGAGAATTTCTCATATATTGTATTCAATACACATTCATAATGAATGCTAAGGTTTACTTTTATAACATCTTAAACTACTTCTATAAGGATCCCCCTTCTAAACTTTCAATGAATTAGGGTTAACTCAAAAAGGTTAAGACGTCATGCATTAAGGAGGGTTTCCAATAAAAATAAAGTTAAGTCAACATAACAAAAGGGTCAAGGTACCACATTCAAGAAGGGCGCTAGGACCAATAAGGGAAATACAAGACCAAGTAAAGTACAAAGCTAACCACAAGGTGGAACAACAAAGTGGGAAGACAATCGCTTCACCCACAAGACTAAGGCGTACCAATAAGGTGGGGAAATGACCCTTTGACTCAAGAGACTAAGGTGTAACAACAAGGTGGGAGAACAACCCCTTTACCCACAGGAAGAAACAACCAAAATTTTATGTTTCTCTCTTAAGGTATATGGTCCAAAAGTGTTCCATATAATAATTGGAAGTTTTTATCATCACTATATAAGGAAGGTACAAACTTGATGATGTGATCCTCTGGTCCTCCTGGATGATCCTAAAGGTCAAGTGCTAGTGACATCATAAAGGGTTGGACAGTCCCTTGAGAAACAACCTATATTAACCATTTAGGAGAGGAGGACATCACACATCATCATCTTGGTTAATTGACCAGATCCTCTTGGTTAACTCACTAGGACTCTACCTATAGGACCCGCTTGGTCCTAAACCAAGAATCTTCCTAGTACTAGACTAGGATGTCTATGTCTCAGCCTACTTGACTAGCTTGGTCCTTATGACCAAGCAATGTATGGTCCTTGACCATAATACCCTAAATACCAATAGGGGCCATAACCACATGCTAGGGACTTTGTCAGGGCATCAACCTACTTGGTCCTAGACCAAGAACACCAGTAGACTGTTGGGGTCCCTAGGGTCCCTGCTAGGGACTTACTCTACCTGGTTAACTGACTAGGAATCCTGGTTAACTTATTAGATTGCCATTCAGAGAATGGATTTCGCAGATGGAATATCTTTAACAAAGTTAACTCAAACCGAATCAAGGTCACCATATATATTTGTAGCTAAAAATTGTAATAGATTTTTAATCACCAAGTTCTCTTCATTCAACTCATCATCACCTCTTCATGTTCTTCCTGGATGGATGCTCCATGCTAAAAAACAATTAGAAATATTCAATCGGTAGTAATCCAATCATAGGGAAATAAAACAAAAATAGCTACAATAAAGGAGATACATAATCTAAATATGATGATATAATTGGCTTAATGATGGTATGTTATTTTGATACTCTTTCTTCAATCAGATCTGTTTTATTTTATGATACCCAAGCACTCAACCACTCTCATTGCACCCTTGCTCGTGTGAAGAGAATTGAAAGCTATAATAGGAATTGGTCTATTGAAGCTATGCATTGAAGGAAAGTAAATCCCTTCACCCTAATAAAGAAGAAACTATTGTACAATTTTCAAAATAACATAGATCTATTAACAAATTAGATATGCTTGATCCAATTACATTTAAATTTCTCACTCATAATTTGAAAGAGGTAGTCCAAGTTTTGATGAGATTAGCGGAGGTGAGCAGGTAGAGGTTTTAGGGGATTTTTTTGGGTGTATTTTTATATAAAAAAGGCACTGGTGTGTATCATAAAAGGATGCAATTGTGCTGAAATAAATCATGTGGCATCGTGGGTAGAAACACCAACAATTAATAATAAGGAAAAATCAACAAGTGTGTTTCAATTAGTAGAGCACACCAATACACAACTGATTTGAAAGCACAAAAATAGGGTATACGAATAATGGAGGGGCACTTGATTACATGGATTTTTTATTTTTTATTTTATTTTCATTGTCAGTGCTATATGTCTCAATAATGGAACTAGTGCATTCCCAATTAAGACACCCTGTATCATGGTTTAATAAAAATTTTACAGAAACAAAAAAACAATACCACATTAATTTTTTAATTTTTTATTTATTTTCGTCGATGGTGCATTTGTTGTACTAAACGCACTAGTGCGGTATATATTTCGAAGAAACACTCTCAGGTTTAAAAAATGAATTATATTATTTTTATTTGTATTTGTTTGCAGTGTGTTGTTTCTCCAATACCACATAGATGTGTTTATACATCGAGCGCATCGATGCAGAATTAAATAATAAAAAATTTACCAAATTGAAAAACCATTTTTACCATCTCCACAGTGCTTTTGACCCCTCTAAGCACCGGTGTTGTACCTTCCCTATCAAATTCCCTGCCATATATGGTCCACATGGATGCATTCCTAGCTTCTATTGCTCGGTGAGTAGATTCTCAATTTTTCCAAATGGTGGGCAAAACTTGAAATTTGGTGTACATCACTACCATGCCTCCTCGACGTGTAAGGGACCAAGTAAAATCTTTGTGACTTCCTAATTTAAATTTTTAGTGGAATAAAATTTAAAATTGAGCTAAATTTTCCCTTAAAACTAAAAAAATTGAAAAAACTTGTGTGGTGCATTTGAGTCATTTAGCTCGCACCGCTTCACGGTGCTCCCTGTAAATTTATAGGGTGCACCACTACCAGTGATTTGGTTTATGTAATGCGTGCTAGTGGTGCACTATGATGTTGATAACTCACCTTTAATTTAAATATATTCAATGTGTGTGTGTGTGTACGCAATGTATCGCACACACGGTGCATTATAATTTGCATAAGACATCGATAAAAGATTAAAAAAACATAATTTTAGTAGGTGCACAATGCGCTAGTATGTGAAGCGCATCGCTTTCATGATGTGTTATGGTGTGCATAGCATACTGATAAAAAAAATTAAAAATAAAACAATATTGAATCTCCTCACCTACAATGGGGCATTCAGTTAATACCTGTGCACTGCTAATGGTGCGATGAAGTGTCGTCAACACACTAGATAATTCTTTGTTGGATGCTCTACCAAACTAAATATATTGAAAAAACCATGCTAACCAGTGCATAATAAATTTTAATGCACCAGTGGTAAAATGTGTTGATCTATAACAAACGCATCGTTAACCACATAAATCATAACTCACAAAGAGCTACTACTATCACAGTGCACTCCATTAATACTTGCACACCATTTCGGGTGTGATGATTTATTTAGAATGGAGCAGTGCTTCCTAATGATAGACACACCACCAAATCAAATTGAAAAAAGAAACATTTTTATCAGGTGCACAATAAAAACAAGTGTGCATAGGATATATGGTGCACTGGCATAAAACAGGTGCACCGCTATGTTCTCAACATGTCACAAACTTGCTAATATCTTCACCCACTAAGATGCACTCATTAACATATGTGCACCATTTATGATGTGTTCAAGTTTCTACAATGAATCGGTGCTTCCTATTGTTGGATGCATCATTAAACGAAATATATTTTGAAAAACTTACCGTGCTTATCGATGCGCTTGTTTATTCTAACCAACCGTTTGTGATGCTTGATTACTTAAAGAGCACCAAAGGTGGTGCGTTCCTGTAATTTTGGTGCACTGCTTGTCAAATTCATTTATTTTGACAAAACATTTATTATTTGATGTTAATAAACAACATGCTCATTTAATGAAATATTTAATGTTTTTTTTATGTCTATTTATGACATTGATCGATGTTATATTTGTCTTAGAGATGTAAATGATGAGAGACAATTGAGTAATAGCAGGCATGAGTTGATCCCTACATCTTTGTTCATGGTTGGGAGGCTAGAGAGAGGGAGAGGGATTTGTACCCTCTCCCAACAACATATCATACATGAGACCTTTCGATGGTTGTAGGCATCCTAAAGTTCTACCAGGAAGCTACATCCCTCAAGGGGAGCTCATTTTTATTGGCACAGTTCATTCATCGTTGGGACCATGTCATACACACATTTCGTATTGGTCACAGTTAATGGTTTTAGCCCACCGAGGAGGATATATATTTCATCACTAACTTATCCAGGAGAGGAAGTATTTTCCCCAATTCCCTAATGTACCAGTGTTTGTTTTGGAAGAGAGTCAGCTTGCTTACTCTCAGAGATATATCATTGCCAACATCATTGATACTATTGATTTTTAGGTGTGAGGTGGACATATCTAGATTGGTGCTTTTGGTGGAGAGGAGGTTAGGTGCCTCTTACTGTTAGTTACAAGAATCCCAAACTCCATCAGTGAAGGGAAATTTATTAGTTTCCCTCTTTTATATTATGTATATTCTCTAATGTGGTCACCTAAATGCATTAGGTGGTCTTCCAATTTCTTACGATAATTGTATTTTCCTCTGGATCGATGGCATGCAGTGTTTAATGGGAAGGGAAACTTCCATTTTTGGTTCAAATATTTTTTGTTTATTTTTGAGAGGATCATGGCCATGAGGCCATCATTTGACCACTACCCTCCTAAGTTGTCGATCGAGGGTGTGTATGTGGATGTTGGGATAGATGATTCCCAAGAGGGGGCATCATGAATTCCTAGCACATATCACATTAGAGGTGTTGGAGATGCTAGCCAATGAGGAGGACCATGCATTGGAACTTTTGTCGTATCCGTGAGCCACCGGATAGAGAGGTAATATTAGCATTATGTTTAAATTAATATTCTCTCATTTTATTGTCTTATTTAATGAAAATGAAAATCTTATGACATTTTATTTAAATTATTTTATTAAATAGTTTAAGGATATTGTCTAATTATATTTTTTGTGTACTATATATTTTGTAGATATTGGCACATTCAATGGGAGGTTCCTCCTCTCAATCATCCTGATGAGGATATGCAGGAGGATGAGGTTTCTAGATTACCTAGACCTGGCCTACAACGTACGACAGATGAGAGGTACCAAAAGAATGCAATGAACAGGTTGGACACATTATTGATTTGATGAGGAGTCCATACTCTTCGAACCTTTGATGTCATGCATGACACTAAGCTCACATAGGTATGTAGTATGTTTCCACATGATATGATGTTTGTTGATGCTGTGTGTAGTTGGCACGCCCATGATTTTATATTCTTGGATTTTGAAGGATAAGTTTATGTCATATGACGAGGATAGTGATGCTCATCCTCATCCACCTCCTCCTCCTCCTACTCAACATGACACAAAATCGTCATCATCTCATGCTCCACCTCCTCCTCCTTTTTCTCACCATGATCACGACCAGTCACTATTTACTCCTCCACACCCAGTCCACCCACCACCATCTATGACCCATACAGTCGTCCTACTAGCCACTCCACCATATCCTACTCCACTCACCTCAGTTCTAGATAGGATAGTTGCAACATGTGAGATTCGTCTTGATGGATATGTCTATGTTGCCCTCCAGTCTATTTTTTCTTCTGACAGAGTATTGATGCCTCTGTGGGTAGGGTTGTCGATGCCTCTGGCTATGTTGGCAGAGGTAGTGATAGCTATGGTTCCATACGTGGGGCGAGATATCTTATAGCAGTTATTATATATGTATGTTTGGGCGCATGTATCATGAGTTTGATATTATTGATCATANGATGTGTATGTTATAAGTCCAGGTTAGATATGTTTATTAGGTGTGCTTGATAGATGTGTGTGTTACATGGTGTTAGTTAGATGTGTGTATGATGGTTATGTTAGATAACGCAACTTGTGTTTTGTTAGATATTATTATAAGATTTTTGTGCTAGATGATGTTTAAATTTGTTGAATGTATTAAATGCATATTTTAGATGATGGTAGATAATGTTTACATGTGTATGTTAGGTGATGTTTGATGTCTATGTTAGATAATGTTTTATGTGTTTGTAAGATGGTGTTTATGTTTTATAGGTGATGATAGATGTGTATGACATTAGATTATGTTAGTCATACATGTGTGATGGTTATGTTAGATGATGTTTATGTTTAGTAGGTGGTCTTGAAGATGATGATGATGATGATGGTATGTTACATGATGTTAGGTGATGCTGGTGGTGGCCATTGAGTTGATGTTGAGTTGATGATCACATTGTAATATTTTTTATTGTTATGTATATATATGGACTTATTTTTTTATGAACTTAATGGGTTGTCAAATTATTTTCTGATATTTATCTTCATGTGCATGATGTATTTTGTTTATTTCGATGAGTGTGATTCATGGGTGTGATACAATTGTATTTATTTATTTATGTATTTATGTCGAAATCTATTATATTAGCTATAATTATAATTATGCACAAACACGGCTATAATTCCAAGTTACAATCTCAACTATACTTACAATTTGCAATCATTATTACACTTTTACAACTACAAATTACAATAAGAAATTACTAACTAGATTTACACGGTACAAATTACAAATAATTGTGGTTGCAATACAATCAAAACTTGCAAATTACAATTACAGTTTTGCAATTATGTTTACATATTTAATTTACTAATTATAGAAATATTTACAAAATTGCAAAATTACAAAATAATTTACGAAATTGTAAAATTGCAATCATTTTAATAATCTTATAAATTGATTAAGAGTTGGTCGACTATAAGATGTTTAATTGATCAAACAACGATTATAAGTATTTTACGAGCTATCATGCATTATATGTGCAAACCTTATACTTTCTTGATACTAATATCTATAACGTGTTATATAAAAAAGTTGAAAATAATTCTAGAATTGAAGTTGTAGTTACTCTAGCTAAAAATCATAATTGCATATATATATATCATAACTGTAAACTCAATGATATGAACACGGTAAACAATGAGAAAACATTATTATAATCTTTTAATAGCATAGGATACATCCATAAAACATATTTCAAAATGATTTTTAATAGCAGAGGTTTTTTCCTATGTTCACAAATAAAGTCGTGTACAACTACCATTACTGTAAGATTTAATAATATCATTAAGGCTCTATTACAAATGGAGCACCAATAGGCCAAATAACAAAAGGATCCACTGAGGATGAAAAAAATAATTAATAATAAAAACCATTTTAAGATTAGAATGTTTCCCCTAATCAAACCTTACAATTATTTGATTAATGATTAACTAGACAACATAATGGTTGAAGTTCAATTTGATATTAATAATCAATTATCCCATCCACATAAACCACATGTAACCTAGAGGATGGGAGCAATTAATCTCTCTCTCTCTCTCTCTCTCTCTCACGCACACACACACACACACACACGAAAATAAAAGATAAATATGTCCAAGGACAACTAATGAAGTCATGATTATAAATATACACCCCATTAGCAATTGTTTTACCTACAAGCAAGTGTGTCTCTCTAGAAATAGTCATGTTAAATAACCAAAATTCATTTAATAGTACTTGGATTTATCTACCATTTTTTTCCAACAACAATTATTATTATTTTTTAAAGTGGTGAAAATTTCTATAGATAAATAATCTTTGTCATGCCTTAACCCATACAAGTGAAATTTAATGGACCCAAGCAAATTCTAAGGATCTTCTAAAATCAATGTTTCTCCCCATCCCCAAATAGGATAGCATTGGGTTAAGTGTTTTTTTTTCTTTTTTCGTATAGAATTTTTTTCTTTATCCTCATGAGAAAGGTAGATTTTTACAAACTAATTATATAGAAACTCACATAAACATTACATTGAAAACACTATTTTGATTACCTTGATGTCAATCCTTCCTCTTCATTGGTTTATCCATCATGTACTTATAATTCTTTTTAAATTTCTTATTTGTTCGCTAAATCAAATCCTCAAATTTTTTCTAGAACATAGTGCATGGCTCGTGGATAGGAGTACATATTCCTCCCCTACTGAATTCTCCTCGCTAATTCCAATAGCTTCATATTTTAATTGTTTCCTTCAACATCCAATTGGGATCCTTCATTTCTTAGGGGTATATCATGTACCTAGGTCGCTCCTCCTCTAAAAATTGAGTTCCCTCCAAAGGGGAGGGGATCAATTTTTCAATGTACAGTGATACATCCTTTTCTTGTTTAACATTGGGGCATCTTATTTAAAATCCAGGTGACCAATATCCACTACAACCTCAAATTCCACCAAGTTTTCTAATGGATGTTCCACCTTTTAGTCAGTGACCTAACAAAATTTTGGTGTTCCTTCTTAATTTCAGATTTTCATTTAGGGAAAATCATTATTATGTCTTCAAAGCAAGATGTACACTATAAATAAATATTCACATAGCCTAGGTTTTGCACATACTCAATGGCTTCTAACAACATGTCCTATGGTAGTCCTTTAGAATGTAATTTCCTTTTGAAAGAAATTACAAAATAAGTAGGCAAAAATTTCAATCAAAAAGTGATGGAAAGGAAATTGTTGAACATGGCCAATATAATGGAAGGAAATTGTTGTATCCTTGAAATATTTCTTATATCTAATAGCTTCTTCCACTTCTAGAAATATGGGGCCCAATATGTTCTATAGAGTGATGCAAACCTAGGAGGAAGAAAAGTATCATGACTTGAATAAGGAACCTTCACACTAACGAGGAAAGAAGCATATACATAGAGACACATCCATATCTTGGATAAATTAAAATATAGTTTTGAAGGATGATTCAAATGTTGAGTAGGAGAGTCAAGTTAGTTACAAATCAGGTAGAACCTAGATACACAAAAAGTTTGAGTTCAAGATTTCCATTATCATATTATAAAATTATAGCTATAAAAAAATTATAATTATTTTAAGTTATCGTATATCTATATTATTCTTATCTTCTCTTGTAAAAAAATATTTCATTTTTTTATGATCTACATAATGATATAAAGTTGGGAATTAAAAATCTCAACCAAATCAAGTGAAACAAATACCTCCCTCCCATACCTCAACTTTAAAATACAACCTATTATGTTCATTATCAACATTTAAGTAGTGATGGATGGTGAAGGTTGAAGCTGAATAGGAAAATTAAAATTTCCCTTTATCGACATTCTTATTTTGAGGCTTTAATGACATTCAACCCATGGTTAGTGTAACAAAAAATGAACAATTCCTACTTTTTTACACAATACACAATTCAATTTCAAGGCGGTCTTGACCTATTCTCTTTATTAAAGTATCAACAGACTCCACAAAGTCTTTTGTTTAAACAATTAGTTCTCTAACAAACTTAGTTCCAATTGTTTGTGTTCCTTGACTATTAATTGAATTGTCTCCATTCTTTGAAATTGTCATACATTTTATTTCAAATGCCATCAAAGGACTCTTAGATGTTTTGAAGGGACTAGTTTCAACTATCATTATTTCTAATGGTCAACATAGGTGGTTGAGTCAAATATGTGATTAAGGGCCACTATGGACACTAATCATGATTAAATAATATCACTAGCAAAAAGGGGGTATGAATTACTATTGAACATTAACTTAATCTTGCAATTTTTTCTCGATATGGTGGTTCTTTGATTTGTGCAAAATTTCAATTGCATAAACTATTGTTCATGTCCAAAATGTAGATACAGGCATAGTGAAATTTAATATTATTATTCATGTCCAAACTATTAATATGGAAGCGGTTCATTTGTATTCAACTGAACAAAAAAAAGTATGAATATTATGTAAAGGAGTATGGGTCAAGAGAAATTTCATATCCTCGGACTGTCGTTTGTCATTAAATACAACAATCATTATGAATGTTTTTCTCAGCATTGGGAGTCGGAATAACGTCACATTTATTTTAAACAAAATAATGGTCACATCCCACTGTTTCGCTCATCATTCATTATCATGATCTCAAAGTTTGAACTTTCTAAATATGGAATGATATGTACTTTGAGTTTCCTAAATAAGGAATAAAATCTTACAATAGAACCTTTTTAATTAACAATGGTGTGCCATAATAAAAACAACATCGAATCATCATAATCATCATTCGTGTAATTAACATGTTCATCATAAGCATTGGTGTTATTAGCCTCATAGGATAACTCTAATGGTTATTGAAGGTTGATGTTTTGTCAACCTCATTGCATACCTCCTTAACATGAGTAGATCCATGCACTTCCAAGAAGCCATAATGGGGTTCTATCAAACTTCCCTTATGAGATGAGGCATTCATGTCATCAACCACTCCAAATTTGAACCCTTCTTCTTTCTTCCCAATTGATAAGTAAGTGTCCAACCACTTAAGGTTCTCTAAAAGTGGTGTTAGATTATTCTGGTAATCTTGAGAAACTAATAACATTTATGCCATGAGTTCTTTATTTGTCTTCATCTTTGTTAAGTCAATGAATGCAAGCCTTGATATCAATTTACCCATATGAAATGGAAAGGTATAAGTGTTAGTCACTTATGAGTAACAAACTAAAAATATATTTCGTTGATTTCCCCTCAAGATGTCAAGATGCATAGCTCTGATACCACTGTAAAACCCCCACTTAGATAGTTGACATAATTTGTTTTTTCTACTATAATATTTTGTTGACTATTTGGTTCAAATGTTTCTTCAAACAACACCACAATGCTCATATACCACTATAAAGTCCTCTTTCTAACTGTTATTGTATTTATTTGGTTCAAATATTTTTTCAAACAGTTTTGCAACAACCCTATAAGATCCCCTTTAATGCTCATATGTTTTGTGTTTATTGTTCTACTTAAGTGTTGGTTTATTTCAGGGCTTTGTAAAAAAAATCAACATTGTTTGCCATCTTGGATAGTTGTTAGGCTTACTTGTTTGTTGTTGTTTGTTTAAGAGTTTGTTTCTAGTTTATGACTTTTTCCAAACATTTTATAACAGTTCCATAATAAATATGGAACATGAAGAGGTTTATTGAATTAAATATCAAGGAAGCAAGTGCATTCAATATAGATGATTTCAACTTCATTTACACTGTCATAATGATAGATAAACTCAGCAATAACAAACTATTGTACTCACTTTTTTTTAACCCTTAAATCTTCATATGTTTTGCAGCAGTAATTCCCTAAGTATCCCCCTCTCATAGACAACACAAACAAATATGAGTGGGTACGATTTGACAAGGGAAGATAGAGGGTTTATCAATGCAACCTGCTATGAATATCTCCTCTTCATTGACACTCACATCCTACAAAATATGTTATAGCTTCTTAAAAATTTTCCATGATTTGCAACCAATAAGGACAGTGTCCAATTAGGGTACAATGATCAGTGTTAGAAACTCATATACCCATGTCTTGACTACATAGGTTTGACTATAGTGGAACAACCTTTTTTGTATTGCTACCCACGAGCTAGGTTGAGTGATTTGTCCCTCCTAAAGCTTCCACAAACTGGAGATAAATGGAATGGTCTCTTGAGGAATCCCATGAACAACAGAGGCAATAAGGCATCCGTCACAAATACTTCAAATATGTTGATAACAAGTTAGTACGATCTCCTTTTAAGATGCCACAAAATGCATATGAGTGTATGATCTCCACAAACCCCGCAAATTGATGAAACTGCTCACAATCTGAACAACTTATGGATCTCACTTTGTCAACAATGAATTACCAATGAGAAATTTGTGCGATCTCTCCCTCTAATCAACTAGGGTGTATAGTTTCACTATTGAACCCAATCTACGCAAGGGTTTTAGGCCCCAAGCCACAAAAGCTACAAGATCTCTCCAAATCCAAATTTGATAAGAATAAAAAATCAAGAATAATGAGAGAATGAGATCCTACTTCTCGTTAATCCCCTTTTCACCTTTCCCGGTCAATAATTAATTAAAAAATTACTTTATAATTATTTCTTCAATATTTTCTCCAAAATCACTTTATTAATTTATTAAAAAAATTTAGACCAGAAAGTCATTTATTTGACTTTAAAACATTTCTAAACACTTAAAGTCACTTTTCATCATCCCAACATTTAAATCTTTTCATCATGGTTCCAAGCCATTACACTAAGGTTCCTCTTAGATAATTTATATAAAATAACAACCTTAGTGAATTTAATTAAATTATGCTCAATACGACTCTCAAATTATGAGAATGGTCGAAATGCATTGGAATAGAAAATTGATCGTGCATGAGTGATCTCGACAATGAAAAATTATAAATGGATCGTTGAGCATCATATAACTCCTATAAAATCTTTGAGCTCATTGGTAACATCAAATTACCCCTCTGATCGGGATGACAAATATTCCAAAAGTCATCTCCACTTGTAGAGCAAGAGAACCCAAAAATGGGGTCATCATACCTTGTGTGTACAAGTCTACATATTTTAATCTCATCAACTTGGTGTATGAGGTAGTGTTCTTTTGAATTGAAAAGGTTGGAGGAAGACACTTTTGCAATTTCCACATTAGTCGATGAATTTCTCTCGTCCAATACTATATATCTTATTTATGGATTTCTTTAGACGATAACCACCTAAACATGTCGATGCAAGTTAATACAAGATTCAAACAATAATTAATATATGTGTACAATTCAATTAAATCGCATATATGGTCTATTGGCAAGAAATGAGGTGATCGGGCTTGTATTAACGTGGAGACCCAGGTTCAAAACCTTGAGTGGGTATGATTGTAAATATGGCCTTGTAAATACAAGAAGTGTTTCTCAAATTAAAAATAGTAGATCACATATATGCCAGTTTTGTAGTTAACCTTTATAAATCACTTATATCACAGTTATGTTATCAAAGATGTCCGAGAGGGATATAGGTAGAACAAATTGAAACATAGAATGACTCGTTATTTTATTCAAAAATTTAAAACAAAACACAATTTCTATAAAAACAGAAGATTAATTTACCAAATACATTAATAAAGATATGTCAATCATGAGTTTTTATCACAAACACCTAAACATGTCAATGCAAGAATCAAACAATAATTAATATGTCAATATAATTCAAGTAAATCACATATATGGTTTATTGGCAAGCAATGGCGTGATCGAGCTTGTATTGATGTGCAGACCTGGGTTCAAACCCATGAGTGGCCATGATTGTAAATATGGCCTTGTAAATATAAGAAGTATTTCTCAAATTAAAAATATTAAATCACATATATGTTAGTTGTGCAGTTAACTTTTATAAATCACATATATGCTAGTTATGTTATTATCTAAGATGTCTGGGAGGGATAGATATAAAATAAATTGAGACATAGAAGGACTCGTTATTTTATTTAAAAATTTGAAATAAGACACAATTATTATAAAATCGAAAGATTAATTTACCAAAATACGTTAATCAATATATGTCAATCATGATTTTTTATCCCACCAAATTATTCTTTCATCATTAAGATAATGTTTGTGTTGGAAGAAAAAACAATCGAATAGTTAATTTCCTAAATGGCATCTTTTACTACATTGATTTCTTCCTCTATAAATGACCATGGAATATTGCTTGGTCGTCCATCAGTGGAATGATGAATCAAATTTCTCATTACATGATTGGATTCCTAGATGTCCCTACAAACTTTGGTGGTTTTATATTTGTTACTCCTTCAGACTAAGATTATCTAAAATCTTTTTGTAACATTCTTCTTGGTATGTAGTGTATCAATAAATGAGAAACTTGTAGGTGATCATAGTAGGGCAACCTATTGAATTGGATAAAATATATTTTCATTCATCATGCGGGAAGCTCATTAATGCATTGATGATCTTTACTAAACATAAATGAAAACCATTTAAACATTTAATACCACTGAAACATTTGAACACACACACACACATATTACAATACATCTTTCGGATGTAGTCTTCTACATACTTCAAATGGGTCTAGGCCCTGGAACAAACAACTATGCAGAAGTCATGGCTTTAAAACTATTTCTCTGGTTTGCAAAAGAAAAGAATTGCAATTCACTACAAGTCTAAGGGGATTCCATGAATGCGATAAACTAGAAAAACAAATCTCAGAAATGTGATATTCTCCCTTTAATTGAAGAGGTGCATCAACTAGTGGACAGTTTTGACTCCTTCTCATGTCGCCATGTTTTCAAGGAGAGAAACGAACTTGTAGATCAAATCTCAAAAACATGTATTCTTCTAGGCCATGGCACATGGAAAGTAGTAGAAACTTAGAATGAGAACTATTATGAATATTTCATCGCCCCTTCATAGAAGGCTTGACTTCCCATTAATCACACTAAGAAATTACAGCTATCGAAGGTTCACAAGTGTAGATTTGTTGGACAGGTTATTATCAGATATACTTTGTTTTTGTTTTTTTTTCCAAAAGTACAGCTATATCAAAACTTGTATATGCGTTGATATTATTTGACTATTTTTTTGTAAAATTTATTTGGTGCTTTTGTCTCTAATTTGAAAGAGCCTACGTGCGTCAAAACTAAAAATGCATGGACTATACATTTCTGTAGATGTAATTTTGTTACCAATAATAAAATTAGTTTTCTTTCCTTGGGAAAAAAGTATATATATAACAAATTGTATAATTTTATTACACATGATATGAAATCCACTTTCTTACCTCAACGGTTCTTATTATATTGCAATTTTCATAGTTGAGGTGTCATTCTTTGGAGGTTTTTTCTAGTCTTTTCATTTCATTAAAAATATATTTCTCAAGAGTTCAACATTGATGATCTTAGGGAAGAAGTGCATGTACTCATCAAACACCTCATTTCCTAAATTTTTTGAGCGCCGAGATATCACTCTATGACCACATACTGGATATGCAAATTTACTCTTTGTTTGAACATCTACAAGATGTGGAATTATTGTAATACTAGTATTATACAAACCAATTATTCAAAAAATGGAAAACTAATTGATTAAATTAAATATTTTTAGAGTGCAATGTATTAATACTAATTAACACAAAAATGTGTTATCCCTGGGGCATCATGAATTGTCCATGTAATTTTTCCATGGATTTGAAATCATTTTTTTCCTACTAGTTTGGACATGTCGTATATAGTGATTCTAGCCCATAACTTTAGAAGTTCATCAATAAAAAGGCTCAATAAATACGACCATATTTTTAACTTGATACTTAATTATGTGAAAATATACGGTTTTAATTGAGCATATAATAAATTAATTTATTATAATACTTATAAATGGACATATAACTTGGTACTTAATTTATTTGAACATATAATAAATTAATATATGCAATAAACAACTAAATTACAACTGGAATGATATGTAATTGAAAACACTATTTTGAACAAATACCTGGAACAATCATTGTCAACATTATGTGATCTCTCTTTATTAACATCTAATGAGGAAGGTTATCGTTTATAACAAAAATAGACCACACTGAGTAACTGGACTTCATATGTCCAAATCGATTGTCACATCAATTTCCAATGAAATCCTGACATTACAAGGCACTTCTTTAAAAATTGACCACATTTCTTCAATGTCCCTAAATACATTACCTTATGTTAGCATTCACATAGCACCATCTTCATTTCTATTTCATGCAATCATGAAATTATGGAAATATAATTATATATATATATATATGAAAACTCAAGGACAAATCTCCGGGATTGAAGGGAGATTATGGTTCTGATCGGGGTATTGACACAGTGCTGGATACTGGAGGTAGGGAGATTCTTAAGGAGGCCTTTTCTTCCAGGGGTCAGGCGGTGGCTGATCCGAGGCAGTCATGAAAGGTCTCCTGAGGCTGAATTTCAAGGGGGTTCAGCGAAGGAGAGATCTAAAAAAGGCCCAAAGGTTGTTAAGAATAGGTTGCATAGGGACAAGCTAGTGTTGGGGGTGGATGTGTCGTTGGCAGAGGCTGAGGATATGTCCATGACAGCAGTGGTTGGGCATGTTCGTGGCAAACATTTTGGCCGTGGTTTTCTCCGGAGGTGGGCGGTCGAGTAATGGGCACATTTGCTGAATAATGTACCTGAAGTGCGGGTTTTGACTAAAGGGTGGTTTTCATTCATTATGCACAGCAAAGAGGAGGCTGATGCTGTTTTGGGAAGGCAGTTGTCAATGCAAGGGGTTCCTTCTGTTTTGAAACGCTGGACACCTTTTTTCGATTCTCAAAAGGACAAGATTAACAAGGAGCCTCTGTGGGTTAAAGTTCCAGGTTTTCCTATGCATCTATGGAATGAGAACCATTTTGCGGCAATTGGGAATTTTCTGGGTGAATTTGTATGTGTTGATTTATCCTATTTGGAGACAGGAAAGTATTCGGTGGCCAAATTACTGGTAAAGATCGATTTGCGGCTGGGACTCTCCTCTGAGATAAATATTCAAACGAAGGATGGGGACTTTGTGCAGCTTCTTGACTATGTGGGTGTGGCGTTTCGGTGTCACCGCTGTCATTCATGTGGCCATATGGTGGCTAATTGTCCGCTTCCTTTTAGGGCCAGCAAAGCGATAACTGGTAAAGCTGCTCCTATGGTGATGGGGGATTCTACTGATATGGGAGCATTAAATTCTGGGCATTTGGATGAAAGGGAAAAGGTCACTGAACCAGCGATTCAGGTTGATTCCAGTGATATCACTTTTACATCAGACAGGAATGAGGTGGACATTGGCAAGAAGGTCCTTGGGGATTTGGGCGATGACAGAATGGGGGCAGGGATTAATACATTGTTTTCCTCTTCGCTGGATGGCTCCTTGAAGACTTGTCCTTCTCCAGTTGTTGTCTCTGATGTTATGGGGGGGGGGGGTTTGTTTTCCGGTTCTCCTTTAGTCAAATCGACTGTCCACTGCCAGGCTGATCCTTGTCCTATGCCGTTGGCTGATTGTGTTTTTTCCCCTTCCATTGT
>LPNX010069073.1:0-21836 GCA_001517045.1 Pseudotsuga menziesii
CGTTACCAGCAGTAGAGCTTTGATATGGACATCGGAGAGCCTCCCGCCTTTGCCATCGCAGTTGTCTCTCTGGGACATGACAATGTCTAAGAAATCGGGGTGAGCCGCCCGCTGCTTGGCCGTGGACTGGTGTTCCTCTATCATCCTCGCTATCAGTGCGTCCCATCGCTTGTGCAGCTTCTTCATACCCCGCTGGATGCCCTGCAAGTCCATCCACGCCAGCGAAGGAATGAAGTCCCCAATGTTGAAGTATCCCGCCGAGGTCATGAGCTCCACCACCATGTCCTTGAACTCGTTAGCCTCGTCTCCTTCGGTCTCGAATACCCGCTTGCTCAGAATGATCTGCCCGATCATGTTGGCGGCGCAGATGTTGAGGAGGGCTGGCACGTTCACCGTCTCGCCGCGCTCAGAGTGTTTGAGAATATTCCGGAGCATGAAACCCATCTCCGCGTCTCTTACCGGCTGCCAATCCTCCAAAGCCTTTCCTCCCAACATGTGCAGGTTGCAGACCTTGCGCTCCCTTTTCCACCGGCCTCCATAGGCTGCCCAGACCATGTCCTGAAAGTAAAAATACATGACTGAAAATTTTAATAGTTTATTAAAGATACAATCATATATATGCTGTGGAAGTTATATTTTAATTTTCTTTAAAGATCACAAAATTTAGTTCACTGAAGAGGTGTATTGGACTGTCCAATAGGAGAAGAGGAGAAGAGAGCGTATAAGTACTTATTTATTCATCACATTTGTGTTTATAAAAATAGTAAAAATAAATAGGCTTAAATTAAATTTAAATTATTTAGAATTGCATATAAAAAAAAACAATATAGATAAACTAAAACCATAAATATTAGATTACACATTTCCACAACATTTTCATTCTAAAAAAGGTTTGCATCTAAAAATGGTTTGCACCTTAAGAGATTTGATCCCTGTGAGTGCTTGGTAGATCTCTTTTAGATGAATCTCTATGCTGGTATTAACTCAGTTCTGAGTTCTCAAACTGGTAGATACCAATAAGTACCAAGACAACTGAGAGTGAAGACACTCATAATATATAAAACAACATAAATTAGATACACTGAAACCACAACATAAATTAGATTTAAACTAAAACCATAAACATTGGCTTACACATTTCTACAACATTTTCACTCTAAAAAAAGTTTGCACCTTAAGAGATTTGATCCCTGCCCGTACTTAGTAGATCCCTTTTAGATGAATTTATGCTGGTATATGAACTCAGTTCTGACTTCTCAGACTAGTAATGAGGATACCAATAAGATCCATGACAACTGGGAGTGAGGACACTCTAATATATAAAACAACATAAATTAGATAAACTAAAACCATAAACATTGGATTACACATTTCCATAACATTTTCATTCTAAAAAAGGTTTGCACCTTGAGAGATTTGATCCCCAGGTGCTTGGTAGATCCCTTTTAAATAGATATATACTAATATTAACTGAGTTCTGAGTTCTCATGAGAATACCAATAAGTACCTTGACAACTAGGAGTGAGAACACTCATTAGTACTATCATGTGACAACTGATAGTGAGAACACCTATAAGTAGCATCATGTTAAGCAGACAAGTGATTTTTATTATGGTAACTTCGCTGTCAAACTGATACTGAATACAGTTATCAGTGTTTGTTAGTGAAAGCTGCAAATTGACTTCTCACTGAAAGCATTTACACAGGCAGAGTGTCTCCCATCTTAAATGGAAAGCTTTCATACCAACAAAAGCATCATCTGAGTAGTCTAAAAGAGAACAATCATCACGTGTAAGTTAGTTGTGCATCTGCTATTAAAGCTACCACTCAAACTATCACTGGTCGCTAGCGGCCCGGCTCCAGCCTTCGAAGGGTAAATTATTTTGGCTTTCTAATCAGCACCGTTTTGCTGATTTGATCCCCGAGAGATTGACGCTATTTTCCAACCATCTATGTCGAAAAATGAATGGCATGTCTACTAGTTTTGATGCACTGCCACTCGTAGACCTTACAAATTGTCATTTCAGATATCAGAGACGCTAATAATGCATGACATTGTAAATCAAGGATCGGGAGGTAACAAATGATGACTTGAGTTGTTGGAGTTGTTTAAAGGAGTTGGAAAAGTGTTTTGCTTTTCCAACTTATAATTTAGACCGTGTGATTTTAATTATGTATATTTGTAATTTTAACTTTTTTTTAATTGGTTTATAATTCAAAAGTTAAAATGTTTAATTTTATTTGTCTTATTTTTAGTTCTATCTACTTATTATGTTTATCATCGTGTACAATATAAATATAGTTTTACTCAAGGCTCTATTAATCTATGTTTATAGGCTACATTTTTTTGCCTCTAGAGTTGAGTTAAGCTAATTTTGTTATTGGTTTGTAGGCCATGATGTCATCTTCGTTTCAGCCACCTCACATCAAGTAGTTTTGTCAAGAGGTTTTGCCAAGAAAGGAACTTGTCTTTATTTGAAATGAATCAATAGATTATTTTTGGATGTAATTTTGTATTTTTGGGAACCGATAAGGAAGGTGGTCACTAAACAAGAGCCCTCTACCTCTCACTAGACCTAGACCTAGGACCTATTTCTCCACCTCAAACCTAGAGCCTCTACAAAACATTCTCTTCACATAGCATTGAACATTCTCTTATAGATTTAATTTATTGATCAATTGAGCAATTATGAATGATATGAATGGCTTCCGAGAGCAGGGAACTACCTCCCTGTGTTATGCATTAGTTCACCACATGTGTTATGCATTAGTTCACCACCTGTGTTGTGTTATGCAGTACAATGCCAAAAATCATTTCCTCCCATGGTGTTTTTGGAATTGTCCAAATCCTTGTTTCACTACGAAACTCAAGAGAGTTTGTTCTTATTTTGGCTATGTTAGTTTTCTTCTTTGAGCTAGTTAAAATATAGAGATAAATTTGGTCATCTAGATTAGGGTTACTAACCTCTTTGCAGTATATTAACTTCATTTTTACCTCTAAATCCTTTTCACTCCAGATTTTCTCTTTAAACTTAGTTGTAATAGTACTTTTGATGCTATGTATATCTTGAAAAGTGACATTTTCATCTATTCCCCATTGGTTTAACCAAGCTATGCTATCTTATTCCAACATCTCTTTAGCCACAAGTGGTCTTCCCTAGATTTTAAAGCAATTTTAGGGGAGTCTTTGGTCTCCCATTGCATTTTGTACATGTACATCAAGTAACTTGTCATAACAATGCTCTCAATGGGGGTGTAATACACCAAGTTTTAATAAATTGTTATATATATATATATATATATATATATAGAGAGAGAGAGAGAGAGAGAGAGAGAGAGAGAGAGATTATACTTTTGACAAGAAGTAAAAAATAAAACAAATGTAATTATTTATTCTTTTAATAATAAAAGATATCAGAGGAGACGAAAATGAAATAGTTGTTGAAAGATTGTTTACTGACCCACAAGAGGAAAAGACAAGTAGCTGAAGCTACTGAGTGAGAATTCAAGCTGCAGGAGGCATCTTCCCCAAAATCAGGTCACAGCTTCTTGTCGAGTGCTAAAGAGAAGGAGGCTCATAAATGACCAAGTACTACTTAAAATACTATATAATTGTATGTACATTAGCAATCAGAAGGCTAGCATTGGATGGGGAATTGAATATGATAATGCAAGAGATGATGCATTAAGTGGATTTTGATCATGTGGTTCAACGAACATGCTTGCGGGTTTTCGAACAATTGAGACTTGGTTGCTCTAGGAGTTGTCTTGGAGGAACGACTGTTTAATTTTTGTTTTCCCGACAATGGTTCCACATTCCTTGTCGTGTTTCTTATCTACTTAAGAACTAGTTACATTAGGATTTCCATTTTATCTATGAATCGTAACTAATTCTTTTAAGAGGAATCTATTATGCATATGTATGGAATTACTAATCTATTATGAATTTGTATGGAATAATGATCTATTAGGCATATACTCAAATCCTTCCTATTATGTTTTCGAATCTAAATTTTCGTTCCCATTATTTATTTTCAAGTCTGTTAAATAATCTTATTTAGCATGTGTATCATTCCTAACAAACCTCTGTCCCATCATTCATTCATGAATTATTGTACTCATTAAAACATTTAGGAATTCGAATGAAAGATCTAATTATAGGGTATAGAACAAGTTGCTTATGTTCATGGCATAGTATGTTATTACTAACTGTTCATAAAAAAAATCATATTATATACTAGCGTACAAGTTTAGTTAATTTACAATCACATTAGATAGAAAGAAAATTTCCTAACTATTATAACAAATTCATAGAAAGATCCTCAAAACAAAATGTATCAAATATTACAGCCAATTATTCCTCTACTTAAACTAATAATTGCAAGTACTATGATCTTGTTAAGAGCCGAGATGCCTCCACATAGCTATAACATTTTAAATGCATATCTCTTTCCATAAGTCCCCATTACAAATCAAAGATGTCATATCTGGACTGATCGTGGATTAAGGGAATAATCACAAATGCACTATATAAAATTACATATAATTAGATATACAAAGTTATGAAAACCACAAAAATATCTGATCTATTAATTAACTAGCAGTCCTCGACAAAGTAGAAGGTATCAACATAAAAGCTATGATTGCTTTAAGCATCTAGCTTCTATATATAATATTTACCTTATTAAAACTGAACCCACTACAGGACTCGAATCAAGATTTCAGATATGTTACTTTTAATTAAAAACCAACTAATTATCAATACATGGCAGTAAGACCATCGTAAATGGCAGCCTTAGCAAAATTGAATCTAGTAACATAAACTATCAATCAAGAAATAATCAAACTCATATGATTTAATGGTACAAGCCGAGAGCAGTAGTTCCAGCTAATTCAGAGAATTAAATTCATGATAGTTACGATCTTAAACCTCCATAGATGGACAATTACCAAACACAAGAAAGAATTAGGCACAGAACCTAAGGGTCGTAAATTACTCTATTAAATATTGAATGTTATTTAGCAAAATGGATTCGAAATCCTTGTGGTTGTAAGACTATCAACGATGGAATCCACCATCTTTTAAAAACCCCAAGTTTTAAATAAGTTTGCAGATTACCTAAAGTGGTGGTAAGCCCATCCACAATGCCACCCACGCTAATCTTTTAATCCATATATAACCAACAACAAAACAAGTTTAAAAACAAATGATGGAATAGAGAGTTTGTGAATCCCTCTGTCCATTATAGTTTAAACCACTAAGGGATTACCCAAACACCCAGTAACTTATCTTGCAAGAAGGTTGTAACATCCCCCAGCAAATAAACATTATTCGTAATATTTTGAATTTGTTTTATTTTGAATGAGATTGGTTGGATATGGAATCCACCAATAAGTCTTTAGAGGACAAATGCAATTGAAAACAATATAATTGTAATAAAAATTTAAATGATGGGGGGGATCCATGTTAAATGAGGAGACTATGCATGCAAGAGTGGGGGGCGAGGAAGAGCAATCTAATTGAGGTTACAAAAGGTTTCAACGTGCCATTACGGTGCTAGACACGCCCTGGAAATCAGGGGATGTTATGGGATGCGAAAATACCATGAGGAACTAACCGTTGATCATGGAAAAAGAACTAGGCAAAAAAAATCTATTAAAGAAGCATATGGGGGAGGCAGGACGCTGCTTAGTATGCTCGAAAGGAATCTTTATTGTGTGATCACTCTGTGTTAGGAAATTTATTCAATTCTTATTGTGTGAGCACTCTGTGTTAGGAAAGATGGAAGAAATACTTGTTGTGTGAGCACTATGTGTTAGGCAAGTGATTTCTCACTCGAGAACTGTATCTGAGGTTGGTTGTCACCGCTCTTGGCATGCATAGTTTAGCTCGGGGGTGATTGAGGACATGGAACAATTGTTCCTAATCTACGGTTGGGTGAAACGTGGTTGTTCCTTCTTCATTCGGATCATCGTACAACCAGGTTCCTTCAATGTTTAAATGTTTTGCAGACTGTTAATCTCATGGTGTATCTACCTATATATATTTATGTGTAATGTCAATGCTATGGAAATGATAAGAACCATATCTTTGGTTGTGAACGAAAATCGATTGCTTATATGAATGCTAGATCATACTTTTCTTTATTTCCAAGCTATGCATGTTATTAGGGAATGGTAATTGGGGTGACGCTTATCAATGACTCTTTGATTTTATAGAATGTGTAGATTAGAAGGTTGTTTGTTAAAAATGCTTGATGGATGAGCCATCTTTTAGGCCTATGTTTACTGAATATTTGTGTCCATGCTAGGTGTGCAAGGTTTCCTAGTTATAGAATTTATCCTCTAACACTTGTATAGATGTAGACGCTGTGATAAGGCTCAAAGGGTAGACGCCCCCTGGATAGGCTACCGCCCCTTGTCGGGATTGGAGTCTGGGACGTCTCGGCCCTTGCTGAGTCACAAGTTTTTGGTATATCCTGGCTTGCAGGTTGTCGGATATATCTAGGGGTTTATAGTGGCAGCTGGCGGCTTTGAACTTGGGCCTGGCCCACGTAATCCCGACGAGTTACCGATTTCCCTACTTAAAACAAAAACACTTGTATAGATGTAACGAGTTCTTCCTGTTAATTCATGAGTTGCACTATGTAAGAATACTTTCCCAACTTAAAAAGGCCCTCCCTTGTGTCTTCTTTATTTTTGAATTTATGGATCAAATCTTCAAGATCTAATTAATACCATCGAAGAATGACCGCCCTTTGTTTTTCCAAGAAAATTACAAGTAAAATGCAAATTGATATTAACCTGGAATTTGGTATAGGAGGAATTTTTGAAAATGCAATTTCCAATGTTGTTTAAATAATAATTTTAACGATCTAGATAGTTATAAAATAAGGTAATTAGTTTAAGAAAAGTAATTTAAATTAGTAAAATTAAATAATAATTGGTTTTTGGCATAGTTTTTACGGGATCTAATCACAATTCTACGGAAGAAATAGGGCGTTTTGATTGTCTTTTATCTCACGTGCATTTTAATAATGTGGATACTTGGTGACTAGGATTAGAACATAAATAATAAATGAAGATTTAATAATGTGGATACTTGGTGACTAGGATTAGAACATAAATAATAAATGAAGATTTAATAATGTGGATACTTGGTGACTAGGATTAGAACATAAATAATAGATGAAGGAATTATGTGATGGTTAATATGGCAATAAATGATGGAATTATGTGATGGTTAATATAGTTGATAATACATGATGATGATGTCAATGTGAATCAAAATTTTATTTCTATATCGTAAAGATATATTTTTATTATTTAAATATTAAAAAATTTATTATTTATTATTATTTTAAATATTTAATTAAATTTTTTTTTAAAAGAGATTATTATGAAAATTATATTTAGTTTTAAAAAATAATTTAAAATAATAAAATATTCTAACTTTAATATATAAAGACAGAATTTCATAATACAATTTTTTTTAACCATGTTTTTTTATATTTTATTATTTACAACATAAATGTTAAGTAAATAATTATTATGACTAGGTCTTAAAAAAAATTGAAACATTATTTCATTTCAAATGTAATGAATTATTTAAAAAAATTGTCTTATTTTATGGTTTTTTTTATTTAAAGATTATATTTAAAGTAAAGTATTAAGTTAGATAAATGTGAGGCTTAGAATAGTATCATAATTATGAGTTCATCATATCACTTACGGAAATAGAACTTGGGTAGAGACAAGAACACTCTATCCTATAACCAAACCTATTAACATTTTAATGATTGAATACCTAATATCTCTTACTCATTATTGATCTAAACCTATTATGTATATAATTAGAAAAACTTGGGTGGGGAGAAGAACATCCCATCCCATAACCAAACCAATTGACATTTCAATGATTGAATACCTAATCTCTTTCACTCATTGTTGATATAAAGCTATCATGGATCATACAATTAAAGAATTATTTTATTATGGATATAGGTGTATTTATTACTCACAGTCATAAGTAGTGACTATATGTTTCACTTCATCTTATGAGTTTGACCAAAAAAACTAAAAGTATCTCAAGTTTGACAAAAATAATATTAATTTGTTTTTATAAGTTCAATTTATTTTTATCATTAACTACATTAGTTCAAACATGAAAATAAAATAAAATTTGCATACATTAAGAAAACTTTATATATATATATATATATATATGTTCCAAAAAATTATACTGTAACTCAAATCCATGTTTGTATTGAAATAGTATCATTAATATTCTCTTATACAATTTTTATATTTCATGTTATTTTTAAAGAATAAAAAATTCTCTTATTTTTCATATTTTATTTTTAGCTTAATATAATGTTTAAAATAAACTTTTAAGCATATAAAAATATTAATAAACACAATCATAGTTTAATATTTTTTAAATAAATTTTTTAATTTATTTTCAATTTGAAAAATAATATGAGTTTTAGATTATTTATTGTTATTTATAAAAGAGTTACTTTATCAATATTGACAATTTGATATTATGAGAAATTGTATTAATTACATTATTGAATTTGATATTTAAAAAAAATTGTTTTAAAATAGTTCATATATTAATAATATCTTATATTAATCATCAAACCTCAAATCTCTTATTAAACATCAAACCTCATATTAAGCATGTATGAAAATGGATGTCTTGTGAAAGAGCAACCACTGTGATCTCACTGGGGATTCACCTTGTTGAGCAATATCTTATCACCTTCATTCATAAAGGCGGGGTTTTAATTGTGAAAAAGAAGGTCAATATATTGTAGATATTGGGGGCGGGGAATAGGTTATGGGGTATTTATAGGTATTGGGTGGGTATAAAAAAGGGGTTTCTAGTAAAAATAAGGAATATATTGTAAAAATATGGGTTTTCTAATTGGAAATATGTATTGGGAGGGCTGCTCAAAAAGAGATTTTTGTAAGTAATTATCAATATCTAGTGAAATTAGGGGTATTCTTTAATATTCCATGAACGAAGACGCTATGACATGGTTTCACTAAGTGAAGACCCCGTGGGTGATATATGGTTGCTAGACGAAGTGAATGGCGAAAAACACCTCGTGTGTGCTAGTTTAGGCGAAGAAACCTTGGATGGAAAACATTGTGGGCTACCTAAAAGCCACTCTCATCTTGAAAAATCTTTTCATGAACCAACCCTCTTTGTAATTCTTATGTATAAAAGTAAAAGAAAAAATATATTTGTGCCAACTTAGTTTCAAAGTTCAACTTTGCTCCTGATAGAACAAATAAAATACAAATGTTTCTCCACACAACTACAAGTTCAAGTTTATTAGCTAATTGAATCTTCTTTTATTTTGGCTCTTGTAGATTAGGTATATATGATTTAGGATATTATATTTTTTTTCTTTTTAAGGATTGGCTTAATGAATGCAAAGTTTAATCAAGTAAAATGTAGTAAGCTATTTTTTAATTATTTTAATGGAATTATTTTATAAATTAATTAGGGTAAGTTTTTTAACATATTTTGTTGTATAAAAATATCAAACTTTTTGAAATATTTTTGATGAAAAATCATAAATCCTAAGAGATTTTCCATTATGCATTGAGTTGAGAGTAGCATGGAGCTCTTCTTTAGTGAAATGTCCTTCCAACTTGAACAATAAGGATACTTTGTGACTGGATTTGAAAGCTTTATCAAAATCCCCTTCCAACTTGAGCAACAAGGTTTCTTTCTAGATGGACATGGAATCTTTCTCCATATATTCTCCTTTTGGTGGTATTTGGCCCCAACCTACACAAACCACTCATTGTGGGAGGGCCCTATAATTGTACATGATGATTGTGCATTACTGATATAGATTGACATCGAAATGAATTAGGGAGACCCAACTTTTAATGAGGATACTTAAAGTTTTGTCTATTCCCAACTCCTTGGAAACTTTAATATTTGATCATTCTCTAAATACCATGTATATTTTCACAAGCGAGATATTGTCACGTATACATATAAATATATTGTCACAGGAAATTCATATTTCCATCAATTTGTTTCCACAACTCAATTTTTGAAGATTACCCTTCCATAATTTCCCTTTTGCATCTCAATTTTCGCAGATTACCCTTTCATAATTGCTTTTCTCCAATTTCCCTTCTGCAACAGTCTTTCCGCAATTATCCTTCATAAAATTGCAGATTGTGGGTTGTGGGATTACATTTTAACTTTTAAAATTATCTTTTCGCAAATTAAGCTTCCACAATTAGCTATCTACATTGCAAATTGTAGGCTTAGACTTCATTCTACATTGTGGATTGCAAATTGCGGTATTACATTTTAACTTTTAAAATTATCTTTCCGCAAATAGCTTTTCGCATTGTGGATTGCGGGCTGAGGCTTCATTCCACAGTGAAAATTATGGATTACAGGATTACATTTTAACTCATATAATTATTGTTCTACAATCAACCTTGCACAATTAGCTTTCCACAAATTGAGGGTTGCTTATTGCGAGATTAAAGTTATATTATAAAATTATCATTCTGCAATCAACCTTCCGCAATTAGCTTTCCACGAATTGCGGATTGCGGGATTACATTTTAACTTATAAAATTATCGTTCCACGATCAACCTTCCCAATTAGCTGTATGCAAATTATGGATTACTAATTTAGGCTTCATTCTACATTGTGGATGTGGATTGAGGATTCTTTCTGCATTGCGGATTGTGGACGTGCCTCCCAACTTTTCTGAAAATTTCTTCCACAATCTACCTTCTGCAATTCCTATGAGTCATTGATCTCTTGTGGCCTAGATCTCATCCATCAATCTGCTATCACTACGGAAATACACTTTAATTTTTCCTATTAATCCGTCTTCTGCAAGTCCTATGAGCCATTGATCTCTTGTAGCCTTGACCTCATCCGTCGATCCATCATTTTCCTTTAATCTGGATCCATCCTTGACCTCTTATCTTAATGCTTGTAACCTTTTCTTGATTTCGTCGCCTTTGTACATGATTTGACAATCGTATATATATGCTGCACTAAGTTGATTATGGGATCTATAAGGTTTAATTAAGGGTTCTCTGTGTAAATGGATTTCATTCGCATACATTGAATAATGCAGATCTATCCTATAACAAGAATTATCGATTCAATCGACTTTCTAATTTCATAATACAGAATTAAGGAATATTTAAGAGAAATCGATACAGAAAGGAATTATACAATTAAGTATAGGAATACCGAGTACAGTTTAAAAAACAGATAATTCAATCGGTTTGGTGAAGAATTGGTATTCTAAATCATTCAAGTATAACAGTAGTCACGCTAACTAAAAAAAAAAGTACTAGATTCTACATTAATATTATTTAGATCTAGGATTTAAACACATGTTATACAAACATTCAAAACAAGAAATATGAGCTTCACACCAACGCTAGGAAAACAAAAGTGGAGAAGTTGTTCCTCCCCACCAACTCCCAGAGCAGCCAAGTTAATTGCTCCAAAACCCCCAAACCTGTTCGCTGAACCACAACAGCAAAATCCTTCAATGCGCCATCTCTTGCATTTCCCATATGTTAATCCCAATCCAATGCAATCCTCATGCTTCTTGTGGACATACTAATTTACAGTATTTTTCCTAGGATTTCATCATTTATGAGCCTCCTCCTCTTTAGCACTCAATTAGAAGTGCTGACCTGATTTTTGGAGATGATGCCTCCTGTATCTTGAGTTCTCAGTTAGTGGCTTCTGCCACTTTTCTTTTCCTCTTGTAGGTTAGCAAACACTCTTCAATAGCTATATCTTCTTTTGTTCCCCCTTCAGCATATTTTATTAAATAAAAATGTTTTATTCTTGACTTTTATGTCAAAAATAATAAAATAATAAAAATAATAATAAAAGTATTTTCCAGAATAATTAATAACATTTATTCAAGGGGTATTACAAAACCCGAAGCAATATCTCATATTAAGGGAATAGCCTGTGAATATATCCAAAGAGGGAGCATGATGCTTAGATGTAGAGGGAGCAATATGCTCTAATAAAAAGGGAGATGTGATGAGCATGGAGATGTTATGATTGCAATATCACACAAGTGTCCCGCAGTATTATCCATGTGACTTGGATAAGAGTGAGTGGTCCAATGGAAGTATCATCTCCTGGGCACTCTAAGAGGAGTGGGGAGATCTCCTGGAAACCCTTTGAAAGGGTAGGGAGACTATTTTATTGATACTTTCTCATGCAGGTGTATGAATTCAACGATGTGACTTGTTTATATTTCTTTTATTTTAAAGGTTTTTGCATTTCATGTTTTTTGTATGAGGTAGGTGAGAAGTGTCTACCTATGAGATATTTGATTCCTTTACTAGTTGATATGTGTGCAAGAATATAGGTTCCCAGAAGATTCTATGAAGAGCACATGTCCTAGAGTTCTATATTAGTACCAAGTTAATGCCCTCGTTAAGAGGGAAAGTTGAATTCACTCCCTGATACTTTGTGAAGGAGTGGCGAGATTGGTTCCATGATTATACGGCATTCATAACAGTTTATGTAAACAAAGAAATATTCCAGCACAACAAAATAACACAAATGAGACAACCATCTTCACGTGGTTCACCTCGTCCACAAGGCTACATCCACCAAATTAGTTATTCTTTTCTTTTCTTAATCATAAAAAAAATACTTACAAAGTCACGGCTCATCCATGGCCGGTTTACTTTACCACAAGACTCTTCCCAGAGAGCCTCTTGCATCTAAACCGTCTGCTTTCCTTACAACCAGCTCATAAAAGGATTTAGTATTCCCCAATGCTTTTTTTTACAATTCGATCAATTATCTGTAAGTTACGCTATCTTTTCACAAGGTTTTTATAAAGAAAGGCACACAGCTGATCACATTTGTCTTTGCCTCGTCTAGTTCAGCTCACGAATAAACATGCATATGTATCAAAATACAATGCATTCAGGTTGAGTTGGAGGTTAGCTAAGCACAGTGTAAAATCGACGCATTTTATACCTGGTCACCTTGGAACGTAGAGAAACAAAAAATGTGAATGGAACTTCTACTTGACTCTCAATCACCCATGCGTTGCAAGTCTGAAGGCTAGGGTTACAGAAAGTAGATCTATGCTTTAATACAGAACAACAACGATTAACATAGTTCGGCAAAGAGACCGCATACCAAAGTGTGAGCTTTAACTTCGGCAAAAACTGTAGGGCTATAATAGGTCATACACAGGTTCGATCTAGGACTCAATCGATGCCTGCACTGATGTCTGGTTTAATAGAATATTGTAACCTGCAATGTTTATATAAATATTCAATTCTATAGACAAAGGCATCGGCAAGTTCAGGCAGGGTAGTACATACCTAAAAAGGATCCAATACCCATTGCATAAGCTCTGGCAGTGATCCAAAAGGAAAAACAACCCAAAAGCAAAACGTTTAGGTGTAACACATACAATTTTAATAAATGCGTTTAAGGAGGAAACGCATACAAAGAGAAAACGATTTGGTAAAACCTCTACAGATCAATGTACTGATACTAGCAGCAAAACGCTACCATTAGATTGTGCCTCGTAGGCAGGAAAGCCAATTCAAAAGCTGGAGCCACCCGGATCTATTTCACTTCTCATGTATTACAGGAACGTAGGCATCTAAAAAATAATAACAAAAAAAAACAGCCAAAGCTACCTACCTTCAAAAGTAATATCTTCCTCCACTCAGAAGGTTCTCTGTGTAATGTCCCTCTTAGCCCCTTGTTGCTAATAAGTGCGGGAAAATGGGAAATTTTGTTTTTCTTTACTATAAAGAGGGCCAACCTGCTAACAGCAGCTTTACCAGCGATTTTTTAAATCCAATATGTTAGAACCATGTGTATGAAGAAACAATCATTTAAGAATTCCTTTTAGAGTAAATCACCACAAGTCATTTTCAATCCACAAAATAGTAAGTTAACAATGACAATTTTATTAACTTTTCAGTATTACCTTCCATCGGCAACCACAGGATCACGTGTGCAGAAAATTCCTTGAAGAATGTTAGTCTAATACCTGTGATAAATGGCCTTAGTGAAGTGTCAGACATAAGACAGATATTAATTAGTATTTATCAACCATTCCGTACCAGTTGCCATATCTTATTTCTGATTTAGTTTTTCATGCTATGCCACTCAATGGATGACATTATGACACCCCCTTAAGTCTTATGCAAGCTCATGAAAGATTAACTCTGAGTTCTCAATTCCCCTTCACTCAACTCTTGGTTATTGAGACTTTGATTAGAAAAGGGGTTCACACAACTATTGTAACGAACCTTGTAATCTCAATGTGATTTGGAGATATGGAATTTAACATTCTTCTTGGTACACTAACCATAACACATCATATTAAACTTTTGAGTATAAAAATCACATAACTGGAAAAATACCCTACCTACCACAACATCAGAGAAAATCTTATACCCCATTTGTTTAATTGCAAAAAGGTAATTCATAACCAATGCACCCAACATTAACCATTGTTAAGCATTGAGCATTCACTAAAACATAAACGACCATTTGCTCTTGTCACCATTATGTGAACTTACAACCATTTTCACCATATCAGGCAGTACCTACACTTATATATTTGTAAAACTATCTTTTCGTTTGCATCTAAAACATTCGTAGAAAGGTCACTTCACCATTTATATCATAACAGATAAAGAGATTGACCGAGAACATCCAAGGACATAAAAATAGTACACATCAAACACATAATACAAATAATGCACATCAAGGCACTGATATACGTGGTTCACCTCGTCCACGAGGCTACGTCCACCAAAGGTTAGATCTTTCCTCTTTATTCATCAATTAAACACCGATCATGGTGTACAATCTACAACGTAAGTGCCGTGTCATCAGCTCCACATACATAAATAGGAAACCTCATCCCCAGGCCCATACATACAACATCCGTGGGTGCTGCTCCTAGAGTAGGCATGGCCTCCGCTCTAGAGTTTATCCAGGAATCAAGAAATTACAAGTCAAAACCAGTACACGGGTCTTTTCCCTTGTGAGGATTAGATGATATTCCAGAAGCTCGGAAGCCGTAAAATTACTGGCAATGATTTCCAGATCAAAATGTATACAAGTTTCAAATCTTTAAATTCTTTTATGGGACAATAATTGGAACTGTAGCTCTAAGCTCTTTTATCTCGCATCACCTTTATACTGTCAACACAATAGTATATCTGACTGCTCAAACAACTAGTACATTTTTACCATAAATACAATCATAATCAACAGAAAGGGATCAAGGAGTGATTCCCAAAAGGAGTTTCCCCAGCATAAAAAGGGAACACGCCCCTTTTAAATAACTATGCAATCAACTATTAAAAGTTTCAAGTCTTTTAACTCTCAGAGAATGGGGTCGCCCCTCCCAACGGAAAAAAACAACATTCTGCATTTAAAGGAAACGATGAACATATAAAATAACTAGTGAGTCGATCCTCCAAAGGGACATATATCCCAATGGAAGGAACTATACGATCTGCAAGCAATGGACCGTATAACAGTTCAATGAGTCGATCCTTTGGAAAAGGATATCGCCCAATAAAAGGGATACATACTCAGCAGCAAGAATCCAGGCTCATTCTCAATCAAACGCATGACAGTCTCACAAAAATGCTTTCAACGATTTAAGCTATCGTCTCTGAGTTTAACAGGTCCAGGTTCTTCACCACTAAAACGATCATCAACCTAACTTATCAGATCAAGCATAAAAGATAATATATTTACAGAATGCAGGAATCATATGCTCCAAACTCCAGCGCACATACTATCATTTAGGTAAACGCGGCATCAGGGTATATAGTCGACCCAATGGTGCTGGTGCTAGCCATGCGATAATTAGGGTCATGTTTTAATAATCCCACGCCAACGCTAGAGGTAAGCAATCGCTGCCTTATGCAGGCAATTAACACAATCCACCGGCACTCTTACAACGCATGTATAAACAAATATTTTACATCTTCAGCACAATGCAGGCACACACCGGATCAAGACGCAGGTGCAAACAAAGCAAGGATTTAACCGATCAGTACGTATACCACCATACTCTACAGGACTTGGAAAAACACATTCAACCGAGATCTCGGGTTATAGCCCTTTACACAATCTGTATAGTCTAGACATATCGTGAGCATAAGGATTGTCTGTATTTATATTCATCGTGGACATTCCAGAACCCCCGGGATAGTAAACATATACCAGATCGAAAAAAAAATACACCCGAGCGCAGGCATCCCTATTACCTGGATCACCGGCATCCATGCTATGGTTGAAATGAAAGAAGGCTCAAAAGTAAAGACAAATGGAGGTAGTTCACATGCACCAACGAATTTAAAGAAAACCCTCCAAGTAAAAAAATTGCCAGCACCCATCCATAACTAGAACAGGTGTTCAACAAAGCGCATGTAGCGATTGAACTGCGGCTCAAAAATTGGCAAAAGGTCTGAATTTAAGACGCAGAAAACCAGACTTGTGATAAACGTAAGCCATGGTTTAGGCACCAAAAACAACTAAACGCTAGCAGGAGTCAAATACAGGAGGCCCTCCCAACGTTGCTGGCATGCTGCCAGATCTACAGGCTGTTACCTAAAAATTAAGCGTGTAAGTTGCGTACTGCGGCAACTTAAGGTTTATGAAATCTTATCAAAACTTAAAAGCTAGCCACCAAAGTCCAAAGTAGGACAAATCATAGGCAGGGTTTGGCAGACATAAATTCCAGAGCGCAGAAGGGAGGCCAAACGGCCTGGAGTTCGGGGTAGCAACAGAATTTTCCACAATCAACAAAAATACTTATTAGCCGCGCGATCCCAGCTCACGGATAATGCGTTAGATGTGGTTTCATACCAGATCTATACCCTAGTGCACATAGCAAATCCTTTTCTAGATTTAATACAAGAACATTAGCATAGCTGGTCCATTTAAGAGTTAAACGCAGGAATTGAAAGGAACATACCAGATCCAGAAGGATAAAAACCACGAATAGCAGGTGTCGTGTAGTAGAAACCTGGAGTCGGGTGCTCCAGCCCAGGAATTCCCCAAGATCTATCATCCCCTTTCTCTATTTTCCAAAACCAAAACTTCAAAGGAAAAGGGTACGCAGCCCCCAGGCCCGCCCCTTTTTCCAGAATTTAAACTCCTTCTTGCCCTAACGCTCCCCTGATTGGTGCTTACGATTCCCATAACGTTCCCCCACTGGGTGTTCAGTCAAAGGTAAAAAATTTAATGCCTCCAGAATTGGGGCCTTCCTGAACAACCTAAAAATTAGCTGAAAAACAAATCGGCACTAATGCCTCTTTAAAATTTTGACCCAACCCAGGCCTTTTCGATAACGCCTTCTTATAAACCGTCTACAATCACAGGGTGTGTAATCATATGCCCTAAATCTTTGGTAACATTTTTCTGTTCTTCATAATCCGTAATTCCTGCAATTTATATATATATATATATTTATATGTGCCCCCCCTAAACACATATATATATCTATATAGTTCCAAAACACTATATATCCCAAATATGCATGTCTCCCATAATTATTTAAATCTATATATATTCATGTATAAAGCTCCGTGAATATATGAAGGTCCGTTAATATATGTTCTTTTCATATAATGCAGGTAGGTACGAGGGTTGCAATACCTTATTAAAAATTCGACATACAATATTCAAGTATGTATGCCTCCAGCAATTATATATATATATATATATATAATTCTTTATTATCATGTATATAGGTTCTGCTAATAATAAAAATATTTATTTCGCCATATGATTCTCCATGATCATATGTAACTATATATGTTCCATTCATATATATATATACATCTTCAATAGATATCACTTTTTCATATGTAAGTTCTACATATAATATATATATATATATGTATGCAATTTATTTTTCCATGTGAGGGTTTTTGGTACGTCACATGCTCCACAATAATACATACCTCAAATGTATTCCCTCGTCATACATATAATGTTCTTCACAGTTATGATGATGTTATAATGTCTCAAGTTTCCTTGACTAACTTGTGGTGAGAGTAACCTCATTCTCTCGGGGATGCATTTACGTTTCATTTTCTATGAGTCGTAGTCGCTTTTAGGTATTCAAGGTGGGAGGGGGATCTTACACTCTGGCATAGAACATAAGAGACTTGAAGTATAGGCATGAAGCAGCAGCCATACTATAGATGATCATAACCGGACTAAATGCCAGAACTCTTAAACACTATAAAGCCAGAAAACGAATGCCCTAATTTTTTAAATAAATACATTTCACAAGATTCCTTAATATAAATACACACCAACACAGAATTTATAATAATTCCACTCAAAAGAAAATAACGAACTCTTAGGTGATAGGCAGCAAAATACAAACATAATGACCATGTCACTACCCGCAAGGGAAAAGCGTTCCAGATGCACAAGTGCCAAGATGGTAAAGCGAGACCAGTAGAGAATGCACCGAAGGCAAAGGCAAGATATAAACAGTTGGTCTGCATACTCCATACTAGCTAATATGGACTGCATTTTAGAAATTACAGGAAATGGAACGTCCAGTGCCAACCCTGTAAGTATCAATTGAAGGGCACCCGACCAATTAATCAATAAAAAGGAATAAACACAATGGATCCGGTCCACTCGAAGAGGGTCACACAAACGGGTCTGGTGGATATCAAAATGTGTAATGCCAACGAAACAAAACAAAACCACCACAAGCAGAAACAAGTCGATAAAAAATATTTTGCTACCGATATTCAGTTCTACCAGCGTTTTTCCCAAAGGAGTAATACCTTGCAACAAGAAGAATAATCAACTAAGCCACAGTGTAGATGCTAACAGGAACACATACCAGATCAGGAAAACGCAAAGACAAAAAGTCGAGGACAGTGCTTCTCAACGCGCGGAGCCCCCTCCTCCAAACACAGGAAGTTCTCTCCCTTCCAAAAAGGATTTTGAAACTGTAACCCCCCCATGCCAAGCTTCCCTTTTCCTTTTAAAGGCACAGAGAACACTCCTTTTTGGCAGCGATTTGTTCTCCCTCAGCCTATGACCGTTTTATTATTAATTATTCCCCTTCCCACTTTCCGACTGTCTGTAAGAATTTAAGGTATTGGCGGCACTTCATGCTGCGGGAATAATTCTCAATTTTTTGGACAGTAATTCTGTCACAATTAGTGTGGTCTTCCCTAAAATTTTGCTGTAGAGAAAATTAAATCCAAGGCATGCGACCTGCCCAACCAGAAATTTTGTTAAGGTATGACGGAATAAAATATTCCTTTACTTGATGCACGTATGAGTGTCTTATGAAGGAATTAATCCCTTATTCAGACTTTAGAAGAATTGCACATGCCTTTTAACAAAGACTTTATGTCCAAAAGAAAATGAATTCGTCATAAAGAAAAATAACCCTTGTCCTTCTTAAGGATCTAGTCTATCATTCTATGATAGATTTCCTCATTAATCCATCATTCCCCTTTTTCATGATGGATTTTTTAATTATTAATTAATCATGCCCTTTTGCCAAAGGACTCTAAATCCATTAAATTTAATTAATTTCTTTATATATATAGGTTTGTTTTTCCAATCAGAGTCTTTTAAGACTGAAATCTATCGTCACCTTCTTGTAAGGGCAGTCCGTGTACTTTAATATACCACTTCCTTTCCATCGAGGAATTGCCCCTTTTCACGGCTTCCTTTCCTCTTAGGATGTCACCTGAGTCGTTAAAGGAAAATTTTATAATTTCTTGTATTTACTTAGGTATGTCGAACCTAAGTCCCTCTTTCTCTAGATTCATGTATTAATCTATATGTGAGATATGCTAGTGCCGCTATCTCTGTTATGGAGTCTTTAATTATTTATTCTTATTGCCTTTTAGGCTCCCTAAGCTTTACTTATATAGGTTGCAATCTTTGTTTCCGGAGGGGCCTTGGCCTTGAGCTCCTCACCCGGAGACAATTACAATAACACTTGAATTTTACAATTATCTAGGGTTCTATTGAGAGGGTTGTTACATCCTCTCCCCCTTAAAATAACACCGTCCTCGGTGTTCTTATGTTTAAGCACTTTCATGCTTTCATTCTGTCGCTTTCTTATCCTCGTCCTTCATCATGATCCTTTTCGATCTTTCTGTATCTTCTCGAGTCGCTAATGTTCATAAATCTGAAGTTTTCCTGCAACAAACTTGGGTCTAGCCCAATTTTTCTGCATCATATCAGATACAAAATAACAATACAATTTAAATATCAGCCATAGACTCTTTTGCAATCTGCAATTTTCCAGCGTTCATTGGTGCCATATTACCCAATTATTTTCCATAATGCAATAGATACATCAATAAAAACATGACTACAAGCATTGAAATCCCATTATATCAATAATGTCAATGCTAGACATCCAGTATACAATTTTTATAATCCACAATGGCTCCAATATATGCCTGTCAGTTCTATGTGTCAATTAATCAACATATTACCTCATCGGTACAAGTTTACCTGCAATGCACATACCTTTTTCCGCATTGTTCCTTTCTTTGGATGTCCTCCATCCCAACACATCAAGTGCCAACAGTACTTCAAGTACCAATTCAAGCCACCCAACACAATGACGATACCAAGCCTTCGTGTATCTCCTCTATGCTATTCAGGGTGCTTGTCATTATTCTTTTCTCTGGATGTTCCTTCATCCCAGCACACCAAGTGCCAATTCAAGCCACCCAACACAAGGACGATACCATGTACCCCTCTTAGCGGTATCTCCCTTTTGTGCTCTTCAGGGTGCTTCACCAAGCTGAGGCACTCTGTTCTTGCACACCTCCACAGCGCCTAGAGGTTATTCTCTTCACAGAGTCCCCCAACTCATGTGACAGTCCTCTAATGTGTGCGGAACGAGTCTTAACCAAATGTCTTACATCTGGGCGTCCCCAGAATGCATAATGGTCCCTCGCTGGCCCGGGGGAAAACAAGGTAGATTTTAACCACTACCTCCATCACCACTCCCTCTTCTCGTGATAACTTTATACACATGAGATTTAACTCATCATAGTCCTGGAGCTTTAGCCTTTTCTCATGGCCATAATTTTCCATGCCTGCAAGCATTCTATGGGCGTTAGTTTATCATTTTATCAATTCAAAGAACATCAAAATCATAAGTCATGCCTCACTTCATTTTTCATTCATCGGTAAGAGCCCTTTCAATTCTTTTAACACGAGAATTGACAAGAAGACATTCACACTAAGCCACAAACCCTTTCAATTTATAACAACACAATTCGCAAGGAGCCACAATAGCCGGAGAATTTGACAATGCAAACACTCATTAACTTCAATCTATTACAACAGAAAAATTCACTTACTGTTGCCATTTTATATGTACTACATCTAAACTTTTTAAAGTGCTTGTCAATGCCATAAGACCAGCATCCAAACCTGTTAACCATTCTAAACAAAGTAAATTTCCTGCAATAAGCCTTACCGCAAGAAGGTGAGGAAATCCCAATCGAAAGGACCAATTAAACAACTATCTTAGTTAAACTGTCCCCTCTACAATATCCATAATTAAAATAAAAGATGCATACCTTTTCTACAGATCGAAACTAAGATCAAAACCACATATAAGAGATTTAGCATACCTTAGATCTATAAGAACTATGATATGAAATCATGCACTGTTTCTATTGTAATGCTGATGAGGCATCTTTAAGAGCATAACATATTTTCCACAAGGTGCAAAAGTTTCTTCCATCGAATATGCCAAAACTTCAATAAACTTTA
>LPNX010069073.1:43931-56447 GCA_001517045.1 Pseudotsuga menziesii
ATGAACACGCAGGGGCAGACTGACTGAGCAGGCAGCCTGAAAGAGCAGACTGGCAGCAGGCAGACAGAATGGCAGCATGCACGCAGGAGTTATGAACTTGGCTCTGATACCACTTGATGGTAATAACTCCCGATTCTAATTGATTATTCAAATGCAAATGCCTATATTTATACATTTCACGAGGCGGTTGATTACCAGCCTTTTCGCCTTCCTAGCTATTCATATTCCTATTATTTATTTACAATAATCCTGACGGATTATTCTAACATAATAATTAACCTAATATAACAACCACATAATTTATGGTTATTAAACTTATAGTTGAAATTAAACTCACAATTATACGTATCATCATTGGAGTTAAGTTAATACTTGTATTTAATAGTTAATTTAAAATTTAATATAAACTTATTGTTGTTAATATCACAACTCCTAGTTATCTCATTTGTTTGCCTCCAAATGGAGTTAGACTAAGCCTTTGCACATAAATTAAGTAGACTCCCAACTAACAGATGGAGTTGAAGATTACCTAATTGATTGTTCTCTTTCACTTCTCGAGATGGATTTCATCTAAATTTATTTTAATATGTGTATCACTATTGGAATAGCTTATAACTATTAGTAAGTCTAATAGTTATCCAATATAATTGTGATTAGACTTGAAGTTAAGCCAATAACTGTAGAATCATTGGAGTTAAGCTAATAGTTGTATCTAATAGTTAATTTAAAAGTTAATATGTCGGCAATTGCAACTCAAGTAAAAATCATGATTGGAGTTCAAGTTAAGCTAATAGTTGTATCATCAATGGATTTAACCTAGTAAAAGTTACGACTATTAGCAAGTCTAATAGTTATCCAAGAATAAGAAAATAATTCTGTTTTGCGGAAGATAAACAAGAATAGGAAAATAAAGAATAACATTACCTTCCCATTATGGCTACAGTTATCCAAGTGGATGCACATTGTCTATGGCTCTGTGGAACTTCTCTCAAAGAGAAACACGGGATTTGCAGAGTTGGAGAGGGAGGAGGGAGTGAATCTAGTTCGATGCAGGGGAGACGGAGACTTGTCTTGTGGACATGTTTAAACAGAGACTTAGGCCAAGGAGTTGAGGAGCAGACGACTGTGGATCTGTCCCACAACGAGACTAAACTGCAGTGTGTCAGACGAACGTCAGATGATGGAGCCAGAGGGGTAGTCGCATGCAGGGATCAAAATTCAAGCCGTCGGTGCCCATCAAAGGGCTCCTAGGCCGTCAGTGAAGGGGAATTTAAAATTTGCACGTCATTTAAAAAGGGGTTTTAATATTTGTCATTTTAATAAAAAATGGAGCTTTTAAATTAAAATTACATTAAAAGGGCTAAGATAAAAATTGCCCATCAACAATTTTTGTGATTTTTATCTTTAGTACCTATCAACCTTATACGTGTACCAAGCGCATTAATGGCTTATGCATATCAACCCAGCCTCCAAGATATTTCATTTCATATTAAATGAGAATATCCACTGCGATCGGGTGGGGTATTGTCAATTGAATTGCTGGAGGAGATGATTCGGGTGGGGTGTTGTCAATTGAATTCGTGGAGGAGATGGTTATCGGTGGCTGCTTTCCCAATAACGCCACTTACACGGGCCCGGGGCTCTGCAAGCAGGGTATATTTACTGAAGTTGTTGTTGTTATGAACAAGATGGTGGCCAATGGGGAGAGTCGGTGGGTAGGCAGAGCGGTGGGAAGACAACATGGAGTAAACGCAGGTTAAGGAGATGACTAGGCGCATGGTGTGAGCGGTGAGGGAGCGAGAAACAACGAAATGGATGTGCGTAGGTCTGAGGAGTGAGGTATGCAGGTGGTAGGAGTTGTAAGGTGAGGGAGAAACTAAGCACATGGAGGAGGCAGTGCAGTGAGCATGAGCGTAGAGAAGAAGACGACGAGAAGGGAGAAAGTGGGGGAAGAGAATGGGCACTGACGACAGGGAGGAAGGAGATGAGTGGGCATGTGCATGCTACTGTGGAAGGGAGTGCCTGGTGGTTAGGGAGACCATGTGGATGGGAGAAGGTGGGAGTGTGTTAGCGAGGAGCAACGAAGGTGGGCTAGAAGGAGCATCAGGAGAGGAAGCTGAGGCATAGAGGAAGTGTGGCGCAGATGGAGTGGAAGCAAGGTAAAGATGCAGGGAAATGGCAGTGTGACGTACTATGCATGGGCGAGCAAGGAGTACTCATGGGGGAGCAGCATGTGGTGTTGGGTGGCCCGCAATGCAGTGGAGAGGACTCGGCCATAGTTTGCAAGCTCGATGTTGTCATCTACATTTCTTTGATTGATGGGATTTGTAAAATGGGTGAGCTCAATTTTTCCATAGAAATGCATATTCTCATGGTTGAGAAGGGGATGGCCCCAGATTTTTTTACCTACATCAGTTTGATTTAGGGGCTCTCTGATGTGGGTCTGATGGACGAGGCTTTGGGGTTGACACAGGAGATGAGGGGCAAGGGAATAGTGCCCAATAGCGTGACTTATACTACTCCGATTAATGGCTTCACCCAAGCAGATAGGTTTAGATTCGGGCCATCAGAACACCAATAAGATCTTGATTCTTCCCCAAGCTATTCGATCTCCTCCACAAAACTCTCATGATATCCTCCACAAAACTCTCATGAGGGAGCTCGCCGGATGGGCATGTCCAGTGCCTCCTCTCCTGCACCTTGTTTTGGTCTACAACTCATTCAGGGTTCAGTTCACTGACAAAGTTAAACTTATATGGTTGGAGATGGAGTTAAAAAAAGATTGGCAAGTTGAATGAGTTGCTTTCCATTCCCATTGATTTGATGCTGCGATCACTATGAACCATCGCCAAGCTAAATAGCCCTTGGAATTAGTAAGGCATGGCCTCTATTTCCACTTTTTAGAAGTCATAAGCAGAATACATTCTTTAATACATAATATCTTACCAGTCAATTACCCCCTATGCTCTGAATAACGGGTTGGTTGCCCCATTACGGCTCTAAAACCGAGTATCTTTGCCCTTGACGATTGGTTTTATGGTTCTCCCTCTACTCGAGGTTCACCCAATGGAATGAGAAATACGAGCAAGGTCAAGTTCGAAATCCGGTACTTCATGTTCATCCCATTTAGTGCAAACATATGCTTGTGTAAGTAGACCTCCTTCTAGGAGCAAGAAAAGCTTGTTGTTGCTTTTGCTGGAGGTTGCAAAAGGGTCAAGGCATTGCCCTCGGTAGATATTGGTTTAGCCCTGATCCGAAAGCACATGGATTTCACATGCCTCAACAACAGGGCTCTCCTTAAGATGTTCCTGGAGCTGGAGCTTGGAAGCACATGGATTTCACATGCCTCAATAAACGGGGCTCTCCTTAAGATGTTCGTGGAGCTGGAGCCAAAATTTACAATAATCAGGTTCTCAATCTTACCTATATTGCTCTTTAGGTTCATATTTTGAAACAATGATTACTTCTTAACTACTCCAATTCAATGGTACAAATTAAGGTGATTTCTGTGCCTACGTCCCTCAAGAACTACTCCAGAAATGTATTGTTGCCTCTCTGTTATGCCTCTTTGGTAATTATGTTTGTTTGGGTTGAAATCTGGAATTTGATTTCTTTTATTTGTTTTGGGCCAAAAGTCCTTTGAAGAAGGAATACACCGAGCCTAAAGTTATATAACTTTGCAACTCTTAGTTGCATGAGATAATTTTATGCAATGTTATAATTTTATTGGAATAAATCTGAGTCATTGAATGATTGAAGTTGAAACATTTGTTTTTAGTTCTAGGAAAAAATGGAATTTTTGAAATCAACAATGTAGAGTTTTGGGAAGTGGTTGAAAGGGGTAGTATTGAAAGATTTTCAGTATTTAGATCTTATCAATTCTAATGAATTTGAATTTTTTTAAGATAGATTATTGTCTTAAATCTCACTTTGTTAGAATACAAAAAATAATATTTTTGTTGTTATGTTGGTTGTACATGTAATAATTCTGTATAATTGATTTTTTAGTGTCTTGAATTAATTAATTGAAATACATAGTTTTTAATGAAATGTACAATTAATTTATTATTGTCATTTGAAATTTAAGTTTTTTGAAAGCCCTTCATCAATGAAGGGCTGGATAAATATATAACCTTCTATATGAAATTAAGACTAGTCCTTCAATCTCGATCCCTGGTCGCATGTGGTGGGGCGATTTTGTTGTCCCCGCAAAACTGTCGCACATGTAGACAACTCCATTGGAAAAGTGTTTTACTTTTCCAACTTATAACTTAGACCATGTGATTTTAATTATTTTAATTATGTATATTTGTAATTTTAATAATTAAGATTTTCCCTTCTAAAAATGAGTTAAAAATTAATTCAAAACTTAAAATGTTTAATTTTTAATTTTAATTTTATTTGCCTTATTTTTGGATCTATTTACCATCCATTACAATATAGTTTTCACCAAGGATCTATTAATCTAGGTCTATAGGCTATAGTTTTTTCTCCCTCTATAGTTGAGTTAAGCCAGAAATTTGTATTTAGAAAATGCAGCAATGGAAAATATATGTGTAATTTTGTTATTGGTTTGCAGGCCATGATGTCATCCTCTTTTTTTAGTGCCCATAAGGTGACGGTTGACTGACATCAAGTTCTGCTGAGAGGTCTGTCCTCTCACGAAAGGATGTCTTTATTTGAAATGATCAATAGATTAGTCTTTGATGTAATTTTGTATTTTTGGGAACCCATAAAGAAGGTGGTCACTGAACAAGAGCCCTCTACCTCTCACTAGACCTGGACCTACGACCTCTTTCTCCACCTCGAACCTAGAGCCTGTAACGCTACAAAACAAATTCTCTTGACATAACATTGAACATTATCTTGTAGATTTATTTTATTGATCGATTAAGCAATTATGAATGATATGAATGGATTCCGACAACAAGGAGCAACCTCCTTTAGTTTGCCACTTGTGTTATGCATTAGTTCGCCACCTATGTTGTGCATTACAATGCCAAAAATCATTTCCTCCCATTGTGTTTTTGGAATTGTCCAAAGCCTCTTTTCACTAAGAAACTCATGAGAGTTTGTTCTTATTTTAGCTAGATGTTAGTTTTCTTCTTTGAGCTAGTTAAAATATAGAGATAAATGTGGTCATCTAGATTAGGGTTATTGACCTCCTTGTAGTATCTTAACTTCATTTTTACCTCTAAATCCTTTTCACTCCACATTTTCTCTTTAAACTTAGTTGTAATACTAATTTTGATGCTATTGATATCTTGCAAAGTAACATTTTCATCTATCCCCCATTGGTTTAACCAAGCTATGCTATCTTATTCCAACATCTCTTTAGCCACAAGTGGTCTTGGTTAGATTTTAAAGCAGTTTTAGGGAATTTTTGGTCTCCATTGCATCTATCTTGTACTTGTACATCAAGTACATTGTCATAACAATGCTCTCAATGGGGGTATAATACACTAAGATTTAATAAATTGTTATCAAATTCTTATGTATATATATATGTGTGTGTGTGTGTGTGTATTATACTTTTGACAAGAAGTTAAAAATAAACCAAATGTAATTATTTATTCTTTTAATAATAAAAGATACTGGAGGGGACGAAAATGAAATAGTTGTTGAAAGAGTGTTTGCTAACTCACAAGAGGAAAATACAAGTGGTTGAAGCTACTGAGTGAGAACTCAAGCTATAGGAGTCATCTTCCCCAAAATCAGGTCACAACTCCTTGTCAAGTGCAAAAGAGCAGGAGGCTCATAAATGACCAAGTCCTAGTCAAAATAATATATAATAGTATGTACATTAGCAAGGAGGAGGCTACCATTGGACAGATAATTGAATATGATAATGCAAGAGATGGCACATTAATAGGATTTTGATCATGTGGTTCAGCGAACATGCTCAAGGGTTCTGGAGCAATTGAGTCTTGGTTGCTCTAGGAGTTGGTTGGGAGGAACAACTATTTCATTTTTGTTTTCCTGGTAGTGGTTCCAGGTTCCTTGTCCTATTACTTATCTACTTAAGAACTAGTTACAGTAGGATTTCCATTTTATCTATGAATCACAACTAATTCTTTTAACATAAATCTATTATGCATATGTATGGAAGTACTGGTCTATTATGCATTTGTATGGAATAATGATCTATTAGGCATCTGCTCAAATATTTCCTATTATGTTTTCAAGTCTAATATTATTTTCCATAATTTATGTCGATGTCTATAAAATAATCTTATTTAGTATGTGTATGATTCCTAACAAACCTCTGTTCAGGCATTCATAACCGAATCAAGACTTCGTGCATTATTGTGCTGATTAAAAAATTTAGGAATTCGAATGAGAGATCTAATTATAGGGTATAGAATAAGTTGCTTATGTTCACGGTAGAGTATGTTATTATAAACTATTCATAAAAAACAAAATCATATTATATACTAGCATAATTTTAGTTAATTTGCAATCACAATAGATATAAATAACATTTTCTAACTATTATAACAAATTTACAAAAAGATCGTCAAAACAAAATGAATCAGATATTACAGCCAATTAATCCTCTTCTTAAACTAATAATCGCAAGTACTATGATATGGTTAAGAGTCGAGAGGCCTCCATAGAACTATAGCATTTTAAATGCATCTCTCTTTTTATAAATCCCCATTAGGGATAGAAGATGCCAAATCTAGACTAATCATGGATTAAGGGAATAGCCACAAATGCACTATATAAAATTAGACATAATTAAATATACAAAGTTTTGAAAATCACAAAAATATCCCATCTATTAATTAACTACCAGTCCGTTACAGAGTCGAAGGTATCAACATAAAAGCTATTATTTATTTAAGTATCTAGCTCCTCTACCTAGCTAAAACTGGGATATATAATATTTACCTTATTAAAACTGAACCTACTACACGACTTGAATCGAGATTTCAAATCTATTACTTTTAATTAAAAACCAACTAATTATCAATACGTGGCAGTAAGACCATCGTAGATGGGAACCTTGGAAAAAACTGAATCTAGTAAAAGAAACTATGAATCAAGAAATAACAAAACTCATACGATTTAATGGTACATACCGAGAGCAGTAGTTCTAGCTAATTCAGAGAATTAAATTCATGATAGTCACTATCTTAAACCTCCAGAGATGCACAGTTACCAAACACATAAATAAGAATCGGGAACAGATCCTAAGGGTTGTATTACTTTGTTAAATATCAAAATGTTACACAAAATGGATTTGAAATCCTTGTGGTTGTAAGACTATCAACGATGGCATTCACCATCTTTTAAAAAACCCAAGTTTTAAATAGGTTTACATAATAACTAAAGTGGTGGTAAGCCGATCCACGATGCCACCCACGATAATTTTTTATTCCATATTTAACTAGCAACAAAACAAGTTTAAAAACAAATGCTCGAACTGAGAGGCTGTGAAGCCCTCTGTCTGTTATAGTTTAAACCCCTAAGGGATGACCCAAACACCCGGTAACTTATCTTGCAAGAAGGTTGTAACATACCCCAGCAGATAAACATTATTTGTAATATTTTGAATTTGTTTTATTTTGAATGAGATTGGCTGGATCTAGAATCCACCAATAGGTCTTTGGAGGACAGATGTATTTGAAAACAATATAATTGTATGGGGGGGCAGGCATGTTAAATGAGGATACTATGCATGCAAGAGTGGGGTATGAGGAAGAGAAACCTTAGGGCGGTTACACCAAGTTTCAACGTGCCATTATGGCGCTAGACACGCCCTGGAAATGAGGGGATGTTATGGGATGCAGAAATTCCATGAGTAATTGGTCGTTGGTTGGAAAAATACCTAGGAAAAAAAAAATATATTAAGGAAGCATGTGAAGGAGGCAGGACACTGCTTAGTATGCTCGAAAGGAATCCTTACTACATGAGCACTCTGTGTTATGCAAGTTATTCAATTCTTGTTGTGTGAGCACTCTGTGATAGGAAAGCTAGAAGAAATGCTTGTTGTGTGAGCACTCTATGTTAGGCAAGTGATTTCTCACTAGAGAACTTACATGAGGTTAGTTATCACTACTCTTGGCATGCATAGTTTAGCTCGAGGGTGATTGAGGACAGAGAACAGTTGTTCCTAATCCACAATTGGGTAGACCATGGTTGTTTCTTCTTCATTTAGATCATCGTACAACCAGGTTCCTTCAATGTTTAAATGTTTTGTAGATTGTTATCTCATGGTGTATCTACCTATATATATTTATGTGTAATGTCAATGTTATGGAAATGATAAGAACCAAATCTTTCGTTCTAAAGGAAAATATATTTCTTATATGAATGCTAGATTATACTTTTGTTTATTTCCAAGCTCTAGATGTTATTAGGGAATGGTAATTGGGGCGACGTTTATCAGTGACTCGGTGGGTTTCAAGATTGTATAGATTAGAAGTTTGTTCGTTAAAAATGATTGCTATTTGAGCCATCTTTTAGGCCTATGTTTACTGAATATTTGTGTCCATGCTATGTGTGCAAGATTTCCTGGTTATAGAATTTATCCTCTGACACTTGTATGGATGTAACGAATTCCTCCAAGTAATTCATGACTTCCACTATGTAAGAATACTTTACCAAATTAAAAAGGTCCTCCCTTGCACCTGTAGTGTCCCTCTTGGCCCTTGGTGTCAATGAGTGCGGAAACCGGGTAAAAAAAAAACTTTATTTCTTCATTACTATAAAGGGGTTCAACCTGTTAGGAAAACTCTTACAAAAGACTTCATGTCTAATCTGTCAGAACCATGTGCTTGAAACATAAACAATCATTTAAGGATTTTCTTTTAATGCAATTTTCATCAGGTCATCATTATATGCAATTCTCCCTGTGTATAAGAACGAAAAATAATGTTGTGCGATTCATTTCCTTATGCCTTGAATGGATAGCCTTAAGTCTTGTGAATGAGTAATCAAAAACACCTTGTATATCAATTAACAGTTCATCCTTGGGACAGCCCCTAGTCAAATTAACAATTTGATATATCAGATGAAACTTATACCCACAGGCACTTATATTAATTCATAATTCATGGCCAATTCTTTTTATGCATTTTCCTCATTAAACACACTTTTATAACAATGACCTAAGATTCTTGATATAACCATCAACCATATAATGCATTCAAACCTTACTTGCCATCGTGTAGTTTTACCTCAGAAATCGTTCTCTCAACTGATATTCCACTTAGAAAGATTATATGCATTTCGATATCATGTAAAACTCAATATCGTGAACTCTAATAAGACCGAGATGAAACACTTAAGATGTATCGATAAGACATCACATATCATGCATACAAAAATAAGTGTGAGAACACATAAGGTTCAGCATAATATATAACACATCAAGCGCACATAAAACTGAATGACAAGACCCCAAAAGATGCAACACAAAGGACACAGATGTACGTGGTTCACCCATTCTTGGGTTACGTCCACCAAATGGTCACGGCCTGTGACATTTATTTCATTAAGATGTTACAATTCTCGCAACATAAGTGTTGCCATATCTTTTCTCTCTTTCTGCAGACTTCCTCGTCAACAGTATCTCACTAATAAGCTTACAAGAACTTCGAGATAAATCAAATAAATCAAACCCCAGTCTTTTAAGAAAAGTATTAATAAAATGAAGCTTGTGACCGACATAAAATAGGTCCTCATATTTCTGTTACAGGCCTTTTAAGATGCCGCTCCGGCAAACTAGTCAAAATAGTCATAATAACTTATATGTAAGAAACAGAAAATTTAATACAGGGATTCAAAGATTATGGTACCCTAAGCATGGAAATAAACTTCCCTTAATGCAGAAGAAAAAATGGTTGTTTCTTAACTCTTGCCAATTATAATCAAGTTATTGGTAAAGCCCACAAACCACACCTAAAATACTGCGGTTGGTCTTGGAGACCTGCAACTGGCACGTGAGTGGAAAAAAAGGCAATGTCGATTGGCAATGCTGTTAAAATCAAATAATAATTTAGATACACATGCAGCACCACAAATACAAGTATGCAAGCGTCTTGATGTATATTGGCGTAACTATGATAGCTCGATACCTCTTGGAGTCTTTGTTTTCTAGGGTCGAGCATATTGGTAGTTGTTAGGTTATGAGTTTATCAACTACCAGTCATTTGTTCTCTATGCTAAAAGGACAAATATTAAAAAGGGAAAATAGACTTATGGCGAGGAAGTCTATGTCCAGCGATTGATGTCACATGTATGCTAAGCAGCAAAGGACAAATGACATCTGTGAATGAGTTTGCCTCCAAATCAATGCTGGATCCTTTAGATCACTGGCGTATGCAGACATTGGGAAATGCTAGGGCTGCTAATGCGAGACACCCGCGAATCGCGTCTAGGGTCTTCATTCCAGGATGGGGAAATTTAATGCACAACTATAGATATTGAAAGGCTAGATCGCTACTCATATAGACACTTAGTCTGCTTCAATCCCATCTACCATCTAGATTTTCCCATAATTTGCCATAGTGGAAAAGGGTTTTAGCAAGTACCTTCATGAGGAAATAGAGAGGGGGATTTATCAAGTTGAACAACCACTGGAATGTAAACACAGACATATAGCATGCAGTAAGATCTCTGTAATACCTTACAGCATAACCGCCTACCTCCAACTGTTTCTAGGTCTCATATCATAAGCAGACAGAAAAATACGGTTCCATATCCATATCACATCACCGTGGACAAACTCCCATTCAAATATATGGGTAAACTGCAGGCAAGACAAATTTAAACGCAAGGAAAATAGAAATACAGTTGCAAATCGTACCTCATCAAATTCTAACCAACTTAGCATTTTCAATTGTTGATGATTTTATAGGCATTCCCTTGCTAATACAGAGAGCCCTCCCTAAATACTCAAAACTCCATCTTTACGGCCTGTGTTTTCTCAAATACGCCCCATTCTCCTTTCAACACGCAGATACCTCTTTGAATACCATGCGTTCTCCTGGAACATGGAGAAATCTATTATTTTTCTTTCTCCCCCCTTCAGCATCCTTCGCAACATTCTATAAAACGCCCTCCCTTCTCTACTACACAAGGAAATTTTTATTTAAAGAAACATCTCCCTAATACCATACCCGTTCCTGGTGAATATGCCTTTCGACGAATTCTCTGATAAAGACGTGCTTCTTCCGGGAACTTGGAGGTGAAGACACTCTGAACTTATAAACCGCGATATCCCTCGACCAGTCCAGCTCGAGGTGGATTTCCTCGAGACATACCAGCGACCACTCAGCAATTTTACTCCGCAAATAGACTGGCGTCCTCAACAGAAAAACGATGGGCAGGGTTCTGCCCCTTTTCCAGAACACAGGTCACCCCAGTTCGCAGGATCTGGAGTTTCTCGTTTAGCTTCTCGCAGCTTGCTGGGAGCAACTTGCTTTCTCCTGGTCTGATACAAGATTTTTCCTCCTTCCCCCCTCCAGTGCTCCCACCGCCAGAATTTATTCTCACCTACGCCCTAAAGCTTCCTCCATTATTGCTTACCAATTTCTGTAACGCCCCCTCAGTGAGCATTCAGTCAAGGCAAAAATTAATGCCTCCAGGCGACCATAAAACAAGGCTTCACGAGCAACTTAAATTAGCTGAAGAAAGTCAGCAATAATGCCTCCTTAATCTTCGACCCAAGTCCAGGCGTTTCTCCATAACGCCTCCACAGGTAAACTGTTATAGCCTGTCGTGAAATAAATTGGTGTTTGATCTTTTTCCAACAATCTTATATTTTAGGGTTCATTCAATATAAGCTAGATTTGAATGTAAACATAGTGATAAATCAATAAACTATACGAGTTCCATTCGATTCTTTTACTTAACATCGCATACTACAAACCAACCACTAATAGTCTCAAGATTCGATCCTCCCATAATGATTGGTTTTGAACTGTGAATTATAAAGAATATCATTTATAGCTAAAAATCAATCTTTGTAACATTCAACTAATGAATTGGTTAATGTCTCAATTCCCTCAATGATTTGCTATAGAAATTTGACCTTCAAGCAACATAGGATAAACCCTTGTCTCTTAGCGAGCATATAATTTCGAACAATAGATAACAGAGTTCTTAACTCTTCAGAGCATAGCGTAACTTGGATTTTTGAGCTAAAATCATATACTTTTAGTAGTCAAAATCTAGGACTGAGTGATATTAGAATCTATATAAAGGGTTCCGGTTTCCCCCAAAGTTCGCTCTCTTAGAGTATAAGAGACTAGAGCCAATATCTCCCACAACCAAACCGATCTATCTCTTCTTTTAAAGGTTCATTCATCTATCTACTTATTAAATCAATAAAATTATAATGCTTGGGTCAATTACAATCACATACCAGACTTCTTTACTATCGTTGATCATAATCCACAATATATAAATATACATATAACTTCCACTAATATAGGTCTTTAACATATATATATACCATTATAAAGGGTTACATTATTATATGTGTTTTCTTACATATAATGTAGG